>CM067474.1:60151434-60280659 GCA_034552555.1 Semaprochilodus insignis
TTTTTTTTTTTTTTGCTGTCCAGACTATCAAAAACCACCAGGATACAATCTTGATATCTTGAATCTTGTTATCCAATAAAAACCATGCATCTCCATTTTGTGTCGATTTCTACTTTTGTGCATCATTTGGTTTCTGGTGTATATATACACGCCATACGTAGACCTCAAGAAAATAAATAAATGAAAAGGAGAATACATGTAGTCCATCAGTGGTTTAAAGGAAACCGATGTTGCTGTATTAAGTTTAGGCCATTTTTTTAATCAGTTATAGAATTCTGTCAACGAAGAAACCTCCCCCTCATTTCCTGATAGTCTTGTTTGAATTTGATGGCAATCACAGAGACTTTGCTCCAGAAAATCACATTTAATTTCAGTCATGTACATCTTTTTACATGAAGCACATATATACTGCATCATATGCTTGCATTTACATAAACAGCAAAACAATTCATTTGAATATTTCCCTTTGACTTTAACAGGAACTTTCCCCCCAAGCACACGCACACACTAGTGGCACCACACTGCTTAATGAACAATCAGAGTTTCATAAAACCCTTCATATCAAAAAAGTCCGGAGAAATGATAACAGCTGGACTTGGTTGTCAGACAGACAGAGAGCTTACAAAACGCTACTGTACATAACAGATCTGTATTATTCCTCCATATAACATCTCGGAGTGATCGGATAAAACAACACTACTAAGTACATCCAAACAATTTAACCAAACACAGGTTGATCCTAGTTGCATTTCAGCCCGAATCCCTTTTTCACATCAGGCACATATCAAAGCATCTATAAAATTCAATGTCATCTCTGTACCTCGGCACTATGGAGCACAAATAAAACCATATAAATAGGCAACATAGAGCTTTATCTCTTGCGCACATAGCCATCAAGTCTGGGTGAAGCCGTAGGAATGCAAGCTAAGGATCTTTCCTGAAACAGAGCAGCAAAGGACATAAAAATAATCACACACTTAATATAAATATTCTGTGAGCACGCGGCTATGTACGAGCACACTGCAAATACATAGCACAATGCGTAATGGCTCCACTGCTGTGGCTGCCTGGGTACCAAGTACAGTCAGTTATAGTCTGATAGTTAGCAGCACTACTGACTGTGAACCAATCAGAGCCCCGAAAACACCATAAAGCTTTAAGAACCGCTGCCTTTTCAGGACAGGTAAAGAACCAATACTTACTATACCGAGGCTACCTTGATGGCTATGCTAATAGGGGTGGCCATTCTTCTTTATATGCCACCTGCAGCTTAAAAGGAGTGATAAACTGCAAAAATGTGGAAAGTGAAAACATCTCAAATGTAGGCGATTCAGCTAATATTTCTTAACATGAGGTCGTTGTAAGCTTATTGTAAGATTCAACCAAAATTTTGGACATTTTTACTTTACGATTTAAGATACTGGGGAGGTAAAAACTCATGTAGCCTATACAAAAGTTATGGCACATGTCCCCCATCCCTCAATATGTTGAAATGAGCAAACTAATAGAAATTCTGCATATTTGTTATAAGCAAATATTGTATTGAAGGCTGTATTCTGTAGAGCATTGTTTCTTTCTTTCTTTCTTATCAGCTCAATTAACGATATTAGTTACTCCGTACCGCTTTAGGGTAAGACAACCTTTATAAAGTGTTTATAAATGGTTTAAAATGAGTTTATTAATGGTTATTAGGGAGATCATAAACACTTTACACAGTATTGATGAACATAAGCTGTAACACAGGGCAAAAAGTGTATGTGTATATATGAATATGTAGTCATGACTACACTGACAGGGTTAATGCTGACTAAATCCGAGCTTTAGCAGCATAAATGAATGTGGGTTCGCAACAGGTCATTGCTGCTCTCTCTCGTTATGTATCGTAACTGGTTATTAATAATTTTAAGGTGCTTACGATGTAATTAATAGCCATTTATGAACACATTTTAAAACCATTCATATAGCCTCTATAAGGTTAGCCTTGTTCTAAAGTGGTACCAGTTACTCCATTTAAGATGCTTTCACGTTTTCCAAGGTACAAGTTTTCCCAGTGTTCATATTTCATCTGTGAAATCGGCTAAACAAAGTCAGAACCTCTAAGGCAGAAGGTGATCACAGTCTAGCACTCAAGCAACATCTTTGGCTGTTAATATGGAGGAAAAAAATATATATATTTAAAAAGCTTATATATTCAAAAATGCCCAAGAACACTCCAAATCTCTTGGGTAAACCTGCATCAAGTGTTAGAGAAAAAGGGTCTTTATAAAAAGTCTCCCAACTACCCATCTATTGCACCAAACTCAGGTCGTCTCAAAGTCGACTGTGAGGTATGATCTTCTGGAGGATAACTAGCGAGACCGGTGGATTTCTCCTTCTTGATCCAGTGTTCCGTTTATCCCTATGTACAAAGGCAGTGGACGTGTTGCATGGATAAGGCAAGGCTCCTTGCGGAGGATGGCTCTTTAAAGGGAAACTTTAAACCTGAAAGTATGAACGTAACTAACAAGGGATGGAAGTTAGTGAGGACCAGTTGGTGTGATCTTATCTGCATAACGCTAATGGAGTCCTATTGGCTTTTGTTCATTGTTGGTATTCCTTTAAAACTAATACGGGGTCAGGATCACATGTTAATGGTGGAATAGAGCTGGTCGATCTGCTGCCTGAAGTGGTTTCTGAGCTCATTGCGCTTGGCTTTGAGGGTTGGAGTGAGAAGGCCATTTTGGATGGAGAACATTTCTGTGTGCAGAGCGATGTCCTTCACCTTGAACACAGAGGAACAGATATCAGAAACACATCAGCCTTAGGGGTTTTATTTAAAGGCAGTTTAACACTTTGATGAGTCGTAGAGACTCATTACATCACATTACACTCATTTATTATCCTCACTGACTAATAACATCAGGCAAAGGGACTGCTGATGAAAATTAGCCTTTTGGCTAACTTTACATTTACCTGCATGCTGAATGCTGATTAATGTGTACATTGTCCTCTTTTAAAAATACATACACTCATTGTCAAAAAACAGAAGGAATCAGCCGACAGGAATGAAACTTGGTGGGTAGGTTTGACATTGTGAAACACGCAAATGATTCAAGTTTCACAGTGGGCTGGGCATGTGACGTAAGCAAGGAAGGGCCTTATCGCTGTACCTGACTGACCCAACAGCCATGATTGCGGACAGCGATGCCCTCCATGAGTCATCCTGTTAGTGCCAGCACCACTGGCAGACGGCCACACGATGCAGGACTACAAGCACAAACACCGCTACAACGACTGCCCTTAACACCATGTCAACATCGACAAAGACTGCAATTGTGTCGTGCCAGACTGTCATGAAGTGACTCAGAATGGCAGCCGGTCATCTTCAGTGACGAGTTCTGCTTTTGTCTTGGTGGAGACGACCAACAAATGTGTGTGTGGAGGCACCGTGATCAGCACTAAGATTAACGGTTTGTTGCCACATGCCCTGGTATCACTCCACCTCCACCCCTACCACACAATCTGCAGGAACTGTGTGAGAATATTCAAGCTGCATGCGATGGATTATCACAGGACACCGTTAGGAACCTCTACAGCTCCATGCTGAGACTACTGGGTATGTCCAATTAGCATACATGAGAGACACTACTTCTGTATGTGTAGCTCAATAAATATTGCCCATTTGAGTCTAAATGTATCATCATGTATTGATCCTGGTAACCTTTATCTTCCTTCCCAATAGCACTGCAATCCCACACTTCCTTCTGGGTGCAGCCATTCTTTAGATGATGAGTGCAGATAAATATTTTATGTATAGTGCTATGAGTAGTGCTCACTTTGACTCATGTAAGAAGTTTGCAATATGGCACTAAATGCTAATAAAGAATATAAGAAAAAAATGATTTTCTTTATTAAAATAAGAACGCAAATCCAGTTATTTGGCATAATGATGCTCACCTGTTCAAAAGACTTCAGCCCACTTTCTTTGCCCAGTTTAACAATGTCCTCCAAAATGGCATTTTTCATTGCCTGCAATTAAATAAGAAAACATTTTTTCTTAAATAAGAAAGCATTTTCCCCCCCAGTCCCCTCTCGTTTGTGCATGCAGATGTTAGCAAATGTCTTGAAAGAGGGTTTCAGACATATGTTAAGCATAACTGCAAACTAAACACGACTTTCAATGCATAACCTATACTGACAGTATCTTATCTTGTCCAAGGGATTGTCTGAAAACAGGGCACATCTGATACAACAAACTCTGCAAACTGATCAGCAAGACATCTCATTACCTTGTTGTTGCACAGCTCCTCATAAGAGCCGTGAAAGCCTTTCTTACTGGCCCAGGCAGGCAGGAAGTCCGGGTCAGGCACAATGATGGCCACCAGGCAGGCCTGTTTAAGAAAACCAATAAACACATGCTCACTTCTCTGCAACGGACAACAAGCATTATAGCAAGGGTTCTCAAACTTGGTCCTGGAGATCTACCACCCTGGAGAAATCCAGCAGCTCCAATAACTGGCTTTAATATTCACATGCTCCTGAAAGCCTCCAATAATGCGGTGGGGGAACACATTTACATACATCCCATTAATGTTAACATTATAAAGGGTGTTTCTACGGTGGCTGAGAAGTGCAAAACAAATTAACATTTCAGAAAACAAAATTACAAAAGTAAAAACGTTTACAAACTGCGAATTCTGACAGAAAGGGTAGATCTAACACACAGGAAGTGCTTGTTACAGACCCTTGTCAATCAAACTGTTTGGCGGTGGTAGAGTGTGTGTAGTGTGGGATGGTGACAACGCTGAAGCATGTTTTGTCCAATTTGTGGCACGCATTTTAGCCAGCTGGCACGCTTTTGATTTTCCTGTGGAAGGTCTTTAGAGTTTTTAAAAGAGCAGACAGAAGAAAAGGTAATGGAAAAACAAAAGTGTGCCAGCTGGCTAAGAGGCAAGTTTGACTGACAAGGGTCCGCAACAAGCACTTCCTGTGTGTTAGACCTCCCCTTTCCGTCAGAATTTGCAGTTTGTAAAATGGTTTTGGTACTGGTAAGTGTTTCACGTCTTGTAAAACTGTTTTTGCTTTTGTAATTTTGTTTTCTTGAATGTAATTGCAGAGTAACAAAAAGAGACAGAGGTAAAATCATCATGCAAACCCAGACAAATGGCATTAAATGGACCTCAAGTGAAAAAATAGTCAGAGAAAAGTAAAATGCAGAACGTAGGCCCTTGAATCTCCCCCTTGAATAATGCTACTGGGGATTGGATAGCATGCTGCTGTGACTGGCTCCTCTGCAATGGAACTGCATGCTGTAATATTCCCCTTGCCCACAATTAGAGTAATTTGTCAACAAGACACTGCAAAGTATGCTAATTACTGTAATGTGACGCTAACAGTTATCAGTTATTCCCTATTCAATTTTGCATATAATTGTAAATTCTTGTCCTTTTTATATTGGTTTTCTGCTTGTTTTGCTATCCAGTGTCGACCAGAGGAGGATGAGTTCCCTGTTTGAGTCTTGGTTCCTCTCGAGGGTTTTTCCCCCTCTTGCTCTGAGGGACTTTTTCCTTCCTACTGTTGCCCTTGGCTTCCTCACTGGGGGCTTGGACCTGGATTCTCTGTAAAGCTGCTTTGTTACGGCATCTGTTGTAAAAGGCACTATATTGACTCGACTCGACTGTCTTATTTCTGTCAGGATTTTCCTAAATGTAACAAAGAGAAAGAGACCTGAAAGTCTGAATGAAACTCCGTTACCGGTGAAACCAGTGACCACTGTAAGTAACCGCAGTAAAAAGAACATCAATTACTGCAGCTAAAGCCTATGATGATGATCTATTAGTCAGAATAAGAGAAGCGTTCTGTGTTTTGTGAGGTTTTGTGAAGTTTGTGAAGCAGGAAAGGGAAAAAGTCTGATTAAATAGCAGGACCATCACACGGGTCAGCAGAATGCAGGCGAATTTCATTTTTATGAGACAGCATCTTTCCATCTCACCTGTAAGCTGTCCCCATGAACAAAGGCCTGTACCACAGCTTCACTCCTGATGTAAATATTCTCAATCTTCTCCGGGGCGATGTACTCTCCCTGAGCAAGCTTGAAGATGTGCTTCTTACGGTCCACGATCTTCAGAGTGCCGTTCTGTACGCAGATAATAAAAGACAGGCTTAGCTGTAGAGAATGTGATGTTGATTTGGACCTTTTAATGTGCATGAAATAAAGTATCCCACCACAAGCAAACGAAGCAGTATGACCAGTACGGCCACTAAACACGTCTAAAATTAATTTTCCAATCCCAGCCCTGGAGACCACATGCTCCGCATATTTATGTGCTAATTAATGAGTTGAATCAGGGGTGCTAAATAAGACATGCTACTAACATGTAGCATGGGGTTGCTAAGACTGGGGTTGGGAACCCCTGATCACATTACAATCATGCAAGGCATACAACCTTCAACTGTTGTTGCCCAGTTTGTGTTGGTCATCCTCTTGTCCTTTATCAGTGGTCAAGGGACGCTGCCCACAGGACACAGTTGCCTGGATAGTTCTGGCTGGTGGACTATCCTCAGTCCAGCAGTGACAATGAGGTGTTTAAATACTCCAGTGGCACTGCTGTGTCTGGTCCACTCACGCTAGCACACACTAACACAGCACCACCACCACAATGTCGCTGTCACTGCAGTGCTGAGATTGATCCACCACTCACATAACACCTGTTCTGTGGTGGCCCTGTGAGGGTCCTGACCACTGAGGAACAGATGGACTACAGTCTGCAATTGTAGAACTAAGAAGTGCCGCTATCTGGTTAATGAACCTGATAAACAGATAAAGTGTAGATACAAGGTAGGTGTACTTTAAGTAAACCTGTGATGGCTGGTTAATAGTTTGCACTACGCCTGTCCTTCAGACAAGTGTCAAAACCCTATGTAGTTACCAGTGTCGATAACTTCTAGCAGGGCTACTGAGCAGTTCACTGAAGAGGCAAGTGTGAATAGGTAAAACTCACCGGCATCCACCTGCCAATGTCTCCTGTGTGGACCCAGCCGTCCTGGTCGAGGGCCTCCTCAGTCTTCTCTGGATCTTTCAGATATCCCTTAAACACATTGGGCCCCTTCACACACACCTAGCACAACATGTACACACACACAGAGGAAATGGTTAAAACAAAGGTGACATTATGTTAAACTGGCTGTGATCCAGACATGGAATATGGCCTAGTCTTGGACTAAACTGCAGTGCCATAGGCGAATCCCGCCAATTTAATCTTGCCTAAGGCTTAATCCGGCTCTGGGAAACAGGCAGTTATAGCCTGACTCATTCAAATACCTCTCCTTCTCCATTCACAGCCAGGTAGTTCATCTCGGCAACATCCACCAGCTTCACATGGTTACAGGGCAGAGGAGGTCCAACATGACCTACAGCACATCATTCCAGAAGCATGAGCCATAATGCAACAGAACAAGATCAAAAGGAACTGTAAAAATACATTAGACTGTGTGGGTTTACCTGCGCTCCAGTCTCCCGACATGGTGACTGTGCAGCCGGCTGTGCACTCAGTTTGCCCGTAACCTTCATAAAACTGTACGTGAAAGAGACGGCATCAAGTTAAACGTTGCTATACGTGAATGAAAACAGGTCAGTAATATGGAAATGTAACATCAACATGCCTGAAATACTTTAGTTGGTTTCTAAACAATTAAATTAAATATCATATCTAATAATTTACTAGAGAAGCTCCAGTCAGGTAACCACAGTACAGAGACAACATTGGTCCATATTATGCACGACCAGGTTCTCAGTGCTGATTCATAAGAACCATCCATTCTTGCCATACTCAATTTCAGTGCAACTGTTTGAGACAGCTGATCACCCAATTCTGATTCAGCTAGAAAACTGGGAAGGCCACAGTCAAGCACAGTTCATCATAAGCAGGCAAATTCCTGTGCTGGAAATGACTCATCTAATGACTAAAGATATTAAGATATTAAGATATCTAAAGATATTATCACAGCTGCGCTGATGACATGTAATCACATAGTTCACTATAAAAGTCAAGACACTGTCAATAGAAAAATAAATTGTGTTTGATACTTATAAGTGGAGTTGCAGCTTAATCCCTTCGATTTATGCTTCACACTCAATGTTTGCCTCATGTTTTTTTTTTTTATTATTTTGCAAGTTATTTTTGTGTTGCATGTAAAGAAAATGACAATCTTCACAGAACAGACTTTGAATATCGTTGCTGTCCAAGTTTAATGTAAGTCAATGGAACCAGACTTTCTTCCCAAGCAGTTTTGGGCCATTTCTGTTGGTCCATTCATCATAAAAAGTTCACACAATGTAAACGGCAGCTGCTGTGTTCAAATGATGCAGAAAAGTAAAAACCGACGAATAAAATGGACACATATGATTTTCATCAGATAGTGAGGATATGCACGTTGTCTCTGTATTAAACAGTTTCAGACAGTGTGAGTAATTAGCACGTTTTCAATTCTGACCTGGCATCCCAGTGCTGCACGCAGGAAGGTCAGCACAGGGGCAGAAATCGGAGCAGCTCCGGTCAGCATCAAGCGCACGCAACCTCCAACACTGGCCTGCAGGGGGCAGCAGAAATGTGAGTTTTGAAAGACAGATGAGCAAACGTGAGGAGAAAAACTGTATGAACTAAAACCTCATGAAACCAAACACAGTAAATCTAAGCTAAAAAAAAAACTCTCACAGAGAACCACACCGTTACCTGGACTTTCTTAAAGATGACTTTGTCCCAAAAACTGTTTCTCCTCATAATGCCACTCATCATCTCAGCCTCTTTCCTCCGGAATGCAAAATCCAGGATCCACTTCTTCAGCGGAGTGTTGGCCTGTCCGAATATCTGAAAACCATACAGACGCAGGTCATACTTTAACCAATGATCACAAACACACACGCAATCATGACTCTATTCACACATTTCTTCTGGATCTACTCACGAAGCAAACCTGTCTCCGTTTGGCTGTTCTACTACAGATGCTTCTGTTAGCTTAGAGAGCATTCCAGAGACTTGCGCCTCTTGAACAGTGTAGTTCTGCATGCGTCACTGCAAAGCATCAAAGCGCTAACCTTATCAAACATGCGGTTGAGCAGACGGGGCACCACTGGGAACACAGTGGGCCGCAGGGTCGTAAGGTCGTCCATCAGCAATCGGATGTCTCCCTGGAAATATCCGATATGACCCCCATGGATCAACAACACACCCTGAAAGAGACAAACCCATAAAAACATGTCTTTTGAGGACAGTAAAGGTATTCCATGCAGTCCACCATCACCGCTCTGCTTCGTGTCTATGTTCTAATTCATATTTTGAATGCCAAGTTAGTGTAGAGAACCAGCCAACTTAATTCTGAAGCATATTATGCATGTTCTGCACCAAACAACAGGCTGTACCTGCACCACTTGCTCAAACATGTGCGCCAGAGGTAGGTAAGAGATGTGTGAGTCACTGGGACCGAGGGGACAACTGGTCTGGAAGAAAAGAGAAGATAAATTATTATACTTTAGCCTAAACCTTTAGCTCTTAACGAATCTCCATGAGCAAAACAAGGCAAATGGACTACTTCTCCACATTGTGTCTCCAATTTTTCACAGTTATATGCACTACCAAAACACATTCAGACCAAAGGCTGAAGTGCATCTCATCGATCAGTGGTGATTTTAGGTCACACTTGGATCAGGATCAGGTGTAGAGACTTGTATTCTGACTAAGTCTGATATTGATTTTCAAGTATCTATAACTGTTAAAGCAGACGATATTTGGTTTAGCATAAGGGGGGGGACATGCGTTTCATTGGATAGGTGTGTATCAAAACATAGTAAACTGGCTTACCTTCATGGTAAAAAGCCTCTACCACAATCATAAACGTGTATTTAAAGAAATGTGTTTCTCAAAAAGGCCTGTCTTTTGGTGACTGCACTTGAGACATATCTGGTATAACAATAGGGGGTAATGAAGCTCCACAAGAAGTGGATCCTGTTTTCAATTCTGTCCATAAAAGCCTCATATCATACCCGAACGTGTTGTTCTTTGCCTCCGTAGGGCTTCCATAATTCATTTTTGCTTGAGCGCTGTTCACCTTTTACTGTTAATAAGGCTGTTTTGCTACTGTGCCTTTAAGACTGATGTATGCAAATGAGCTCTGTCCTGTCTTGTGCTTCTTATACCTTCAGCACAAATGGATGGGGCTGAAGTGTTGTATGCTGAATGGGGGATGTATGAATATGTAAATGTGCTTTAGAGACGTAACACAGAACTACACAAGTCCCTTAGTAACGTAAGACAGTACAGGAGGAGCGTGCGGTAGTGAGCTAAGAGTCTGAGTCTTATAGCCGCATTTACCTCTGTGATCTTCACGAAGGCAGACACATTGGACACAACGTTCCTGTGGGTGAGCATGGCCCCCTTTGGGTTTCCTGAAAGAGAGAGACAGATAGAGAGATAAAGAGAGAGAGGCAGACAGACAGAGTTTAGGACCCAAGTACACCGATCTGAATGTACAACTGAATTTCTTCACACGCACACGTATACACGCACCTGTTGTTCCACTGGTGAAGCAAATAATAGCCAAGTCGTCAGGCTGAGGAGGCTGCAGAACAAAGTGAGCAACAAAGGTCATCAGGCCATATCCTTATCAAACACAGACCTCTTCAGAACGCACCAATAAAGTCTCATCATCAGACACGACAGTGGACTTCAGATGGAGAGAGCAGAAGGTGAAACTCACCTCAGGCTTCTGCCGGTGTGCCTTCCCAAGAGCCTGTGGGAGTAAGACATACTGCCATTAATTTAGTGAAAGTGGTGAAAGAGAAGGAGAAAGAGAAAGAGAGAGAGAGGGTGAGGGAGCGCAGCGGCTACAGACATGATCGAACAGACAAACTGCAAATGCGGGCAGGAAAGACTCAAAAGCCACAGCTCGACAAAGAGCAACTCGTGGCACCAAACCAGAGTCATATTAAAACACTACAAGGCCCTTACAAACCCTTATACATCTTATCAGTCTTACATAAATCAGTCAAGCCACAGCAATAAACTCTTACATAAGCTAATAAGATATTATGTATGAACTGCAGCAGGGGTGATCATGCAAAATTTTTATCATAAGACACTTTTATTATAAGCAGCTCCTGATATTCAATTATAAGTAGGGATGCAACAATATGGGAATTCTGAACCAATGATGATGTCCAACGTTTTTGATAGATGTATGTATGCATGTGTACGTCAGCCAATGTCTATGCTAACGTAGATACATTTGTATAAAATGTAGACACTGAATTCAGACGGGTTAGGATTACTGAGGAATAGAACAAATACAGTGAAATACAACAAACAAGAATAAATCAGTATAATCAAAAAAAATACAACAATCTTGCCACAATAAGCAAGTATTGCTTTAATACTCTATTCTTCCAGAATCCAATAATTACACTGTCAAATATCTGTTTTAATTTCAATCAGATTAAATCATTAGTTCAAGGCTAACTGTTCCAAATAGTCAATAGTAAATAAACAAACAAATTAATAAATAAAATAAAATAAAACAAAACAAAATAAAATAAGCAACTTCTAGCAGCAATTAGTATGGTTTAGCTGGCAACAAGTCTTGAATGCCCCTGATCGAATTTCACTAAAACACTTTTTTAAAATTTTTANGATCGAATTTCACTAAAACACTTTTTTTAAATTAAAAAAAAATAAAATAAAAAAAAATAAAAAAATTAAATTAAAAAAAGGACAGTAGAACTCATGGATTTCTTTAATAGCAAAGCAAGAGAATTTTGTGCATATTGCCCACTGTACAAGCCTCTGGAGGCAGCATTAAGCTGGGGCTGCTTTAGCTGACCAGGTCGAGGCTCAGCAACACTATGTGGCTATAAAATGTCCACCTGAAGGTACTGAATGACCAGGTCATTCCATCAATGGATTTGTTTCTTCCAAAAAGAACATGGAACGGGGCATTTGCAGGACACCAATGCAAAGATTCATCGGGCTTAGATTGTAAAAGAGTTCAGGGAGCATGAGGAATAACATGAACCGGCCACTCCACAGTCCAGCCCCACTGGAAGTCTTTGGGATGTGATGGGGAAGACTTTGTGGAGTTGTCTGACTCTCCCATCGTCAATACAAGATCATGGGCAAAAATGAATGAAATTCGGCATGAAAATAAATTTTGTGACATTGGATTAGGTTGTTGAAACGATGCCACAGGGAATGGGCACCATAACCAAAGCTAAATGTGGTACAATGAAACAGAGTGTTATTTTAATACTGTGTAAATATCTGATGTTGTGAGTGAATGGCCAGATTCCTTCTCCCTCACTGTCTAGCGACTTAGGGATGCACACTGCCTTCTGGTGTAGCAATTTGTTACCTCATAATCTAAAACAAGAACATTATGATACAATCAGCTAGGACCAGCATGGTTCCTGTACTCGCCTCTGCTTCCTTGAGGCTGATGATCTCCACACCACACTGTTTGGCTTGAGCCACCAGCTCCGAGTCGAAGTCCTCCATCAGGATCAGCGTCTGCAAAGAGTGCGCCTTGCCTGACACGCCATCCAGCAGCAGACGAGCTTTCTTCGCCAAATCACACACCACCGTGGCGAGACTTGCTGAAACACAAGCATAAATACACATGCAATGTAATCTATGATCACAGAGAGACGGAAGTAACATCAGCTTACGAGTTCACCAGCTCCCAGTGCTGTTAAACAAAGGACCTACTCTTCTGGATGATGTAGTCGATGGCATCATCTCCCAGTGTGTCATAGAGGGGTACAGCTACCAACGAATATGTGTAGCAGGCCATCTCTGCAATGGTCCACTGTGGTGGGGGAAAAAAAATTTGTTCAATATAAATGATAAAGCATCCAGTTTCCATTCCACATCTGATCAACCAAATAAACACACTCATTTATAGTTCGCCTTACAACCAGACCGCAACCAACAATTACTTTTAGTGTTGCTAATCTTACTAGCAAATACAGAAGGAGGAAAAACAGAAATGGATAAATGGGGAGAAAAAAAAAAATAATAATAAAAAATAAAAGTAACTAAGATATGAATTTATCTACACTCAACATCAAAAGAACAGCTGCCCCCAAAAGGAAGTGTTGGCTTGCAGTGCTATGGGAAGGAAGATAAAGGTTACCAGGAACAATAAATGATGATAAATTTAGTCGTCATAACGGTCGTCATAACGGTCTGTGTGCATGTAGTCCTGTGTCGTGCAGCCGTCTACCAATGGTGCTGGCACTAACAGGATGACTCATGGAGGGCATCACTGCTCGCTGAATGTTTGCAAAGATGGCTATTGTGTCAGTCAGGTACAGCTATAGGGCCTGTCCCTGCTTACATCACACGCATGGCCGAGCGTGACACTTCATTCGCATGTCTCACAATGTCAAACCTACCCACCAAGATTCATTCCGGTCCTTTGATTCCTTCTGTAATTATTTATCTTTCTATGTGCGTCACAATTTTTATTGCTTTTGTGCATATAATTAATTAATGAATTATTTAGGTTTAATTGGTCACAATTTTATGCATTTATTTCTTCCTTTTCTGCTACTCGTTTATTTATTAATTTATTTGTATTCATTTATCTCTTTTTTTTTTACTTATTTTAAATTAATTTCATTTCATTCTCCATACACAAAATGGCACAAAATCATCATAAGTGCCGTTGACACGTTTAGACCCCTACACCTCTAAACCCTAAAACTGGTAATCCTATATTCCACTGTAATATCTGGACTGTAAAGGCATGAAGGTATGAGATAAGTGAATACCACCCAACCCCTACACAGCATACTGTTTATTAATCATTATCGCAATATTGTAGTATGAAGGCTTTTCATCTCTCTTAACGAACTAAAGCCGCAGCGGGATGCCAGTCTCACCTCTGGTCTGTTCTGAGCGAAGATGCCGACGAACTTGTCATCGGCTTTGGAGTGTCCTTTGTGCAGCAGTGCTGAGCCCAGGTTTGCTGCTCTTTCTGCAACCTGAGAACCAAATGACAACATAAAACATTCTCCAACAGTTCCACCATGAACAGGGTTTTACCAACCCAGACACTGGGCCCACATAACGCTCTGTCCCACAGGCTAATTCATACAGGCTTCATAATAAAGTATTTCATTTGGCTACATGCTAGGAGAGGACGGTATGCTAATATTTAACAATGTTTATCAGGCTTACTGTAACACACTGCATTACATCAGAGCCACTCAGTACATACTGTGCATCATGATGTTATTCTTCTGACACATCATCCCTCTTACATGCAAATAAAATGACAGATTAAAGATTACAGAAGGAGACTACTATTAAGAAATATCATAATATCAAGTTCTCTAATCTGAAGAGCAGTAGAGAAAGCTCTATTCACCAAAACCAGCATCACATGGAACTTAGCCACAGAACACGTTTCAGGTTATGGAGAACTAAGTCACCAGCTGAGAACTGACAGCAAATCCATCAGATCAGATGATCAGAAGTACAAAAAAAGGCTGAAACAAAATCAAACAAACATTTACACTATACTGACCTGCTTGTAGCCCAGAATCCCAATTCCTTACTCTCATAACTACTGTACATAACTTTCATATCAGTCTCCAAATAATGCACAGCAGTAACTAAGAAACAATGTAGCTCAATGGGCCACAAGCTGACAGCTAAAGACAGGTGTAGTGTAGGGTGCCATAGGAAAGCATAAAGAGAAAAGGAGATAACCGAGTAGATCACTGCAGAAATAGAGATGTTGCGAGTATTCCTACCTCTCCATAGGACAGCCACTCATACGGCTTCTTCGGTTTCCTTGACCCCAAGCAAGGTCCATTATCTAAGAGAAGGGAAGAGAAGAAAAACCATTATCAACGAACATCCAGGAGAGAATCAGCTTATCTGATGATGTCATTAAGTCAGCTTAAACAAGCCAACTTACTCTTCTTTCGTTTTTTCCTTGTTATTAGTGTACAGTCAAAAATGTGCACCTCCAGCTTTCAAGCTAGAACCAAACAGCCCAAAGAATCAAACAGCCTATATACCTGAACAGTGTGCTTTTACAACAGATTCCATTTATGGTGCTTATACAGTGTTCGCTCAGAAACATCCACATACAGAATAAACAACACTTATCCATCCGTGTCTTATGCTACGTTCACATGTTTGCATCGAAAGAAACGCCATTCTGTACCCCAAGGTAGTCTGCAGCTGACTCTGGTGTGAAGCCATGCAAATGTTCCCACTGTGACGGCAGTGAAAGTGGATGATCATAAGAGGAGAGTTTTATCTGTAGATCGTGTGGAAAAAGGCAAGAATTTGCTCTGTACTCTTTCATGCTTTTATTTTTGTCTGTGTGTTATTTTGTTGTAATCCTGGATTTGCCTGCAAGCCAACAACGAGATGTTTGGCATCCATGAGTCCCGGAAAAATCTGCAGCCTACGGCAAAAATTGGGAAAATTGAACTCTTGCTGGAACACTGTGCTCTCCGCCGTGGTCTGCGGAAAAAAAGCTGCGGCTTGTGGTATCGGAATTGCTCCTTGCGACTAAAATGAAAACAATGGAATATCCGGTTTGCCGTGGTCCGTTTACTGCAAACATGCGAGCATAGTATTACCCCACTGCAGTCTGTGTTCACTCCAAACGTTTTCTTTGGACTCTCCACCTGGGGCAGAGGAGCAATGGCCACCCTCCCTAGGAGACCACAGCAACAGCTCAGCAACCACCTAGCAACACCTTGAAACAAGCTAGAAGGACACCATAGCAGCTACCTGGTATCACTATATAAACCCAATTAAATGAGCAAAAACAATCCACAGTGATCTGCAACTGCAGCGTTCTCAGTAGGCTCTGTCTAGTCAATTTAACACCGGTTCATCAGCTTCCCTTTCTAGATTTGATGTTGTCTGTAAGCCCTACTGGATTTAAACATGCCCTCGTACACTTATCCTCGACCTTTTCCTTCTAGGGAATCCCCAGGTGCAGGACAGGTGCGTTCTCACTGTGCCCTCCCCCTCTTGTGTAGTCTGCCACTTGTGTAGCATAGGAGTCATAGGGGTGGGCAATACCGTGATCCATGACGGTACAGTATGCATTTCTAAGCATATTGTGGATATAGTCAGTACCTAAAGCACTGTAGATAAGCATAGGGCATAACAAACACTGACCAACCTCATGTGTCATTACAAAGAGAGCATAATCAGTCCTGTTTAATTGGACTGAGTGCAGAGCAGGGTCTGGAACACTGAGTAAAATATCGTCGCCAATAAAAAGCAAAAATGTCCATTTTTGTTGATTTTTAATTTTGTAGGTCATTTGAACACAGAAGCTGCTGTTTGCAATGTGTAAAGACTTGTAAAGACAAATGGACCAACAGAAACAACCCCAAACTGCTTGGAAAGAAGTCTGGTCCCACTGACTTACATTAGAATGAAACTAAGTGTTTGCCCTCTCTTGTAAAGGTGTCATTTTGGAGATACTTGGTTTTCTTTGGACAGCGACAATGTGTTATGAATATGAAATATTCAGTGTTTTTGACTGCTGGGAGTTTTTGGCCTGTTCCGACATACGAAACCTCTCTTTCCACTCATCATCAAGCTAACACCATGACACGTATTGTGCAATGTCACACATTCAAAGCTGGCAATTACACAACAGTAAAAAGTACTGAAATGGTGCCAGCAATTTTTTCCTAGTCCCTTGACAATTTCATTCAAGCAAATCTGCTATTTTGCAGCGAGTCTATCCATAAACAGTAAACACTGAACACCAAATGTCTAAGACCAAGTTATTCACATACTGTAAACACACATATATAGCCCCACTCCTGGTCTTCCACTTCTGAGTCAACTCGTGAAAAGTCGGATCATCTCTGGGCAGCTTCCACACTAGAGTTCCCCACACAACACAAACTCTGAGCCAACAAGGCTCCTGGAGAACTACAAAAACATCTTTTTTTATTTTCTTTTCTCTTTAACATACATCCATTACCATCGTCAATGTGCACATATATTTGGTCGTTTAATGCATGAAATAACATTAAGAAACAGAAATGCTACTTACTTGATACCCTCATGCCTCTGGTGAAGCACTCATACATTGTTGTAGCATCATCATAGTAAAAAGACATAAGCTCGTCGTCGTCTGCCAGTGCCGACCTGCGGGCGAACTCTCCACCCTGTAAGGAAAACGTGAATTAAATAGGGATGTAATAAAATATTCATACACTTGAGTATCACAATATTATTATTGTTTGTGATGCTGTCTTGATTCTCAAAAACACACTGTAGATTTTACATCACTTGTTTACTTGCAAGGACTGGTGGTAGACAGTGGCTCACTTGTGTTTAAATCCCCCTCGACCTCTAGCAGCATTACAAACTATCTTCAGCCATCAGACTTTTCCCTCTACTGTAAACAAGCAGTGCAAGAGTGCACCGCTAACACTGGCATTACCAAACCTATCCAAACGGTGGTGTGTTTTTATAGTATGACAGTTTTCCTACAATGTGTGTGTGTGTGTGTGTATATTATATATATATATATATATATATCTCTCCTTGAATACTGAATCCCGGTATCAGGACACATATCGTATCACCAGGTTCTCGCCAAAACACCACCTTAGAATTAATACTGACTGTTTCATCTTTTACCTCTAAACCTGCTTGGTTCTGAGATACCAACATAATATGGACTCACCGGTAACTCCACAGACTGCATGTGCAGGTCGCAGGGCGGTTTTAGGGCTTTGGGTCGCGTGGCGTACAAATAGGTACTGACAGCTGCGAAGGCCCCCACACCCACCAGCGTCCGGGTGGACAGGCTGCGGAAGTACTGCCGCACATCATCCAACTCAGGCAGACGCAGCTGCTTCAACAGCTCGTGAGCCTGCATGTCTGTCTGCTAATGGATCTGTGGAGGGAGTGCAACAAGGTTCAATATTAAGACCGCTATGGATTTCATAACAGAAATGAAGTTTAGATAAATGGCTTGTATATATGTCAGTCTTTTCTTTAGATAACGTTATGCCACACAGTGCTGGAAACCACATAAGCAAGCATATTTGAGATCAACACTTTAACCTGAATTACGGCACTTAAGTTGAGCTACTTTAGCTACTACGTATCCAAAGCACGTCTTTACTGACCGACCACATTTGGAGAAGGGAAAACTGTGTAATTTTGAATTTCCAAATTTACATTCCTTTAACATCCATTCAGTAGTACCACAGCCTGACAATAACTACAGCTGAGTATGAAAATCTGATATTTCAGCCTTTCGCTGGTATAGCTAGAACAGGCCTGGCTGCACATGATTTCAAAACATCCGACAAAGTGTACATGTAATCTGTGACCAAATTGTTTGCATCTACTCTTTCCCATGTTTGTGTGAGAGACAAAAAAACATAATGAACTGAAATACATCTGACAATGGGCCACAATTGTCAATAGCAGGAATGTGCAATAAGCTATTTAAAGGGGGGTCAAATTGCATACAGTACTAAACTGTTGTAGTTCACAGGTTTAATCACTCTAAACAGAGCATCTAAGAAACACAATACTCAATCCCACAATGTTCAGACCTCTCGCATACCACAGCTTTAATACTTTAATAACAGGCCTCACCATCACCTTTGTTTTTTTTTGACATGCAAAACAGATCAGACCATGCTGAACTGTCCCGTTTCTGCACGAATGACCTGAACACAGCGATCCATGTATCCCAAGGTTCAGCGAACAAGGGTCATGTTGCTGATTGAGTTATCAGTTTTCTTATCTGAACTTATATGTGCAGTTTGTCATATGTGCAGTATGTCTGAGTCGCCCTTTTTTCCCCCTTTATCTACGACCTTTTGACATCAAACAAGCACTGCGCACAGAGTCAAGATTCTCACACCTCAATATGAACCTACAAACCAGTGTACTGAATTACTGGGGGAAAAGGTTTTGAAGAGATGGTTTAAAAAGCAGAGTGTCACTGTCCAAAAAAAAAAAAAAACATGCATCCCAATTTTTGTCTATTTTTATGCATCATTTGATCATATGAGCTGCCGTTTACACTGTGTGAAATTTCATGATGAATGGACAAAAATAAATAAAAAATGGGCGTTTTGGCAGGAAAACATCAAAAAGTGCCATTCTTTCAAACACACTGCTGACACATTTTAGGCTAATACAAAGCACTGTTCCTGGCCATAAGGGAGAACTAGACAGCCATATCTTGCAAGTGGTATAAATGTAATCTAAGAAACCAGGTAATGATTTACTATACAGCCCTGTAGGTCAGTGGTTCCCAACCTTGATTCCATAGGAGCGCATACCCTGCATGTTTTAGTGTTGGTCCGGCTCCCAACACACCTGATTCAAATAACCCACTAAGCCCTTCCTGACGATGGGTGTTCTGTCAGGAAAACATAAAAAAGTGTATGGCTGGGGGTCCTCCAGCACCAGGGTGGGAAACCACTGCTTTAGGTTGTAGGTATTAAACAGGTAAGTGTGGGGTACAAACTCCAAAGTACAGGGTAAATACATTTGATATCATGATAAGTTCCAATGTAAAATAATTAGGTAAACAGCACAGTACCGTATGAAAAGTATGGTGTAGTATGAGACACACACACATATATACATACATACATACATACATACATACATATATATATATATATATGTGTGTGTGTGTGTGTGTGTGTTTCATTTTTATTATTATTGTTATTATTATTATTATTATTATTATCATCATTATTATAATATACACACAAAGTCATGTATACATACATATACATAAAGTCTTACACCGTATGTGCCGTCCATCACCTGTTAAAAAAAACTGAATCTTGGTTGTAAAAGAAAGCAAAGGTTTTACTGGGTTTGACCCATTTACCAAGACTTTTTGGTACTTCGTCATTTTACCACAAAGAATTACAGAGAAACTTCAATGATTGTAACCCCCACTTGCTTTGTTAATATCTAGGAGCTACCCAGGTAGCAGGGAATGTACCCAGAACTTTGCCTTACATTTATTAGTTCTAATAAAGTTGTAAAGAAAATGTTTTAGTCTAATGTTCAAACAAGGTTTTAAAGAGGTTTATAATGTCAGATTATTCCTATAAGGATCGTTCCTATAGGGCTACATGTTAACTAAAACATAACGTTCCAACTACAACGTTCAGATGGTGTTCTGAGGATGTTTTCAGGGCTACAGATTATGTTACATGAAAACAAGAGAAGAATTCATTCTCAGCGCAACATTCGGACAATGCTTTACGGATGTTACTGAGACCTGAGATGACAGAACGTCTTTAGAGAATGTCCTCATACCTTTAGCAAGAACGTTCCGGGAACCAAAAGAAAACTTCCCGATGAAAACATTAATGGAACATTGCACTGCATATTCTCAGAACGTTTTTGAAACAAGTTATTCCTAGCTAAGTAGTTTGGAACTTAGCTAGACTCTCTTGAAACTTACCACCAAGATACCCAAGTAATCTAGTACTTTGGGGTTAATGACTAGAACTGAGGGAACCTTTTCCAATAAATACACAGTAAAGCAAAAGATAAGAAAATACCAAAAAAAAAAAAAGATAACAAAATAAAAGCCTGGAAATTCAAAAATATATACTCCTTGGAAAGCATTTAAGCATATGAAGGAAAGGTCTGAAGATCAGTAATATAAACTTCAAATATTCCATCAGAACAACTTGCCACACATGAGTTAAGCCTGTTTTGGGGCATCAATTGGGATTCTCCATTGAAACCCACTTCAGTTACCCTATGACTAAATAGTGTGTTTAACCAGCGTAGAGTACAAACAGACCATATCTCCTCATGAAAGTAAATAACATACGCTATTTACATATCTGTACGAATGAGGCCAACAACCACGAATGACAATCGATTTGTGTATTTTGTCTGACCCAGATGCACAAACCGCTGATAAAGGCCCAGACATGCTGAGACTAAATGCTACAGTGAATAGTTTTTCAGCTCAAGTTTAAAAAAAAAAAAAAAAGAGACAATCAAATGGAATTTAAAGCAATGGCCAAATAAAGGACAATAAACAGAGTGAAGCTAATTACGCTTCGAGAGTAGCCATGACCACTGAGTCACACCAAGTCACAGAGCTATGGTGTCACCTGGGAGAGTGTGTGTTGATGGAAGACATTAGGTTCAGCATAACCCCGTCAGGACACAGTGCCCCTTTCACCTTTCACCCACTTCCATTATTATCGCCCGGGAGCAGGACGTGTCCCAGCCAGCCATGATGAGTGTTGTATACAATTATAGAGTAAACTCCTCACACATTCGGTACAGCAAGGCTTCGGAAAGAATGGTCCGAACACACAGGCTCACTTTTCTAAGCCAATACGTACTACTTTTCCCTGCAATGGAGATCCATCTAGTGCATTGTCCTATGTTATACAGATCTCCTAAGGGTAAAACTATAGACCTTACTTCTGCAAAACTACCAACATCTCTTTACTGCAAAACTACAGATCTGCTTTACATCTCATTACAAAACTATACATATTACGTACACAGTAAAAAGTGTTTTGCTGGTCTAGCTTAAGAAATTACTTCATGTTGCTACAGGCAAATGAGTAAAGTACTTCAAATAAGTAATTTTTTGAATTGAGTAAACCTTGTTCAATTACTTGTATAAACCTCACTATAGCAAAACTTTTGACCTCACTTACATACTCTCTTTAGTGAAACCATAGACCTTACATCTCATCTGAATGTAAAACTACAGACATTATTTACATCTCCTTAATGCAACACTATAGACCTCACATGTCATTAAAGCATTAAATACCTCTATAGAACACGATAGACCTCACTTACATCTCATCTCAGTGCAACGCTATAGACCTCACTGACATCTCTCCTCAATGCAACGCTACAGACCTCACTTACATCTCATCTCAGTGCAACACTATAGACTTCACTTACATCTCACTAATGCAACACTATAGACAGACCTCACTTACATCTCCTCAATGCAACACTATAGACTTCACTTACATCTCATCTCAATGCAACACTATAGACCTCACTTACGTCTCACTAATGCAACACTATAGACTTCACATACATCTCATCTCAGTGCAACACTATAGAGCTCACATACATCTCATCTCAATGCAACACTATAGACCTCACTTACACCTCATCTCAATGCAACACTATAGACCTCACTTACATCTCACTAATGCAACACTATAGACCTCACTTACATCTCCTCAATGCAACGCTATAGACTTTACCTAAGTGCAAAACTATAGATCCCACATACAACCCTACAGATGTTGCTTTAAAACTACAGAGGTTACTTACACGTCAATTTTTTAGACATTACTTTAATCTTTAGTACGAATCAATAGCAGTTACTTACTTCTTTCACCTCTTCAAAAGTTTGAGTTTAAGGGTATCAAAAAAAAAAAATCCTTCACAAGCCAAGGTAAAAAAAAAAAAAAAAAATGGAATTCCTCACTATCCTTAATCACAGACTAAGCATCCAGTGCATTTCAGATGACCCACAGTCACTGAACCTACGCCAGCAAACAGCTCTTACAACTGAGAGCAGTTTCAAATGAATGCAATGCCTGGTGAGACCAACACTCTGCTGGCAAAACAGAAACACACACCTGCAGGGTGATTATAGCCTCTCACACACATTCCACACTGCGCGTGCGCGCGCACACACACACAGACACACACACACACACACTGTTCACCTGAGTCACGAGGGAAGTTCAAATACAGCCGCTGTGCAAACTATCCAGAGGAACACAGAATCCCTGAGTAGGCCCAGCAGGGACAGGTAAGAATTACTACTAATCAGCTAGCATTAAAACAGGCCAGGTTTATGTGCAACTACAAAAGACCTGGCCAATCCGAAGGTCAAACGCAGACCAGCCCCTCGTAGCTCCTTATTGGCCGATCTGCCACTGAAATGTGCCATGTCAGCCAGTCCCAGGGCGGAGAGCTAAGAGGACAATAGACTTCAAAAGTTCCATGATTAACAAGCCTTAGTTAAAACACAATCCACCTATGAAAAAACAGCAGATTCTGACAAGATAATATGCAACAGGGACACTGATGAGGTTTAGGCCATTGATTACCTATTCTTAACCCGAGTCTCCTTGACCATTTCTGACCCCACATATACGACTATTTTAAAAGTACAACCTTTAGTCTTGATGACGAGTCAATGCTAATACACTTCAATCACACCGCTCATATTCTCACACTGCAGGCAATTATTACAGTCATGTTTTCCTGTAATTCACCCACAGAGGCTAAAACTGCTAACAAACTAACAAATACCAGAAAATCGAGTGAAATTCAGACTATTCTTGACAGCATTAGGGTTGTATTAGGGTTAGGACCTGGGACCTGCTTAAGATTAGGACCTAGGGTAATGTCAGAGGAAGATTTAGGGTTAGGGTGAGTGATACGTTTAGGCTTAGTGATGAGTTAGACTGAATTCAATAAGAGTTTAATTGCAAGTATGTTAATGTAAGTATCTAGAACCAACAATCATCAACAACCATAACTGAATAATCTATTGATTATTCTGATGACTAACCAAGTGAACAGAGTTTGGCTAAAAAGCATAAACAATAAAAGATGAATAATAATAAACATTGTGCAGTTTTTCAAACTCTGTAAAATACCAAAATAATAAAAGTATGAACCATAAAACTTTGCACAAACCTACAGTAAAAACATACACACAAAAATGCATATGAATTATTGTGTCAATGAGGCTCAATTTCTTACAGTAAGAAAGAACAGTACAAGAAATGACGTACTGCCATCATAAAAACTGCCAACTCAATCACTGCCAACTCAACAGGACCATAAATTTAAGAAGTGCCATTATTAAAATCAAGGTTGATCAAGTAACCCTGAGCTCTAGTCTACAGTGGGCCATGCAAATAAAGACCTCAGCCTGAACATGCTCTTCCAGGCTTTACAGTACAGTCAAAAGGGCTAAAGTTGTAAGTCTATTGATTACCTTGTCCCTGATTGGATTAAAGAAGCAGTGACTCTATCATCTTGTTGACTTCCTCTTTGAATGAAACTCCCGCAGGGGTCAGTGAGAGCAGCTGCTCAAGTGGGCCGACGCACTCCTGTCACATGCTCTTCCAGCTTTACCAGGGCAAAGGTAATCTGACCAGGCCCGGGCCCTCTAAACTTGGTCTGTCAAGTAAGACAGACCAATGGTAGACACCAAGACTTGATCATCCGATGGGGGTCAGCCAAGCAAGCGAAACCCCTCCCCCACACCCCCCCACCCCCTCCCCAAAAAAATCCAGCCCTGGCCTGCTATTT
This sequence comes from Semaprochilodus insignis, assembly GCA_034552555.1. Taxonomy (NCBI): domain Eukaryota; kingdom Metazoa; phylum Chordata; class Actinopteri; order Characiformes; family Prochilodontidae; genus Semaprochilodus; species Semaprochilodus insignis. The sequence continues at coordinate 60,175,788 of CM067474.1, forward strand.
AAAACCAGTGGCAGGCTGAACGGAAAACACGATGACGTGGAGAAACACTCCAGCTGCTGCTTCAGACACGTAGCGCAGCTAGCAGTGGTACACATACACACACTTACATTGTAGTCACTCAGTCAAGCCATATTTTCTTCTTTAGTTATGCACTACAGCTAAAGGGCTAACGTAGCTGTTGGAAGTTTATTGCCACCAGTTGGCATTGTTCTAACTCCATGCCCAAGCCACACAAAAAGTCTAAAAAGTACTGTAAAAATGGACAAACACTTGTTGAATAGCTAGAATACTATTACCTGCATTCTGAAGACTGAACGTTGTTAGTGTTGTCCACTTTGTCCATTTCAAGATTGCAGTGTCAGTAACAAAAAAAAAATGTGATTTCCAATTACTAATGTGAATTAATTGACTAATAATCAATCAATCAGCTTATACGTGTGCAGTAAATGTGAAGACCTCTAAAAATAAAACGTTTGGCAATGTTCTGATGGTACTGAGGTGCTGTCCACCAAGAGTTAAATTACCACCATGGAAAAAACACGCGGAGCTTCATTTCAGCTGCTCTTAATATTTACTACACTACAATAAATAATAAACAGTAGTTGAAAATAAGTGATCTAATAATATACTTACATTAAAAATCAACATTATTATGTGATTATATAATATGCTGAGTAACATGACAGCATATATTTGGCTATACTGTGACTTAATATCAAAGGAAAACCTTGCTCTGTTACAGTCACACAGGAAACCACTGATCTTGGCATCCACGCAACACAAGTTAATGCAACCCTTTCTGCTGTACTCAAAGCAACTGGATGTGGGTAAGTTGTACTTAGAATTCGTATCATGAAAAATTCATACGTTTACAATTACCGCTCAAAATATGTACCGCTCTGTAATAAACACTGGTTCTTCAGACAGCAGATATATCATTTAACCAGTTTAACCAAATACGAGTTGCAAGCCAATTCACCACTTGTAGGTTGTTAACAAATGAAAGTATGTCATGCTGCGGTGGGACGAATTGCTAAACATTAAATAGTATTTTGAAGTAGCTGCTAAAAACTTCTACTTAACAGAAACAGGTAAGAATAAATATTTAATATTTGCCATCTGGCATTTCAAGCCATTCGTGCAGTGAAACACACACACACACACACACACACACACACACACACACACACACACACACACACACACACTAGGGGGCTGTGAGCACACTTGCCTGAAGCGGTGGGCAGCCCTATCCGTGGAACCAGGAAGCAGGTGGGGGTTAGATGCCTTGCTCAAGGGCACATCAGTTGTGTCTTTCCGGTTCAAGACAAGCTGGCAACTCTCCGGTCACAAAGCCCATGGCTGCCCCATGACTGGAATAGTCCAGTGACAAATGTCACTATCATGAAGAGAAAGCCAGACTTGCCTAATATGTGACTACAATATCCTTTATCTTTAAGACTTCTTTTTGACCTTCAGCCTTGATTGTCCTTTTTCTTTCACTATCTGCTCACATACACTGCATTTGAACTGCTGCCCTCTTCAGGTTAAGTCTTTAACTTACTCTATCACTTTGAAAATGTCCATGGAAAACTAAGAATGGAAATATTTGTCAGTGAAGTTTTACTGTCGACAAGTCTATTTGAGATGACTTAATGACTCATCGCAATTTGAGGCAATCATGAGATCGTTTAGGCATTCAGCTAGCCCAAAAGGGTTGCACAGTAGCGGTGCAATGATTAATCGACTTGATCGATTAAAATCGAGTAACATGACCGTTGGCAACAAATTTTATAGCTTCTCTAAGAGTTTCTTATGGTAAGTAGGAATGGTAGGAAGCACGATGGTAGCCTCAAGAACAAGATCCTCAAAGGTGTGGGAACATTTCACCCTTGTACAACTTGTAAGACCACCCTTAGCTGGCATGTTGAAGCACATCATCCATGTTGGAGAATCTGAAGAGGAAACATGACAGCTTGTCACTGCGATGAAGGCGAATCATCTCGATAAGTCAGTTGTGTCCTACTTTGTTATGAGCTGAACATGTTCTATACCAAATTGCATGTTCTCTTAATCGATTGATCAGTTATTAGATTGTTTCAATAATTGCTCAATTATCCCAACTATCAAAGCAGTCGCTTGTTGCAGCCCTACTGCACAGCTACAAACAGTATCAGCAGCCATTGTAAAGTGGGAATTTTGGCCAGAACCAGTAAAGTAACATGAGGTCTTCATGTGAAACACCAAAATAGGCATACCTGACCGCACCTCCAACTCACAATTTAAAACTGGCTTAAAACGACCTCTCAGATTCCAAGCTGATACTAATGTCTCCACCGTTCAGGAGTCTGTCCCGCCCTGCCTTTCTAGTGACTCTACACCCATTCATTTAGGAGGAATGTTTGGAGAACACATTCCACACTTCCTCAGACTACTACCAAGACTTCAGTCACATGACCTCATGACTCAAGTTCATACAACACTCACACAATTTGTCGAGACCATGAGTGAAAGAGACATAACACCATAGATGCTACCATGGAAAAAGGCTGGGTGTGTATTTTGTACTTTATCTGAATGTTAGGGAATTAGTCCAGCTTCCTTGTACCTTTTTATAACCTAGCTAACTTTTCACTGGCCCATTTAACAACAACCACCACCAAACAACCAACCAACCAACGACTGAGAGAGAGAAATAAAATGGCTGTGACCCAAAAAGTTCAAACCTCAAAACTCTTTTTCTTCTGGGAAACAATGAGTGCACAATCTTTTAAAACACTAGTTTTCTTATAGTGAGTACGCAGGGTTGAGTGGTATATCCCCTCGTTCCATATGCTACAACTGTCTCCCAAATATAACACGGTTTGCGGTGCTAGCGGGGTGGGGTTGTAACATAAAATTATTAATCATGTCACTTTTCTGCCATTTTTGTGGGCCATTTCAAATTATAATCATAACATAACCATAACAACCAAACATAGGCTAATCGACCAGTCTACATGATCATGAATGTTGTTCAAGCCATAATTCAATTAAACCATGTCTTAAACAAATGCTAAATGTTAATAAAGGTTGCTAACTGCATTAGCTTAGCTAGCATGACAACAGCTCTGCTCACAAAAGAACATGTTTGATTCTGGCTAACTAATGCATTGCAATACTGTAAGCAAGGCAATAGATCATAATTTTGCAGAAAAGGCCCACCACTATGTGTTTGCTAATGCTAACGTTAGCGGTGTTTACGTTACGTTGAAGTCTAACACTGCACTGTTATCTAGCAGTTGGGGTGTAAACACGGCACAGAATGAACCACTGTCTGCCACGATTTTTGATTGTACACTACTACAAATCCATACAGCGTTTTTGAGAATTAATACAGTATCACAAAACAAAATAACATGATATTCAAAGTTATGATATTTTCTTACACCCCTACTAAACAAAGAAATCTGAGGGAGTGACGTCAAGATACTTTACACCTGTAAGATTAAACCTGTTCTCACGCCGCAATATAGGGGTGATTCTGACTAAGTGTTGCGCCGCTGACCCAAATTCAGATGATAAAAACTGTGAGCAGAGGTCCAGTGACTGTTGTTGGAGTGACAAAAAGCCAAAACTGAACCTGTTTTGTGGTGTTTGGGACTGTAGCATAATGGTAGCTATATGACAAACATGCAACACAGCTCGGGCTCGGTTTCATCCTAAAATCTGAGGACGTCTGAGAACGCAAAGTCGACCGACTAGTGTGTGAGCTGAAATCGAACACATACTGTGGTGCGTGTAGTGTACACTTGGCAGCCATCTTTGAAATGGGCGGTTATTCCCAGCCTTACCAGACTCCCATTTCTTTGAATGAGGACAGACCTACAAACTCAAAACTGAAGGTCAAATTAGCATTTACAAAGTCACTGATAAAATCTGACAAAAGACTCACAAATGGTGTATAGTGTTTGGCCCAGTAACGCACATCTTGTTCTGGCTATTGCACTTACTAGCACCTACTAGCTCCACAATATTGTCAACCCTTGTCTGCTCGTGGCGCAACACTGATCGGCTCTTTTTCTTAAAGGGCAATATTTCTCTTTATTGCAAATGAATTACATCACATCATGCCACACTATGCTTTTTGGAGCATACTGTGGATGCTTAGGCCTTGAGCACTGAACAAGGGCATATTTCATTACAAAGAGGGCACAACAAGGCATGTTTTAGATGTTCAATATAAAAAATACACTGTATTCATAGTTTATTAGAGCATTTTAAAAATACTGCTGTTAATTTTTGTTTTCATCTTCTCCTATAGAAAAATAGAGACAAAATATGCAGATGCATAAGATCCAAATAAATGACATTTTTGCCATATTGCCCACCCATATTAAAGCACAAATCATCTGTACCATAGACTGATAAACCACTGAACAACAGAGGTGTCTAATCTTTTTAAGATCTGATCTGATGATTCTGATGTAACTGAATCAATTTTTGAATGTCTGAATCGGGTGCAATAATATCCAACAACAAGTACTGTGCACTCATTCAGGGTCAAAATAAATTCCTTATCAGGATGTAATGTTGTGTCTATGTTCTATTAATATGCACATGCATTTCTTTGGTATATAGAACAGAACGGATGTGAAATTTGATATTTCAAGATACTTATATGAATGAATCATAACTGATTGTGGTGTCGTGGTAAGTTCAGAGATATATGCTGCTAAACAATGATACGAGTAAGTTAAGCTTCTTCTCTTTTGTTTTGTGTTCGTGGTAAGACAACAGACCAAACGTCTTCCACGTTTTACTTACAGGATAATTAAAGCTCTCCAAACAAAGATTACCAAATGTGCTGTGAGTCATCACATCCCACAGGCACCATTAAAAGTGTCCTCTATGGTGTCCTCTCAGAATGAAAGCAAAACAGTACGGAAGCCCATGAGGGACATCTGTGCGGTTTCAGGCTCAACAACAGGGCCTGTTGACAAAAAGCAGGCCAAATTTCCATGCCACTCTTATCAGTATAAAAAGACTTCTTTATAAGCTGGCTTTGAACAATAGAATCTAAACAGCCGCTGCCGTGTTTAGGGACAGTTGTCCATTTATTTAACCTCTTAATTTCCTACAAAAACTCGCTGGTGTCTTTCTTTCCTTCCCCCTCCCTTCTTCTGCAAGAAGTTACTGGCATCAAACCAGCCAACAAGTGGGCTACTGCCGGTCTCTGATAAAGCAAGTTTCAGATAAACGGCCCTATTCAGCAGCAGCTCTGGCCCACACTGACCCAACTGTACAACACAGCCACACATGCAAAACTGTGAGTCATACAATGTGTGGTCTGTTGGAATACAATAGCCAAACAAGGAGCACAGCTGCTCCGGGACCTGCACTGTGCTCACTGACAGTCAGAGAGCATGCACACACCAAATGCGTGCTTTAATGGGTGTGCTGTTGTCATTCAAAAGCCTCTGTCTGTTGACGCTGCTCTCCAAAACTGGCATCGCTGGTCACGGTTTGTTGCCTAAACAGTGATCGGTGCACGAAACGTGACCTTAGAAAACCCTTCCAACGAAGGGTTCAAGGAAACAAAGAGAAAATACACCCGCTCAGGCTTAGCGATCACTGGATAAGGTGGGGGCAAAGGGGGCACAGCACCAGTGACCTTTCACCTCATTCCATGCTGGCTAGGGCAGGTAACAGGCAGGCAGGCCAGGCCCAACTACAAACAGCAACAGAGAGACAGAAAGGTCATACTATAATTAGGGCTCCACTAGCCGTACGATAACATTGCCTCCATTATAAGCTAGAATTTCATACAGTTTCCTCAAATAAAGGGTACAAAGCGCAGGCACTGAGAGACAATGGAAAACTCCAAATTCTCAAACAAGCTGATATGCTCGATGTCCCGAAACCACATACCAATGCAGATAAAACCTCTTTTTTTTATTGTCAAGCAGTAATAACCCATAGGAAAGCATTTAGAGCACATTCTTTAGGGGAAGAGGGGAACACAATGTGCAGGCGCAACCTAACCAAGGCCTCCCCCTCACATTCTTTCAAGGAGAATTCCACCAATTTATATTTAGCTTATTTTGCATAATGAAACAGCCATTCAGGATGGTTTGGTGTGAAATGCTCCATTCAAGGCAAACTAGCTGAGTCAGGATTGTTCAAAGTCGTGGTGATAGGACCCAGACGTCTCAAGCGTCCAATGCCTTTAAAAGCTACACAAGCACTTCAAAATCTGATCATAACCAGATTTCTGCAGGTATCTGATTATTCAAACAGTCATGTAAGCAGACCAGAGTAAGACCCAGAAACCCAATAGAGAGAGCTGGATTTTAGCTCAGTAATCAGGTTTTGCAGTGCATGTATACCCTTACTCTGATTTCCTTCACGTTTTTTACAAGCAGTATTTAACACAGTAATGGCCGAGAGGCCACAAAACACTTCCAAATCAACACTGAAAGGAACTACATGCTTGATAAAATGAATCTTCTAGATAATGTGCAGTACCACTCAAAAGTTTAGACACAGCTACTCACAGTATAAGGTTCTCCTTTTGTTTATCTTAATGCGTTACTGTAGAATAAAAGTGCAGACATCAAACTATAAACTAGCACCCATGGAATTATACAGTCCACCTTAAAAATCTCCAAAATGGAACTTTACAGGAGGACAAAACAGCTTTCTTAACTTGCATTGGAGGCTGATACAACAAGACTTTGTTCTAAGCAATTTTGGACCAATTCTGTTGGTCTGTCCATCATGAACATTCACTACATTGAAAGATAAAAGTTTTTGAGCAGAAAATCTATATTAGAGGTGGCAATATGGCAAAGATATAATCCTGTGATCCATCAAGAGTATATGTGGTATATCAGGATATGTATTTCAGACATCTCATCAGTTGGAACTGTTAAGTGTAAGCCTGTAGAGTCTTTAAGATCACTAACAACATCCATTTAGTTTGGTGTGTCTAAACTTTAGACTGCCACTGTATGCTAATATTTTCAACCAAATAAAAATAAGCCTCATGGGTTTTATGTTATGCTTATGTCTTCTTCTGAGAGTTTATTGTCCGGTTTCTGAGCAGAAATCTGATTACTGCCTGACTCGTTTAGACCCAGAGTTTCTCGTTTATCTGATTACTCAAGTGCGTTTAAAATAAATTCCTGACAAAATCTGATTTTCGCCAGTTATGAGATTAGTACATGCATGAGACACACTCACTCTTTTACCATAAGTTTGAGTTAGCCGGTTTGGCTTTAAAATACATTTTTTAAAAGCCATTCATGGCAGAGAGGCACATGGTGGCTGTTGGAAAGACAGTCACCAAAGGAAAACATTTATGTTTTATAGATTTACCAAAATCCACATTCCATATGGTTCCCCAGCTTGCTCACTTACAACACTGCAGGACAATAGTTACCGATCCCGGAATCATAAACACTAATGTACCATGGCTGCCACATTAGAAATGTAAACGTTTTCATTTCTAATTATTCTAGTTTTGTTTTGTCAGTTGTAAGTTATGTGTTAGTTATTTTTTATTTTTATTCTATATTATTATTTTATCTCTACTTTGGATCTTTGTTAGTTTTTTTTTTTTAATGCTTGTATATGTTTACTTATTTCTTAATCATTTTATCATTACTTTGGAATCTTTTTTTTTTTTTTTTTTGGTAATCAATCTTTATTTATTTATTTATTTATCTATCTATTTATAACCCTCCCTGGGGCTCTAGGTTACATTGTAAATGTGGGGGCCTCCCTTCAATGTAAACCCCACCTTAAATAACGAATGATGATGAATAAGGAGCCCATATCCTACTATTTTGTTTTTGGGGTTTTTTTTGTTTTTTTTTTTGCCATTTTATAATAATATATAATTATAACATTTGTTACCACATGACCATTTTCCAATTTCTCTTTATTGATCCCTTAAAACTGAAACAGGCTCTTCTTGTTACTCCATCTGTACGACTGGTATATGTAAAAGTGCACTGTTCTGATTGGCTGCCCCATGTGTTGGACCTTCCCAAAAAGCAGTCTGCTCATAACTTGGGACTGACAGGCACCAAACTGCTGTAGACTGAATAGGCAGCTATGTAAATAAGCCAGACGGTGTTACATCACAAAAACAGAAGGAACAGTCATTGTGAAACTAACAATGTTGACATACGACATCAAATGTTTTTATTTATTCATTCATTTACTGTTCTATTTTTCCCCCACTATCTGAGCCTTCGTGACATCTGGAGCAGCCTTTTCCTCCACCTAAAAACCTTACTAGCATTGCATACCACAGCTGGCTGGCTGGGTGTATGAGCTCACTGGCTCCTCGTGGTTCTACACACACACGTAAATCTCTTCCTCTATTCAGCACTGCAGTTCAGTGCAGCCCAGTGCAATGCAATTTAGTTGCAACAGCTAGTGCTGTTTAACCGTCCAACCCTGGCTAGCCTGGTCTTAGACTCCTGCCTCATAAGCAACTGCTGCTTATCCTCACCAAACAGACCCCGAGCTGTAGCCCCAGTATGTTGTCGCATGTGGCTGGACACGTTGCACGCTGCACTCGCTTGCAGGCAAGCCAGGAAAGTCACCGATGTGCACGACAAAACTCTTTTCGTTGCTTTACTAGCAGGAAAAGGGGAATATATCCGCCTATATGACTTAACACGGCCAAACTCTCTCAACACAGAAAAGCTCGCTCGTGCACAAAGGCAGCGTTGTTGACGCATATGTGGCACGTGGGGAGCGTTTCCGTAGCCACGCAGAAGGTAAACATGGCTAAATGCACGCCGGTTCTCTCAGTGCTGAACACTCAGAGGAGGAAAAATGGAAGTTTAGTCACTTTAAGTTCTGCCGTACTGACCTGTAGCAGGAGCGAGCCCCTTCGGTGCAGCCTGCGCTTCCCGTGTGTCACTCTCAGCCAGCGGCGCGTGGCGCTCTGAGCGCGGCGACCTCCGCCAATCAGGAGCGCCGAACGGAGAGCGCGCGCTGGGAGGAGCCACGTGATTGCCCCTCCGTGTCCTCTAGCCCGCTCGTCACCTTTGTACAGACTTTCGGGTCAGGTGTGAAAGCCGAGGCCAGGGCACAAGACGCAGTTGGCGTAAGAACTTGCGGCGGAAGTTGGACGATGTGGCCACAGATGTGATATCACGACACCTCAGAAGTTTTCACTTGATTACTTTTTCAGACATCTGATGAGTTGATGCCACATAGACTCTAAGGTGACATGGTGATGTGTTTCTTATAAAGTCGTGGCCACAAATTGATATCGAGGCCATACATTGCTATATTGAGGTCACTAATTAATATAGTGAGGCCACTACTTAATATACAGAGGCCATGAATCACAAAATTACTAATTTGAAACCATATATTGCCATATTAAGGTCACAAATTAATATACTGATGCCACAAATTACTAAACTGAGGCCATAATTTGCTATTACAGGGTCACTAATTAATATACTGAGGTTACAAATTACTAATTTGAAGCCATACATTGTTATATTAAGGCCACAAATTAGTATTTTGAGGCTATGACTTATTATACTACGGCCACAAATTAATATATTAAGTGCACACATTAACCTAGAGGCCATAAATTAATATACTGAGGACACAATTACTATATCAAGGACAAACAATACATATATTGAGATCATGGACTAATATATGAATGCCACACATTTCAATGCTATTTTGAGATCTCACATTACTATATTGAGAACACACTTGCTATGTTAGGGACACAAAATAATATATTGAGGTCCTGGTTAATATATTGAGGCCACAAATCACTATACTGAGGTCTCTAATTACTATATCGAGGCCACAAAATGAATATATTGAGGTCACAAATTACTGCTATGAGGTGACTAATTGATTTATTGAGGCAACAAATGGCCACACAATAATATAGAGAGCACACATTAATATATTGAGGCCACAAATTACTATATTTAGGCCTCAAATTACTACATTGAAACCACAATATTACTATATTGGTATAAAAAACCCCAAAATGAATATACTGAGGTCGTGTGTTAATACATTGTAGCCACAAAATTAAATATTGAGGTCACAAATGACTATATTAAGGACAGAAAATTAATATATTCAGGCCACAACCTACTATACAGAGACCACACATTGCAGTACATAGAGGTCACAAACTACTAATTTAAGGTCATAGATTAATATATTGAGGCTGCAATTACTATATTAAGAGAAAAATAATATATGGAGGTCATGAGTTTATATATTGAGGCCACAAAATGAATATACTGAGAACACAAATTACCATATTACTAATAACTGATGTTGTTTGGGAGATACCAAGTGCTGGGTGTCAGGCTCAGTAGAGGAAAGTCTGTTTAATAGGTTTAGAGCAATGGTGTTATTTATCCATCTTAAAAACCTCATATGAAAAGATTTGCGTGTGCAACTCAAAGCAGTAGTTGTTGATTTTTGGTTCCCACACATGAGGCCTAGCTCTGTACACAGTGCTGTATGCTTGCTTCTTTCAGTTTCGCTTCTTGATGGCCCAACATTCATATAAAACCCATTTGTAGCCATTTATCTATGCTGGATGGATTCTGTTTGATCAAAAGAAGAAAAGTTATACACTGACATGTATCTAAAATAAATTAACACATTCACTAAACACTTTATTAGGTACACCTCCTTGTTTCTATACTCATTCTCAATTTTATCAGCTCCATTTACCATATAGGAGCACTTTGTAGTTCTACAATTACAGGCTGTAGTCCATCTGATTCTCTGTAGACTTTATTACCCTGTTCTTCAGTGGTCAGGACCCCCACAGGACCACCACAGAGCAGGTATTATGTGAGTGGTGGATCATTCTCAGCACTGCAGTAACACTGACGTGGTGGTGGTGTGTTAGTGTGTGTTGTGCTGGTGTGAGTGGTTTTTTTTAAGCAGTGCTGCTGGAGTGTTTAAACACTGTGTCCACTCACTGTCCACTCTATTAGACACTCCTACCTTGCTGGTCCACCTTGTAGATGTACAGTCAGAGGCGATAGCTCATCTGCTGCTGCACTGTTTGTCTTGGTCATCCTCTGGTCCTTCATCAGTGGTCACAGGACGCTGCCCACAGGATGCTGTTGGCTGGATAGTTTTGGTTGGTGGGCTATTCTCAGTCCAGCAGTGACGCTGAGGGGTTTAAACACTCCAACAGCACTGCTGTTTCTGATCCACTTACACCAGCACAACACACACTAACACACCACCACGTTAGTGTCACTGCAGTGTTGAGATTGATTCACCACCCACATGATACCTGGTCTGTGGTGGTCCTGTGGGGGTCCTGACAATTAAAGAACAGAATAACAAAGTGTACAGAGAAACAGATGGACTACAGTATGTAGTTGTAGAGCTACAAAGTTGATCAAATGGTCAGTGAGTGTAGGTGCAGAGAGTTGTACCTAAGTGCTTGGAGAGTGTATATACATAGCCAGCATTTGCCAAACCATTTACCATAACCATTAAACTGTGTTATATTTAAAGATGCATTTGGGCAAATGTCTATATGCCCACAGGTTTACAACCACTGGCCTAGAGTCTTTATGTATGTATGTATGTATGTATGTATTTAACTATAACTTAATACCAAACTGTTTACTATAAGTGACCTGCAGTATTTATTTCTGGAGTTGATACATTGCTTTAAGAGGACACCATCACAATGTGATGTCTGCTGCAGTGTAAAAAAGACACTCCCAGTAGCAGTAAAACATGATAAATATCTGTCGACTGCACTTATATTTAGTCTGTGATTGCCACCTTCACCACAGATTTAATCACATATAGCTGACCCCATGAGGCCCAGCTTGCCAGCTAATTTTGAGAACTGTAGATAGATAGATAGATAGATAGATAGATACTTTATTGATCCCGAAGGAAATTTAGCAGCCAGTAGCGGTTTCACAAGAAAACAGCACAGTAAAACATCAAACAAATACAATTACAGATTAAAAGTGTTGTGCAGTATGAAAAAACCTAAATGGGTAGGTACCGGCAGCAGTATTATTACCTGTTAACTATACACTATAAACTATAAACTATACACAGTACAGGTCACGAGGATAAATATATAAATATCTCACTTCGCAAGGAAGCAAGAAATATATACAAGAAATACAAATATAACTGTAGAGCTGTAGAAAGACAGTGCAATAGTAATAAATAAATGTGCATGAATGTGCAGGGGTGCAGTTATCAGCAGATGATGACTGAATAAACATAATAAACATAATAAACAGAATAAACATAATAAACATGTGCTTATACTGGTATTTAAGTAAAGTAAAGTGGAGTGTCCAGGAGTGCAGATATATAGGATATATAGGATATACAGTAGAGTGTCCAGAGTGTCCAGGATAAAACTAACATTATAAAACTAACATTAAATATATTAAATACATTTAATACGTTTCAATTTCGTGGGAAAATAAATATATAAATATAAATAAAAAATAAATGATAGTCATTCTTTTGTAATTATTATTTTTAATTTTTAAAACTCTGCATTTTCTCTCTGAGCACTTACCCACGCCCCCTGCAATTCCTTAAGGCCCCACTAGAGGGGGTGTCTCAGCGAATGGTTTGAACACCTATGAAATCGAAGGGTAGAGTGGCCTGACCTCTAGTGGTGAATGATGGAAGTAGAAGACACATATGAGCACCATCAGGTGTTGCTGTTATTTTAAAGTTTGTCTGATCGTTGTAAATGCCTATATGACTACATATGGATCAGTTTTAGGCAAACTAGGGACCAAAAACGTTGGACCCTATCAGATTGGTGTGCACCTCTACAAATGATGCTGGTTTCACAGACCGATTCACCAGAGATGACAGATGTATTTACAGCCACAAAATATTGTGTAGGGATCTGATATGTAATCGCCCGCTAGGTAGGGGTGGGCGATATGGCAGAGACATTTTCAGGATATACAGTATGTATCACCGTATTTAGTTATTCCTGAGGTTTGGTAAACTGACACATTTACAGACAGATGTTATGTCAGACTATTATTACAGAGATAATGGTGCACTGATTCACATTGTTGCACAGTTGCACTAAATATAACTAGACAGGTCTCATTATGCTCCCCTATGGAGTAAAACATGCAGCTGGTCAGTGATCATTAAGCAGTGACAATATTTGTATACTAACGATTCTTGGAAAAGTACACCAAAACTCCTGGAACAGCCGTATGTAAACCGATTAAGTGGTGTTACCTCCGGGGAAGGCTTGGGAACGCCCACACCTGTATAAGTTGTGAAATGTTATCTTGTGAGTGAGGCTGAACACTGGCCATGGCAATTATCGAACGAGGCATGATAGTGGAATGCCTTGATTGGGCTTATGTTGGTTGAACTCATTGGACCTCGCCACATGTTTCCAGTCCTCTAGGGTCCAGTTAGCAGTTACCTGTAGTTACCAGGCCTGCCCCTGAGGTGACTCTACTTCATAAGCAATCTACATACTGCTTAACCCATGACTTTTGGTACGTCTGTGTACACTCATCAGCAAAAGAATAGTTGCACCCAGAAGGAAAGTTCGGATTGCAAGGCTAATCGGAAGGAAGATAAAGTTTACCAGGAACGATAAATGATGACAAATTTAGACTGATTTAAGTAGCAGCGAAACAAGTAGTGTCTCTCAGTATGGCTGCCATGTTTGCAACATGCATAATACGTGCAACATGTCAGACGTCACGGCATGGAGTTGTATAGGAGGTGGAGTGACACCAGATCTTCTGGACATGTGACACGTGACAACAAACCGTTCGTCTTGGTGCTGACCATGGCGCCTACACACGGATTCGTTGGTCGTCTCCACCAAGACAAAAGCGGGACTCGTCACTGAAGATGACCCGCTGCCATTCTGAGTCACTCCATGACGGTCTGGCACAACACCATGCCAGTCTTTGGTGACGTTGATGTGGTGTTAAGGGCAGTCGTCGTAATAATCTGCATGGGTGTAGTCCTGCGTTGTGCAGCCGTCTGCCAATTGTGCTGGCACTAACAGGATGACTCGTAGAGGGCATCACTGCTTGCTGAATGTCTGNGGCTAATCGGAAGGAAGATAAAGTTTACCAGGAACGATAAATGATGATAAACTTAGACTGATTTAAGTAGCAGCGAAACAAGTAGTGTCTCTCAGTATGGCTGCCATGTTTGCAACATGCATAATACGTGCAACATGTCAGACGTCACGGCATGGAGTTGTATAGGAGGTGGAGTGACACCAGATCTTCTGGACATGTGACACGTGACAACAAACCGTTCGTCTTGGTGCTGACCATGGCGCCTACACACGGATTCGTTGGTCGTCTCCACCAAGACAAAAGCGGGACTCGTCACTGAAGATGACCCGCTGCCATTCTGAGTCACTCCATGACGGTCTGGCACAACACCATGCCAGTCTTTGGTGACGTTGATGTGGTGTTAAGGGCAGTCGTCGTAATAATCTGCATGGGTGTAGTCCTGCGTTGTGCAGCCGTCTGCCAATTGTGCTGGCACTAACAGGATGACTCGTAGAGGGCATCACTGCTTGCTGAATGTCTGGAATTGTGGCTGTTGGGTCAGTCAGGTACAGCAATGAGGCCTGTTCTTGCTTACATCACCTGAATAATACATATATAATAAAACCTGAATAATTCGCATGTCTCACAATGTCAAACCTACCCCTTTCATTACTGTTGGTTTATTCCTTCTGGGTGCAGCTATTCTTTCTGATGATGAGTGTATATTGTGGCATAAGGCATCACAACAATGTGACAATATCATCATATCCTTCACCCTTTGTTCTAGGTGAGCCTCAGCGCCTCAGTCCGAAGCAACAGTTGTCCTGTTACCACTGTATACACACAAACACCACACCATGTACTCAAAGGTGTCATGTTATTTTATTGTCTTAAAAAGTTACACGATCCCCAAGGGGAGGGGAAATCATATACACTAAACATTGAACACCACGACTACACAAGTAGGGACTTTTAAATATTACAGACTTTACAAAAAAATCCCCCTTTTAAGTTATTATACTCAGTATGACAGATAAACATCTCTTACAGATCGACGTAATGTCACAATGAGGAACGATGTCATCGAGAACTATAAGAAACCCATCATGATAAGGGAAGACGTTTTATGGACTATCCGCATTTCAAATGAAATATGTTCAATATAAACACAACATCCGTCCGGATGATTCGTACACGTTTTTTTGTTTGTCATGTCTTTCGTTTACAGCCGTTGTAGATCAGGCATTTAGTGCAAACATTTGAAATCAAGGCAGCCCTGCCTGCAGTTCTCTAGTTTGTCTCCAAAAAAAAAAAAAAATTAAATTAAATAAAAAGTCATTTCTTGCGCTCCTCCTGATGGTGCTTTAGGAAGCAGAATGCAATGGTGGGACTCCATCCCTCTGCAATACATGGTGGATGTGCTGGGATGAAATAAATAAAAGGAGGAAAACATTGTACACGCAGAAAACCTATAGGCCTACTCTTTCAGTACAGTGCTCCAGGGATCTGCACAATTAAAGGGGAACGCTTCAACATTCCTTCATATTTCAGGTGAGATGCAACAAGATCATTCGAAGTGGATTGATGTGAAATGCTCTGTTCTAGATAAACCTACCAACTCGTACTTCTCTACAGTGGTCTCTACAGTGGAGTTTTTGATGTGATGTCTATAACCCAATATAGACATTTGACTCTTTCCTACCCCAAAACACCAATGAACCTACATGTCTTCTGAGGTTTGATCTGATAAAATAGAGGTAAATATGAAAGAAAAGAAAGAGAAAAACTACCTTTAAAACTTTGACATAGAGATATTCCAATATCCAATATTCCAATATTAGTGGGTAACACGTCCGCCTCCCACACTGTAGACTGGGGTTCAAGTACTCCACACTACTACCGATACGAGTACTTGGGCAAGACTCCTAACACTACCTTTGCTTACCTGTGTGAGAAATGGTCAAATTGTCGCCCTGGATAAGAGTGTCTGCCAAGTACTGTGAATGAATGAACATGAATGAAGAGGTGTGTTAAATCAAGAACATAGCCTTCTCCATAGACAAACACTGGCGGAAGAATGGGTCGTACCGAAGAGCTAAGTGACATTAAACTTGGCACTGTCATAGGATGCCACATCTAAACGTATACAATTTCTACCCTGCTAGATCTGCCCTGGTCAACTGCAAGTGCTATTACTGTGAAATGGAAGCGACAACAGCTCAGGCATGATGCGAATGATTAGACAAACTTGCAGAGTGGGCCACAAAGTGCCTGAAGCATGTAGCTCTTAAGTATCACCTATCCTCTGCTGCATCCCTCACTACAGAGTTCCGAACTCTTCATGAAATGGGTTTCCATGGCTGAGCAGCTGCACACAAGCTTATGATCACTCCTTCCAACACTTGGCATTGGGCATAGTGATGTAAAGCACACTGCCACTGGAGTCTGGAGCAGTGGCAGTGTGTTCTCTGGAGCAGTGACTCAAACTTCATCTGGAAGTCTAATTGATGAATTTGGGTTTGACAGATGACAAAACAACTCTACCTCCTGTAATGCACAGTCCCAACAGCAGAGGAGGGTAGAGGTAGAGGAGGGATAATGCTAAGGGGCTGTTTTACAGGGTTTGGGCATCTTCATTCTAGTAAACGGTAACGTTAATGCTACAGCACACAAAGACATTTTAGACGATTATGTGCTTCCAACTTTGTGGCAGCAGTTTGATCCTTTTCTGTCTCTGAGCTCTGTGAAGACATGATTTGATAAGTTTGCCTCAAACTGTTGTGGAAAGGCTGGAGGCTGTTTTAGCCACAAAAAGGAGGGAACTGCACATTAATGCCCTACAAGCTCAAGTAGACGTAATGGTCAGATGATAACTTGACTATACATGTTTTAGGCCAAAGCCTTCTCAAAAGCATCAAGACACAACTTTTCAGGCATCAGGCAGCATATTCATAACTTCATTTCATGCAATACATTTCAGAAAGGGCGTTTTTGGCTCCTATCAGGAGAGTCTGGCTCCTGTAACTGACTACATAAGTTTGTCCAGAACAGAGCATTTCACATCACTCTGAATGACTTTGCTTACATTGGTTTTCTCCAACCCTCCTCCTGAAGAGCTACGTTCCTGCAGAGATTAGTTCCAACCTGGGTCCAATAAGCTGCCCCGTCCCTTACCTACCTGTAACAAGCCTGATCCAGCCAATCAGGGGAAGAGGTTGATTAGCTGAAGCAGGTGTGGCAAACTAAACTGTGATGGGAACTAGACTCTGCAAGAAAGTAGCAACTCCAGGATTAGAGCACTGGCTTACATCTTCCCCGTTTACCTATGCAGACACTTATAATGAATGGAATTCCTCTTTTAATAAATAATAAAGAAGTTCAAATAAAAAGGCGTCTATGGAAAGCTAATTCAGGTGTCGGTGTGAGTCCGCAGCCACTGTATTCTCTGACGTCCACTCCCAGTCTGATTGCTGTGAGAACAAAAAAGAAATTTCGAGCACTTTAACAGGATGGATAAAGACAGCACCTTCACCATCTACCTCGGCGAAGGAAGCGTCCGCAGTCGATTACAGTGCGTTTGACTGACTTGGTAAAAAAAGAAATATATATACCACTCGTGTCACCTTTAACTACTGTACAAATGGCGGAGGTAGTAGCGTGTATTTTCTGTCATCTTGTCCAGTATTCGAGAGCACCTGGTTAAAATATAAAATTAGGGGGAAAAAAGGTCTCGGAACATCCATTTTTCTTGTTGTTTTTCCTTGTGAGAAAAGAAATGCAGTCTGTTTTTAGGAGAAGGAATAGTAGCACCTGATATATCAAATCTGAGACACTGCCTTTACATTTCTGTTAGCATTAGCATGAATCGGGAGGGTTTTAACCCAGTTACATGTACGTTAACTGTATGTTCTTGTGTGTTGTGTAAGACTGAAGCATACTGGAAAATACAAATCACTGCAGTGTTCTCCGTTGGTGGTGATGACGTTCCCCATGCTGGAGGCTTGGGGCCTTTAATCAGGATGGCTAGGGGAAAGCGGATGTGCTAAAACATCTCGTTCGAATAGAGTGATCCCATCATACTGATTGCAAGGGACGCTAGGAGACTTGGCCGCGATTTAAGGAACCTGTGAAAAAGGGGGGACTGCAAACATGAGAAAGCTGTTGAAAATCCATCTCCATGGGCAGAAGAGTGGGCAATACCACGCCGTGTTACTTGGATTGACCTGAGAGTAGAGAACCAACACTGAACACAGCAGAGAATGAGTTGTCGGAGGCAAATTAGCAAGGTTAAGGAGACCCGTAGTGGACACATTAGGCTTGTTTTTTTTTTTTTTTTTTTAAGGACACCTAGAGTGGGGTTCCTCATTCGGATCATGACAGAAGCTTTGTACCATGGATGATGTCCGTTCACTATGAAGTGATCAACGTGTCTTCACTTGTGTTCGTTACAAAGACCAAAAAGTAGAATGTACCTACAGTAATTGGTGACGAACAATGGTTTTGAGACGTTTCGGATTCGAGTCTGCACTGCTTTTAGAGCGTCCTGTCTATAAGGACAACAGCAGCCACGCTGCAATAGCAACAAAGCAACAGTTTGACCAAAAAACAAATGATCATACAATTTTCCTCTTACCACAAATGTAGTCTAAGTATTCAATGTTTGCTTCTTTAGTTTTGCACTGGAGCTACAAGGCTAACACCGTTAACGAAAAGTGAAACCCTCAAGGCCTTCTAGGGTTTTCAGAGGAGGCCTAATGACTTCTGGGAACTAATAGAATACATGCCTGTAATTTTTTGTTCAACAGAGTTATGATTGTAAGCATTACAGCACTATCCCTGTTTCATGGTTAAGTGTTGGATGGAAGCAAAAGGGTTCAATTCTAACTAAGCAGTAAACTGGCCAAACAGAAATTGGTTCTCACTGAGTTCAGGCCTAATGCGTTCGATTAACTCAGCATATCCTGATTGCAAAAGCATAGCGGACCACTGTTAGTCTACTTACAGCAAAAGCTGGTGGTCCACCCACCACTGATTAATATGAGTATTGGACAAAATGCCATTTTTCATCACTCGTTTTCCCCAATCACAGTCAAGTTCATGTACTTTTTCCTTAATTTCTTAGGGTTAAATGACTTTAGTAAATATTTTTCATATATATCAGCATCAACATTTCTAACTAAGGCATTTTATATCAGGCCTAGTCATTTTTTGTCCTCCCAGTTGTTTGTAATTTTTGTCTTAGCATATTCTCTAACATTAAAGCCTACACACATTTAAAATCTGTTTGAGGAGATTAAAAATTAGTTAGGTCTTGTATGCTGGACAATAATCTTGGCGGATTGCCAGGGGCTAACAGTCAGCAGGGTGCTGACCCTACCAAGCCAGCGGCCCGATTTGTGCTTGCTATATGGATGGTTAAAAAGTGGTTTGATTTCCAATAGCAGGGCCCAATTAGATAGAACAAAAGTCAGTCTAGGCCTTCTGAAAGTCCCAGAAACGTGTCTGACTGTAGCCGTGTCTCAAAACTAGCGATGCAGCAGAGCAAGGCTGCATTTAATGCCCGTTATGTCATCAATGGCTGTCTTGTTTGGTAGGATCCTGCAAACGGGGCAGAGAAACGCATCCTTTGGAGGACATAACTGGTCACATTGCTCAAGTCAATAGGTTGCGATGTCAGTAGAGCCCACTCAGGCCATCTCAAAGGTGTGTGTGCTTGAACACTAAAGAGGAGCCTTCCTATACCAGTGCTAGGAAGGGCTCTCGTACCTTGTCTGCACCCTTAGCTTTGAGAAACAGCTTGAGAATATGAGCCAGTGTCTGACCAGGGGGCTGTTAGATGCAGAGAACAGCGGTGGTGGCTCTGTACTAGCCCTCTTTACTGAAAGGGAATAACTGAATTTGCTTGTGTGAACCACTGGTAGCTTAGTGCTAACATACTACTAGAAACCCAGAAGGATGCTAGCACAGAAGTTCTCATGTTTTGACTGAGTTCAGGGTCTAACTCTTATAGTATGGGTTAGCCACCAGTTAGCATTGTCTAAATCAACACATACTGCATTCATTGTTAGGTTGAATAGAACAACAGATATACAGAAGTATGTGGCACAGCTAAAAACATCAAAAGTCATGATGAAGCCTAAATTTTCCATTTTTTGAAGATATTATTATGTTATAGAGCGTCAGAAACTACATAAGCATGTCAGTGTGGTTCCAAGGAAGCGATGATTCAGACAGGCGGACAGCAAAATGCTAAATGGTGGTGATAAGCTTGGTTTTGGTGTAATAGTTACACCATACTTTTGGTGTAAAACTAAAGAAGCAAGGTCAAAGATATGCAGTTTAGCGTGGCGGGCATGTCACTGCTATTCGACTGCATGTAAGGTAAGGAGAAAATTGTGTGAATTAGATTTTTCGCTAAACTATCGCTTTAAGAGAAGGCCTTCTCCTCTCCCTCTGCTCCCTACACGCTGGTGATGGAGGCTTGTTTCTCGGGGCGGGCGGCGGGCGGCTCGGGGATGGAGCGGAAGCTGGGCGGCTGGTAGGGCGGTGGCGGCCTCTTGGTGCCGATGTGACCAGGACTGAGAGCCATGTTCTGCCGCCGGCTGTTCTCTACGTTACTCGAGGTGTTGGAGGCCAGGCTCTCCCGTGTGCTAGTGGCCGGAGAAAGAGAGAGAGAGAGAGAGAAAAGGAGAAGGAGAAGGAGAAGGGAGGAAAGAGAGAGAGAAAGAAAGCAAAGGTGTTATGACAGAGGAAAGATGGAGGAGGTTAAACAGCAAAAGAGAGCTGATAGACAGTGATGAATAAGCTAGGCAGGAAGGTATTATTACAGCGCATATGGCCGTGTTTCCTCACAAGCTCAGATAGTAGATACTTACAGACTTGGTGCACTGTGTGAGGAACCACGGCCTGTATGGCCAGAGCAGGAATAGTTAGTTGAAAAAACAGATTCACACAGTTTTCTTCTTACTCAAAATGCAACCCATTTGCCAAGACATGCCGTTTTAGTAGCATCAGTCTATTATATCAGGACTATTTGCATCCCATAGATTAGAAAATCAGTTTAACGGTTAAAACTGTTTCAAGATTTTTTCAAGATGAACATTTATAGCCTAAAATTATTATTATTTTAGGAATGCATTTAAGTTGCATTCAGATTCAAATGCGGAGTATATTCCACAATAGTGCCATTTTGTCCCACACTCTTTACTCTTTGTTTTTTCCTTCATGGTTTGTGGATTTATAGTCCTATGGATCTCTGTGAATTGAGATAAAAAATTTAAAAAATGGAAAACCTTCAGTGGGTTGGCTCCAGTCTTCAAGTGCCACTTTTTATGGGATAACCAATCATAAAAGAGGACAGAGGTAGCACACAGGTAGGGCTGAAAGATTTGGGAAGAACATATCATATTGCATTTTTTTTCTGATCAATATTGTGATTTAAAATGCAATTATTTTTTGTGAACTGAAGTCTGGACCTCTTATTTTGGTCAGTAAAAACAGAACATCCCCTTTTCCTGGTTGGAGACTTCCTACTGGCCAGACTGCCAGTTAGCCGTGATTGTAATATCACAGCATATAGTTGCTTAGCTGATATTATGTTAATATTCCCCACTTGAGATAATTTGGGGTCAAATAGGCTACAATTAAAATCGCAGCTCTAGCAATCTGAAAACTGCTCTCTTTTGAATTGTGATTTCAATATAAAATCAATTAATCTTTCAGCCCTTTACACAGGCGTTGTTTAGTAGGACAGTTTTGCTTGTATTTGTGATTTATTCAGCTTGAAGTTAGGTATGTACCATATTGCTATCCATTTAAGATTTGCTAGGTCTTTAGAAACAGACAACGAGTACCCCTCACCACTGTAGTGTGGTGAATAGTTAAGTAGAAATACAGTGTTGTCACTTTGGTTACTGATTGTGGTGTTCCAGGTAGTTGTTAATGTTCATGTGGGCTGTGCAAGAAGAATGAAGCCCAACGGATGTTTTCTTTCTCCTCAAAAAAGAAGCACGGTAAGTCTGCAAATAGGACCCACACTGCTCGTTCTCTGCATTGCAAAACTTCATTCCTCGCATGGAACTGTTCTGCAGAATTTTACATTCCTCCTTCTGAATGCAACCTCAGGATTTACACTGATCGTTTATGTCAATTATGATTACTTACAAAATACATTTCAGTGTCAAGTTTGCAATAAATTGGCCTCTTTTTATTGGTAACATTGTTTTTTGAGAATTTGGTTAGCCCTGTTGACCTTTTTATTATTTCCATGTAGACATAAAATGACGGTGACTCCCAGAAAATATCTTTTTTATGATGAAGCTGTCAGCCATATTTCTTCCATTTTTATGGATAAGGCTGTTGAGCAAAACCCTGTAACTTCAACAAGGCATGAGTCATGTATTATTTCATAAAACCTAAACTTAAAAGCATAATCAGAAAGTATATTGCTTTCACATGACATTTAGCACAGAATAGCAGAATTATTGCTGGTTTGAACCTAAACAAATGTTACCTTCAGCTTTTTTACCAACATATAGTTACCAGGCTTGACCATCTCAGACATACACTACTGCATAAAAGTTTGGGGTCAGAATAATTGTTATTCGGTAAAGTCTCATACAGTGTAGATTGAAAGGCTATAAAACAGCCACCAAAACTTAAATCAATACTTTATTCACAGTTTACAAGTTAGAAGATGGTAAAAAATATGGAAGTGTTATTAAATAACCAGCTATAACTTCCTATTTATGTCAATCTGTTGTCACAAAAACATTATAATATCTGTTTTATTTAGTGAGATTCGGTTATGGGGTTTCAAATATAAGGAATTGAGGATGTCAGATTCTTTCTAAACCAATTCTGAATGCTGGACAGATTTCTCACTTATCATGAAATCACTTACAGCTGATTATCACCCAAAACCTCTTTGCTTTTATGGCTTCCTACAAACTGTATGAAATTAGTTTCACAGTAGAATCATTTTATAAGAATATCTTCACAGAAATTTGGTTCATCTGAAAGGAATAAGTGACCCCGAACTTTTGACCGGTAGTGTATTTGAAAAGTTTTGGCCACTCTTTGTACAGCGACCCGGCTACATCAGCCTTGTAGCTCCAGAACAACACTAAAAGACACCAAACATGTTTGGTTCACTGGAAGCATTTGGGGACAAAAACATCTCTGGCATTTGCTCAAGTGGTGCACAAATAAAATCCCACACAATAACGGAACAGAGGGCCACTACAGGGAAAACACAGGATGGAACAAATAGTAGCGCCATCGCAAGCGGTTCAAACACTGAAGCTTTATGGACAGGGTGAGAACTGTGCCTTAGTAGACTCACCTCCAACTGGAAAATATCCACTGGGTTTGAACTGAGCATGAAACCTATGACTTACGGCTCTGCCACCTCCGGATACATCGCCATAAAAGAGTTGAAAAGTTAAACAACTCTGAGGTTTGATGCCTTAGCAGTTTTAATCGTGCTTCATACTCGAGTGCACGCCCTGAGTGAGTGATGGATGCCAAAATGCTTTCTTTTTTTTCCCCCATGGTTTGTATGGGGAAAAACGTGGAACTTTCTGGAGCAGCTTTCCAAGAGGAGCAGGTCAGTGAATGCAACACTCCTCTTGGCAAGGCTCGGGTAAGATGGCTTTGTCACAAATTAGGAGTTACTTGTTCTATACATCGATGAGCTCAAGCCAAATACAACACAATGTGAGATTAGTCTGACGTCCCTTTTCTTTCTTCATTCCTACCATCAGGGCACAGAGGGAATGGATGCATGGTGAAGAACTCCAAAACCTCACACAAAAACACACATACAGACACGCAGAAGCGGGGATAAGGACTGCAAACAAATGAAAAAAAACAGCATAGTTTAATAAAAAAAAAACAACAAAAAAAAAAACAAAAAAAAAAAACAACCAACCAATTCACGTAAGAACAGAAGGAGACACACAGGACACGTTTTAGTTTCCTTGAATGTGTGAAATGTCTCATTTGGTGTTATCTGCAGTTGTACAGTGAGCCTCAAGGCAGTGCTAGTACAGCGAGGCCTTCCCTTCACTGGAGTTCCCACATGTCTACAGTGGTGCTGAGTTACTGGCTTCATTTGATCAGTTATCAAACGGTACACGGTTACAGAGATCTTTAGTGTGAATTTTTAAGACCGATAAAATGACAACTTCAGATTCCTCAAGTGCATGCTTAACATGCTGACATGTTCAATTTGGCCCTGAAGGGCTACAGTCCGGTGATTTCCAAGCTCAAACACATTTGATTCAGGTCATTCGTTAACTAGACGACAGTTAAGTGGCTGATAACAATGCCAATCATAGGGGGCTAAAACCAATAATATTAATATTATATATTAAATTATAATTTCATTTTAATTTTATACTCATTACATTTCTTTAACATTTCTCAATCATCACACTTCCTAAACTCCAATAACAATATCTTAATTGATGAGTCGTAGCTTTGGCTTTGTTTTCCGTTTTATTACTATTCATTTTGAATTAATTTGCTTCACAGTCTTCGTTACAACATGTTATTCTTATCGGGTCATATTCATTCATCATTTAGGCTGGTTATCCTCATGGATCACACATGGGTGATGGAACCCATCCCAGCACTCAATGGGTGAAGGCAGGAAGCACCCTGGACAGGTCGCCAATCCATCACAAGGCAGACACACACCTGGGGCTGTCAGAGAGGTTCCATCTCAAATACAGGTATTAATGAACAGAAGTTGTATTCATGTGACAACTGTCTGCTTCTACATCAGCAGTGCACATAGAAATTTAACCTTAAAATATTAAATTTAATTCAAATATAATAATTTATCTTTGTCCTTAAGTTTTGCTTTCCGTTTGACTTACCTATGAGCATACCGAATGTATGATCACATGACGTAACCTGATGAGTAATAAGGGTCATAACTGAAGTCTTCAAAGGAAAGTTCAAAAAGCTCAAAAAGTTGGTCAATTTTATTTAAAATATTAATTTCCCCCATTTTTTATTGTTTTTCTTGGAATATTCACCAAAAAGTAAAAATGTAATTGACTGTTTGACATCCAGTTGACATACTGCCAACTGCCAGTGGTTTAGTAGGTATGTTGGAGCAAAGGAATCACCAAGCTGTGCTGTCCACAACCAGGACTGAATACTGCTATAGTGTCTCCACTACAGGGTGATATGGGTACAATACCTGAATTAGACTACCAGACTCAAGTTTTGTGGCAAAGTGATCAGATCAGAATTAGATTCTGGCTAACGTTTCACTTTTGCACTGTAATGTGGGAACATCTCGAGGCCTTCTTGGACTTCTCTTAGTATGCAGTCTATTATATGAGAGCTTTCAGACATTGGGGAGGTAGGAGCCCAAATGAAAGGGTGCAACACCAGGACTGGAGGGCAGGAAGGCAACCGGGGCATAAAGCTAAGTTGCATTGTGTGCTCAAGTCATCAAGTTTAAACTGCAATAGGCGGCGTGTGCTTTAGAACATGTGTAGCCTTTATATGAGCAAATAGAACTTGAAGGTACAGCAGTACGTCCGTTTATGCCTGTGAGAAAACTTCAAAAATGCCAAAATACAGTTTTATTTTACTGCCACTACAATGATTTTTATGGGGAGCACACCATGCAACCAAACAGCACGCAAAGGAATATGAGTAACACTTGATGTACACTTGGACAAATAGGACAACAAATGGTCAAAGGTACACTGTTTCAAACAACAGAACAACAAAATCAAAAACACAACCAACAACATAAACAATTATTCAGTTAAAAAAAACAAACTTGTAAACACTTTCAAAACAAGAATCGGTAGTGGCTGACCTGGAATATTATTTATAGGTGGCTTTTTATTATTTAAAAACGTCTAGGCCCCTGCTAGTTTAGTGAAGACACAATTCATTGTACAGTAGTATTAATCTCATTCACAGAGGTTGTTACCACTGAAAAAACAAACACATTATTTGTACATTCTGGTACTGTACCGAGATTCTATAGAATCCTATGACACTGGTTAAAAAAGACGCTACTCTGCTCTTGAAACCGTGAGTAAAAAAAGAAATGTGCTGAAGTACACTGACACTTTGTCTATTCACAGAATAGCAAACCGCTCAAGTTCAAGCAGGAGAACTACACTGGCATCCCAACGAGAGGAGGAAACCCAATACGGGACCTGAGTGCCTTACCGTGGGGAATTAAATCCACTGTCCACAGTCACACTGCTGGAGTCCATGCTGTCCAGGCGTGTGGAGTGGGCCGACTTCTGGCTGTTGTTGCTCTCGCCCTCTTTGGGGCTAAGGAAAGTGAGGTTCTTTTCAAACTTGCGCTGGAGGTCTCGCTCCTTCTCCCGCTCCAGCAGCCACTGCATCGTCCCACCCCCTTCCAGAACTTTCTCCTCTACTTTGTTCTTATGGCTGGTCCCTTCCGAGTCGTCATCAGACACGTTGTAGTAGTCGAAGGTGGTTTCAGCACAAGATGCCTGCTCCTGACCCGAGGACGGTGGCATGGAGGACAGTGGGAGAGGGTCATCAAAGTGTTCCTGGCTCTCCAGCACCTCTGCTGACTTGGTGTGCGGAGACTTGCGCATCGTGCCTGGCCTGGAGAAGCTGCTCTCCACGTACTCTGGAGGTTTGAACAAAGTCTCCTGGCCGTAAACCTCCCCTATTTTGTCCAAGTCACCTGAGTCGGGGTTAAGTTGGTGCATCAAGCGTCCGTTGGGCAAAGGCTCTGGTGTCTGGTTAGGCACCGATAACGTTAAACTATTCTGTCCCATTGTGGAATCGTCCTTGTATTCCGTGGGATGGTTTGAGGTCAGGAGAGGAGTCGGCCGGTCCGAGGGAATCCCCTTCCAGACGCTGTCTGCAAAATCGTGGCTGGATTTCGTGAGAGGGGCAGGGGCTGTGAAGGAGGTCTCATTCGATGCATTACGCTGGAAATAGTCGTCCACAGACATTTTTGGAGAGCAGGACTTAAGGTCACCATATGCCGGTAGGCTGTCTTTGCTTTTGCTCTTTTCCAGCGGTCTACAGTGCATGACATCCTCAGGGGTCCCCCTCCCAACATCAGGCACGCAAACGTCAGAATTCAACCTAGCAGCAGAGAGCATAGTGCGGGAGTAGTGGCTCTTTTGGGCAGATGCTCTCAAAGTTCCATCGTCGGTGTAATACCGACTTCTGTCATCTGGACTACACTCAAAGTCCTCAGGGTTCCCTAAGAATGGGCCTCCCAGGGGGCCCTTAGAGTTGTCCATTGAGCGTGACCTCTCTTTGGCCTTGTCCGATCTCTCATTCCGCGACTTCCTCTCCTGGGTGTGGCTGTGGCTACGGTGGACTTTTGAATGTGACTGCGCCCGGGATGGTTCCGGGAAGGGCATCTCCGTCCTCCTTTTTGCCAGTTCCCCTGATACGTCCCATTCAGGCGCCGTAGTGAAATGCGACTCCACAATATTCGGGTTGCTGTGCACCATGTACTTTCCCCTGTTCCGCTCCATGGACATCATAGTTTCTCTTGGTGAGCGCACCAGAGAAGAGCTATAGAACTTGTAGTCCCGTTCATAGGATATATCCAGGTTGGAACCTTCAGACGGGTCCCCCCTGGAGGCACGCGTCTTGCTGTGACTGCGTGACTGCTTGCCCTGCTGAGCTTTGCGGTGACCACGGCCACGCTTGCCACGGGCGCTTTGCTGTGCTGATGAGCTGGCTTTGTTCCTCTGGGCCTTCTCCTCCTCCAGCCGCTTCATCACAGCAGTGTGCCGTGCCAGGTTTTCCACTGTTAGGTCCGGGTTGATGCGCCGGATGATCTCCATTTCCACATCCCGTGGAACGACGCTGGGTGTCTCCTCGTCCCGAAGAGGCCACTCCTCGGGTGGGAACTGAGCCGAGAAGGTGGCCAGGTGCTTCGTCTTGTCCTTTTTGAAGCTCAGCCTAAAGAGTTTCAGGCCAAACTTCTTCGACTGCTTCTCGCTACCTCCAGTACTGCTGCTTCCATCCTTTTGCTTGCTGCTGCCATCCGTCTTGAAGGCAAAGCTGAGACCACTTTTGCTCTTCTCCGAGGGCTGCTGAGGAGGTGGAGAGACTGGGTATTGCACCTCCTTGTGTTCCTTGGACCTCCTCTGCAGCGTGGAAGTGTATGTACTGGGCAGGTCCTCCCGATAGCTGTCGCTGTAAGGCTCGGCATGGTTCTTGTGGTGGGACCGCTCCCTGACGCAGCCTGAAGCGGAGGGTGTGACGGTGCCCGACGGGGGAGAGGAACATGGCTGTTGCATGGCTGCCGGGATCCTCTCGTCCAGGTGGTACCACTTGCTGTTGGTGCGAATGAGGGAGGGCGTGATGAAGTAGGTCTGTGGGGTGACGATGAAGTAACCCTCTGGAGTTGGGTAGATCTTACGTTCCCGGACGAGCATGTTGAGGGTGTGGCGCAGGATCTCCAGGCTTGGAGTGGGCACGCCTGCAGCAAACACACATGCACACAGCAGGTCAATATCGGCATTTCTACTACATATACGCATATAGGGGTGTATAGGCAATTAAGACCTGAGTCATAATTAATACTGGATGCCTATATATGAGCTAGCACGTTGTTCATTACAACATCCATTCATTATTCCACCGTGCCTTATTCAGCGTTCCGATAAATGAGTGCATCTTAATGCAGCATATAGACACAGCACCGCTGGGTCTGCCCCGGCTGTCTGGTTCATTCGTCTCGAACTCTGCTTCATACACATAGCGTCGCTGCTCTTACCCTCTATTACATCATGGGGAGCTTACAGCCAGCGCAGCATGATGCAACACTCCAGACTGCAGAAAAATGCATCGAGCATCACACCATTCATAGCTGCATGCGTTCAGGAGGGGAGACACCAGCTAACGTGTCTCTTTTTGTACTACAAATAACGCTGCAAAGGAATATGTTGATGTAATCAACGCTAACGTGAAATAGAGGACATACATGCTATACATTCCTGCATACAGCTCAAAGGACACCAAGCCAACATGCCTCAAAACACTAACATGCCTAACTGCTAGGTACATCTGTCCACAGATTAGGAATCTATTAGTGACCTAATTGAGCATGTCGAGAAGTCTTTGGACAGTATGTATGAAGCTGATGAGCGATGCAACCGATTCTTTAATTTAATAATACTAATAAATAATAATAAAAAGTACAAAGCTGATTTAAATATTACTAATTATTTTCCAAAAGCATATTTTAGATTTAATTTCATGAAATCCTTCAATTATATAACCAGTATATAACCGATGATCTATTGCCATATTTTTAGTGACATTATCCTCCTTGAAATTTGATTTATTTCCTTAAGAAACTGGTGAATTCTGAATATTATTACTCTGGATATTAATTATTGATATTTTTTGGTCCATTCATCTAACTGCAACATATTAGAATCCGCTACATTTATCTGAAACCAATATAGAGTTATAAGATTTTATATGATAAACTTTTGAACACTAGTGTATATATGTACAATTATATAAAGATATACACACATATACTGACAATCTGAAAAACGTTTTTGACATGTTTCCTGATTATTACAAAATGTCAGCATGTTCATTTTCAATTCCCCATCGCCAAACAGCAACAGGATGATATCAAGTCGAAGACACTTTGACATCATTAAGACACTATGATATCATGGCCTAGCTAACACAGTAAAAGTGCATAATGCCATGAATGAAGCAACCAATCCGATTATTATTATTGAAACAATTTATTATTTTTAAAATAACTGAAATATTTATTATCCAACTTACCAGAACTAATAACATCCACTCATTCTACAAAGATAAAGTCCAGCATATCGCTCAAATCTCATGTCTAGAGAGCTCTTGTGGTATATGTACGTTATACAGGAGCTCGTGTAGAACAGTGATCTATATGGCCTGGCAATGAGTTTCCTGGAATTATATCATGCTTGTTTGTCCAGTGACCCCGTCAATGTAGTACAACTGACGTCCAGTCACATATAAAAAGTGGTTGGTGTAGCTCAGCCGGTAACACCACGAGCCACCACCACATGTGGGAGACTGTGGTTCGAATCCCAGTCTGGGTGACTATGCTGTGCTACACCAATAAGAGTCCTTGGGCAAGACTCCTAACACTACATTGGCCTACCTGTGATATGATTAACCTTGTAAGTCGCTCTGGATAAGAGCGTCAGCTAAATGCCATAAATGTAAATATAAAAGACCCTGTCCATTAAGACTGTAGACCACAAATACCAGCTAAAACTTATACATATAAATAAATATTCCATTTTACCAATAACGATAAAAACTCAATAAAAACTCTATAACGCATGTATATGTATAATAATGTATAATAATGTATAAACTAATCAAGTTTGATCAGGTCACATAAAGCCAATCAGCTCCACATCCATCTCCCTTATATATATCATGTTAGCTTCAGCTTTACATGTGCACGACATACTTTCTGTAGTGTAAGAAGCATGCTACCGGTTTGGACACATGACTGGATATATGATTTCTAAAATTATAGACGTTTGACCCCTGCAGAACAGAAAGGCCATTTATTATCCCAGAAAGTGATGTTACAAAGTTTTTCCACTTTTCACCACCTGTAGGGATCCCTATGTCCTGCTATGGTTGAACAACACTCATTTACAGCTATGATTTCATTAGTTGTCCAGCAAAATTATATGTGTACAAAAGTAAACATTTATGTAATAACTATAATAAAGAGAGATGTACTAAGAATGACAAGTATGCATTTAGAGCTTTGAAGACAGCATGAAAATGTTAATGAATAGGATATACAGTATCTGGGACCAAAATCTAGTCTTAAGAAATGATTATTATTAAATATAATATTTAATGTTAATATTATATATTTAAAAATATATATGTATAAATCAAATATAAGTTTTAAAGTCATAGTGCACAGACAACATTTTAAAACTATACCACTCTGATATGAACCAAAACACTTCTATGCTTCATGTGAAGTTCATTTGAAGGTTTATGTAGGGAAAAGCACGGCTACATGGCTCATGTATACATCATACACTTTAACATGTTTAAACCATGAATCTTAAGACTTCCCATTCACAGAGCGAATTACATACACTCCCTTTGGGCTTTAGGGGCTTCAGCGTTGTCGTTTCCACAGTGCAATCAGCCCAAAAGACTATGCTGATATTGTAGCATTTGTAGAGTAAGGCCATGATTCTGCTGCAAGCAGTGCTCCTTATTCAACTAGCAGAAAGGCACATACAGAGCACTGAACTTACAGGGAAGGTCACCACCAACCACAGGCTTCACTCTACTAGTGACCCCACCACACAAAGCACTCAACCCACTTCCTGGCACAGAATAACATGACATATGCACATATAACTTAAACTAACCAGAGAGACAACAGTACACAGTCCCTTTTCCTGAGGGTGCGCCTCCCAGGATCCTCCAGAGCTGGCCATCAGCATGGCCACGCCTCACAAGCTTCAAGAGGCCAGTACCAGCTGCCTGAGGAAAATCCGTAAGATCTGGTTGGACAGTAGCCACCCAGCACATGGCCTGTTTACCTTACTCCCATCAGGCAGGAGGTACCGTAGCTTTCAGGCCAGAACAAACCGGCTAATGAACAGTTTGTAGCCACAGGCTATCAGGCTTCTGAACACGCTGTGAGCCTTTCACCAATACCACTGCACTCTTTATTGACACTTTATTATTATTATTATTAATATGTCATATCACTGCTATGGACAGTATCATTGAGTCAATTTCTAAGAACATACATACACACACACACACACACACACACACACACATATATATATATATATATATTCCCTCGCCTTTAGATTATCCATGTCTAACATACTGTACATATCAGAGAATTTCTACACATAACCTCCTATCTCTGTATATTCTGGATTTTGTGTATATTTTGTGTATTTTGTACATATTTAATATATGTCTATTATTTAGTATTTTTAGTTAGTATGTATATTAATGCTGCCCTGCTGTAGAGTATTAACCTGAGCCTCACCACAAGCATTTCAATGCATAAATGTCCTGACATGTTGTACAAATGATGAATAAAGCTGAAACTTGAGCCAGCTACAATGCAATACTGAATGCACTTCACAATCAGCAGTGTTTTCTTGTGTTACTGATGGAACCTTTAATAAAAGAGGGATAACAGTAACAATTCTGTGCTACTAAATTGCTGTTGTTATCTACAGCACCAAACAGGGTTCCACTATTGTTACAAGCTCAACGTCGTAACTTAACTGGTTCTACACCCACCGGCCACTTGATTAGGTAGACCTTGTATATCCACTCATTGTTCATTTTATCAGCTCCACATACCATAAAAACCTCCAGCAGCACTGCTGTATCTAGTCCACTCTTACCAGTGTAACACACACCAACACACCACCACGTCAGTGTCACTGCAGTGCTGAGAATGATCCCCCACCCACATAATACCTGCTCTGTGAGCATTCTGACCACTAAAGAACAGGGGAAAGGGTTAACAAAGTATACAGAGAAACAGATGGACTACAGTCTGTGTACCTAATAAAGTGGCCGGTGGGTGTATATCCATATACAATACAGACATCAATCTGAAGAAACATTTCCCCATGCAAAGAACCATTTAAGCACGAAATGGTTCTCCACAGAACTCATGTTTCTAAGAACCATTGCCTTTACCCAAAGAACCCTTTAAGAACAATCTCTTCAAGTGTCTATATAAGCCTCTACGGTCCTACTCAGCCCAAATTCCACAATTCCGCTCAGCTCGCACTGGTGTAACAGTTTCGTTTGGCTAACTCCATTAGGGTTATGCGTCTCACATGTTTTGCAGCGTGTCACTGCTATAACGCTTATGCCTGGAGAGACTAGGGGTGGTGTGGTATCTAAGGAACGTAATGCGAGTTGAACCACCGTGTTGCTTTCCACAGTGCAGCAGGAGGAAAACACATCTTGCTGACATCCTCACACACCTACGCAAACTTTCTGTTTACTTCATGAGACCCAGGTGCTGTAAAAGTGTCTGACCCTGACTCATTATATTACCTAACTAAAGAATAAAAGATGCATTTAAAAGAACAGGTCAGTCAAAAAAAACTAAACAGCAGCCAAACAGCATTATGCAGCTTCTTACTGTGTTAATTGGTGGCTACTGCCTTTCACTGGCAGTCTGTTTTATTTGCAAATGTCTACAGACTGCTGAACATATAGTTTATCTCGTTCCAAACTATTCAACATAAGAAAGGTGAATAATGAATACTGACAGAGAAATGTCTGGTTGCCAATGTCAGGCTGGTGTGTCTTAGTGCCAATGCAAAGAACGATCTGCTACAAATATATGAAGTGTAGACTGCAGCACCATGTGCTCCCTATAAAGAGACATATCACATGCATTCTTGTGCCTGGCACAGAACAATGCCAAATAGCTTTCTGCACCTCTCCAGTACTGATTAGCAGCTGCATATAAGATGCACAGTTTCAGTGTGATTTGTTTAATATCTACAGTAAATCTCTAGAGGCCAAATAATCTTGGTGGTCAGGATTTGCCTATCGCTAATTTAGTTATGCTTGTCCTAATATGCCTGTTTCAACTCATCAGCTATTTACCAAGCCCTCACTCACTGAATCTAGCGTGTCACAGAAAGGAGTAGCACTGAGCATTGATGGCAGTATGAAGGTGGGCAGTATGTGGTTATGTTTTCTTTATCATGATTCATTACATCAAGGTTGATGTTTTCTAGAGTATATCATGGCCATTATCCATATCTGCATGTATCATAAAATGCCAGCAGTGGCAACAACAACAACAACAACAACAACAGCAGCAGCATCCACCACCACCACCACAGTCCAATAACTGTATCAGCTACACACTACCTGATTATGTCAGCTCATTATGATTCTCATTCATAGTCTTTTAAACATGGCACCAGTTTCCTTGCCAGTGCATTTAATAAATACTGTACTACACTAAATATTGCCATATTGCCCGCCCATATGCCAGTCTAATCTCACCTGCCTGCCTTTTATACAGACACAAAATCAGATCTACTGTACACTTCCCTACAGTCAGTCTGGTTACCTGCTAAACCATCAGCTACCTAGCAGAGGCTAGATAGCCTATGACCTTTGACCTTCTAATAGCATGATACAGCAGGAATAGGCAGTTGCAGTTGTTTTCTCTACTTTAACACATCTTTATTTAGCTTGTCATCTAGTTATGCCTACTCTTTCACCGACAGGCTTTTTTTTTGCTGAGGTTATGTATACTCTCACCATTTATACACTATATCACCAAACGTATGTGGACCCCTCTCCTAACTCCTAATCTCCATTGACAAGGATAGACCAGATATCATAGAATAAGATACAAATGAAAGTGTCTAGAAGCAACAACAGCTCATCTATGAGGCCGCAGACCACACAAACTCACAGGGTGGAGCCAACCGAATTCTGATTCAACAAATTCTGATTGTTGTATCGGTCACTACAGAAGCGCAAACTGCCTCTGGGGCTGTTTTTCAGGGTTTGAACTCTTAGTTCCAGTGAAGGGTAACATTAATGCCACAGCATACAAAGACATTTTAGACAATTAATATGCTTCCAAATTTGTGGTAGCAGTTTGGGAAAGACTCTTCCCTAGACTGTGTCCTTGTGCACAAAGTGAGCTCCATCAAGACATGCTTTGATAACTTTGGTGTGGAGGAACTCCAGTGGCCTGCAAAGCGTCCTGAGCTCAAGCCCACTGAATACCGTTAGGATGAAGTGGAATGTTGATTATGAGCCAGGACTTCCTCTCCAACGTCAGTGTCTGACCTTACAAATGCTCCCGCGCTACACAATCTTATTTAAAGCCTTCTCAGGAGAAAGGAAGCTGCTATAGCCACTAAGAGGGGAGAGCTCTATATTAATGCCCATGGTTTCAGAATTGGGTGTCCAACAAGTTATTTACATATAGGTCTGATGGTCAGGTGTGTCCACATACTTTTTAGGCATACAGTGTAGTTATGATTTTTAGCATGTCATGGTATGGTTCTGCAGGGCGAGGACACTCACGGTGTGATGTATTTCTTTAATCTATATGCTTAAATGCAAATGCTGCAGACCCAGCCGAGAACAGCTGTTATTTAGTCCAAATGGCTTTGCAAATGGGCTATTTATGGAATGCCGGCAGAAGTGAGGTCACTGAAATCACTAAAGCGTTACATATTATGCCCAGTGTTTCTAAATATACTTCACAAATTGGTACAGAAGAGAAGAAACGCAGAAACCAAATGGAGATAAATCTGTGTAAATTATTATCTCTGCCTACGCAAACACCCACAGGATCACCGCTATCTACTTGTAATCAGATGCAGGCTACCATCATAAGCATAGCTTACCAGGGTCCAAGCGTATGTGTATATAGACACTAAATCCACAGAAAAACAGACGAGCCATCTCAACAATGCAGATACTAAACAGAGACTAATATAACTAACATCCAGGCTTATGGAAGGCTGCTACTATTGGTTTCAGCCATGCAACAAACTTCTGTCCACCTTTTATGGATAACAATACATCATACAGTGTCAAAATCGCATTGACTTGTTAGCTACGTAAGCCTTGTAGCTGTAGTGCAAACTTAAAGAAGGACACAGAACATCCCATGGCGAAGAAAAAGATCTCTGCTGGTTCCCTTAGACAACAATGAGATCAGATGGAAAGATAAACACATCGAGTCAAGTTGGGAGTTTTTTGGACTGTCATATGTCTCAGCCAATCAAAAAGAAGGTCCAGCTCAACGTTTAGTTCTCAAATGCAAAACCAACTTATAGTGACTGGATGACAATAGCAGATTACATAACATCTCCTTCACCAAGTTTTGACTGAGTTCTCTTTGAATATTTTTTCCACATGCACACAATCATCATATTCATCCGCTCAGAGAAGCGAAACCGATGCTACAAAATGTTCTCCCGCACTTTTCATGCGGTTACACATTTTCACCAGAGAGGTCTTCAAAGCCCCCTAAAATACATACTGCACCTTTAAACCTTTGTTGTAATTTTCACGCAAATAATAGTGAACAGATATTTAGATCAGTGCTGCTCAGATCTCATAAAGCATCTTATGATAACATTATGATGTGACCTGTACAGTACCTGGGAAGCATGTTGCCAGGTGCTCGATAAGCGTCTCCTGTGTAACGGTCTTGCGAGCAGAGTTCATGGCCGAGATGGCCAGGCACAGGATCTCTCCCAGCGGGATGAACTGGGACTGACTGATAGGAGACATGCTGATAGGAGACACATCACCTGCAGGACAAAAAACAGAGGGCTACGGTTAGAGTCAGAGTCAGCACGCTTAAATGGCAAAGATGCTGGTTTAGGAATACATGATGACCTGAAGAACAAAGAGAACTGCACAAAGAATGATAAAAATAATACTTAGTAGCTTCTGCGGCTGAATGTTCGATGCCTTTGCAGTAATCTGTAGCATTAGGTCTGGATCCAGACTCAGTTGTGTAGAGTAAGTGTCCAGCATAAGCTGGAGAATTCCCTGCTTGACCACATCAGCTAACCTAGTAATTAACTAACAGAGCAACAGGAACGGCTTCATGCTCAAAGACTTCACATCAATAGACTTTGCATCAAGTTTCACCGCAATTCAAAGGCTTCTAAAACTGATCGATTTTTGGAAAGAAGACATTAAAAACAAAACTCCACATTTGAATCCCAAGTTTAATCACCTGCACTGCAAGATTTGGTGTTTTCCTGCTCTAACACACCTAGAGGAACTTGATTCCCATGATGCAGGTGCAGAGAAAACACCAACCTGTGAAGTGCCAATGGCCTATAAGAGTGAAGCTGGGAAACACTTCTTTAGGTCAGTGTATCAAACTCACATAACATTTTCCCCAGTTATTCTGGAGTAACTGAAACCCTGCTCCAGCAAAATCCAACCAGACACCATCACTGGGGACACACATGAGACCAATGGAAACACACCAGGTGTAACTGGCAATATGTCCAGGTCAGGTCACTTAAGACAATTGTTGGTGATTGAAAAAGGAATACAGTCTTGTGCAAACGTCTGAACACACCTGGTAAAATGACTTATGTTGTTGATATTTTCTATGTGAAAGTAAATGGAAATACTGGGAATAAACTTCACTATGCCATGTGCAAATTTCAGTGCCTAATATCTATAGTTCGATATCTATAAAACTATTATCAGTGACCTTGACCAACCATGGGTGGCACCAAGTTACCCAGTTAATGCCCAGAGGATGACGAATTCCCTGCAAACAGGACCTGGCACCTGGACCCTGGCTTTGAAGATCCCAGTCAATCTTCTCTCACAGGGGACGTGAGGACAGAAACGCCAGGTTAATGCACCATCCTGGCCTCAGCAGAGAAAGGCTAAGCTGATCAGCCCGAAACACCCATGTGAGGAGTGAACACACTAAACTGCTGTCCATGTGCGGCTAGGGTGGTACGACCAGGCCAACATGGGTGGAGTGAAACAAGTAACAAAAACACCTGTGAGATCCTCCTAAAGGTGATCTGAGATCTGTTGCAGTTTGAAGCCTTTGATGTTTCAAAGGGAGGATGTTTGGGATATGAGGGAATCTGATCCCACTATGAAATTAAAGGTAGGCTTTTTTTTCCAAAATCCAAATTGAACACAAGAAGGATACGCATAGAAGAAACCAATTCCGGTTACATTTCCAGTTCAAATGGTCATTAAGTATAAGTCACCACAAACTAGCAGTTATCCACAGGTGTTTCTGTGTAAAGACAACTCTGCACCATGAGTCCAAAAGGATGTGAGCAGCTATTCCTCACTAAACAAAGGAAATAGTCAAAAAAGAAGAAAACCTGCAAAGAAGCTGAACAATGGATTGACCACTCAATACTCCAGACCTCAACGTCAATGAATGCTTTGAAGACTAGTTGGATCATGAAAAGCACAAAACAACTTGGTGTGGAAAAATATCCCTGACGAACTGAAAGCAAGTGTCCTGTAATAAAGGATGTACAGCAGTGCTGTAGTCAAGACTGCTAGATCCAAGTCCAGGTCAAGACCAAGACCAGGACACACTGAGTACAAATCAAGGCTTTTAGTAGCCGAGACCAAGTCAACACCAAGATCAGGATAGGCTGAGATCAAAAACAAGACAGATACCAGATCATAAGATCACCAGACAAAGAAGCAGATGGCGCTGCACAAGTATCATGGGGCCATAAATACCTATGGGGTGTGAGTAACGGGATTCGTAGATTGAGAAGAGGTGGTACAGTGCAGTGAATGTCTCCTGCCATGTGTGGAAAATGGCTCCAAAGCAGATGTTAATTATTGGCTAAAATGAGTGATTGTATTTAGGTGTGCCAAAGACCATAGTGTGAAGGAAGTAGCTGAATCTGCAGGTGTATGGAAGCGTACGGTCATACGGGTCTATCAGTAGGGGCTAAAGTCCCAGTCTACAGGGAATTCTCCTTGGAATTACGCAGGCAAGGCATCCACCAAATCTGGCCCAACTGAGCAATTCTTTGATGCAAGAATAGCTGAACATTGATGTTGCCTATATCCAGAAACTTGTCCAGTACATGCCAAGTCCAATCACAGCTGTGGAAGTATTATATGGTATTAGGTATGTTTCAGTCACAGGTGGTTTATTTTCTGTCCTGTGAGCTTATTATATCGTACTATATGGAACTAATGAAGATCAGCAAACAAATAATGACCAGTTAAACCATCATGGAAATAATCACTTAGATCCTCAGATTATATCCTCAAACAACAGATTTTATTTAAGCACGTGTGACAGTGTTTTTCAACCTGTGGGCTGTTAACACCCCAGGAACAACCGTCCAGCTCAACTCAGGACTCAACAACCATTTCGGAGTCCACCCCAGGACTGAGTTAAGACCGAGTCCAAATGAGAACAGAATGAGACCACTAGTTTATAGTTATGAGAGACTGGACCGGAGTACAACCTACACTAGTGTACACAATAAAATTGAAACATTTAATATTACATTTAGTTGTGGAAGCTTCTGTGTAGTTTCCTCCTTTTTCCTGATGAATGGCGGATGGTATCCGACTTTTAAACACCAAACATATGTGAATTTCAACTTTTCTTCATCTGCATAACCACAACACATCTACAGTGGTCAAGAGTAAGAGAAGGCTTCCTGCTCCTCAGACACTCGGTCCTGTGGGCACTCTGCTCTCTGATGTAAGACGCATCCTTCTCCTGCAAGACACCCAGCCAGCTCGCCCTTCACACTGACATCATTGTTTCCTTCTCATTTCCTGAAGTAAAGCACTCGAGTGGAACTAGGGTTCTTATCGGCTTACAGCAACAGATAATATACAATCAGTCCACTGTCTCTCAGCACAGCACTATGATCTCCAGAGCTGCTGGCAAGAAGACTTCACATTTCTGTTCATTCCCATCAAATATAAACATATTGCGACATTTACTAATATTCTAATGATGTTCTTAGGCCCTCCTGCTTATCTCGTCACTGGCGTTCTTGTTTTCCAGTCTTACTCAAAATTGTTCTCCGTAGTTCTTGATTTTTCCATACAGTGCAGCCAAGGTCTAAATGATCTACATCTCAGACAAAGCGTCTTTCATATCCTTCAGTCTTCCTTGGAAAAATGTTTATCCCATCTTGCCATGGCTGGTCTACACAGTGGATTTATCTATGCAGGCCCCGATCTGGTTTCTTTTGCGCCCGTTCTGGGTATTTTGATGTTGAGTTTCTGATCTGATATTC
This sequence comes from Semaprochilodus insignis, assembly GCA_034552555.1. Taxonomy (NCBI): domain Eukaryota; kingdom Metazoa; phylum Chordata; class Actinopteri; order Characiformes; family Prochilodontidae; genus Semaprochilodus; species Semaprochilodus insignis. The sequence continues at coordinate 60,215,662 of CM067474.1, forward strand.
GCCTTTTCATAGGTAACACAGACACAGTTAAGATGTTAGTTGGGGACTACAGTTAAATTGCTTCTGAACTTTAAACATAGGAAATGTGCCCATGCGTGCTTGTTTAATTTAAGATTGGAGTTTGTATTGTTATATCTCCACAAGTGCAGTAGTGGTGCACTGTTTAAGTGGATGCCATGTTTTCATTGCAGTGAGGCAAAAAGTGTGGGGCGCTTTGTGGGGCACGGTGCTCAATCACGCAGGTTGAGGTGCATAGAGTGAAAGTCTATGGAGCATTATACAGCAGTTTTGAGTCCCAATGCAGCCTAATTGTTGTTTTTACAAACTTAAAAATAATCACATATTAATCTTCTGAACCGCCTATCTCTCTGGGCCACAAGAGGTGCTAGAGCCTATCCCAGCACTCATTGGATGGAAGGCAGGAAATACCCTGGACAGTCCATCAGTCCACACACACAGACATACATACACACTCACACCTAGGGGGGCAATTTAGCATCTTCAGTTCACCTGACTGCATGTCTTTAGACTAAACCGGGGCACAGAAACTCTGCACAGAAAGGACCCCGGATGCCCCAGCTAGGAATCAAACCCAGGTCCTTCTTGCTGTCAGGCAACAGCGCTACCCACTGCACCACCATGCCACCATCAAATAACCATCTACTGTAATAATGACGTTTTATGAAGTGTTACATCTCCTGCTAGGCGTGCATATCATTGTTAAGTCTCAATGGGTGGACGTAACACAATCGGTTACTGCACCCAATATCAGCAATCCACACGGAGCATCCAACAAGAAAGGAAGTCTCATGGATCTCATATGTAATAACATAAAACATGATAATACATTCAAAGCTCCAGTTCAACACGCTGAAACAGATTAACTGGTGAAACTTCTCCGCTGGAAGACTGAAATAAGTAGCATCCTGTATTTTTCAGGCGCAGGTTATCATGCGGGTAAAAGACCTCCCTGAAGATCTGGCTACTAGCCACTTCAGCAGTCTGGAACAAAATGACTTTTTTATATGTGCACTGTGGTATAAACTCTGAATTGTTCTCTCGGTTGAAATGCGCTGTTTCTGCTAATCCTGGTTAAAAATCAGAAGCACTGCGGACAGTAGCTTTGCTACAAGTACAGTACAACACAAAACATTTTAGTTTTGATTGTAGACTTCTGTGATCTGCTTTTGATGGCATGCTGATTGCGGTATATAGCAGAAAGCACTCTCAACACGTACTAGCTACTTGGTCACATCGTACATGCTGGCGTTTAGACGAAACATTGCTGATTTTACAAGTTCTGCAGACACTGAGATCTCTTTACAAACTTCTGAACACGTGAACACTGTGCCTGCTGCTGCAGGCTGTGGACAATGCCCGCTTAGGTCACCTCTATGACAAAAGTGCATAAAACTGGAACTGGATAACACTTAGTATAGCCAACACTCGATCGATGAACATGTGTCTGGTATGGCTGCAGCCCTGATCCTCTTAATCAGATGGGGACTTCCTTGATTTATCTGTAGGGGGATTTAAATTCTTAAGACTTTGCATTAAGTTTCAACTTCTATATACCTTGTATTTACAGTAATACTGTATGCTCCTCTGCTATTCACCACATGCCATATTCGTATTTGGTGGATTTCCTTGTATTTATGGCTGATTCCTAGAGGCCTGTATTCAGTCTAACCTTAGGATCCTCACCACTGTTTACATGAGGCATGTAGGGCAGCACATGGTCAACCATTCCAGCGCATTATATAATTTGGTCAATTTTTTTGTCCTGACTGACTTGAAACAAAGAACTACAGAGACTGTTCTGAGCAGAAGAGCCCCACCAGTGTATACCATAAAACTCTTCACATAAGAGCAATAGTTTCATTCTAGTAACAGTTACTTCTGGGCTGCACTGCACAAGAACAAACCCATCCGACTCGTTTTGAGTGGAGAAGTGTTGTTTTCTCTCGCCGTCTTGGCCTGTTTGATCAGGCTTTGATCATGCTGACAGTGCTCAGAGCTGAGCGAGGCCAGTGACTGTATTCAACAGGAGGATGCTACCGACTGCTTGCATTACAATAGAGAGAGAGAAAGAGAGATAACGTCCAATATGAAACCCTTAACTCCTCCGGTTTCTTATTGGAATTCCATACAAAGTGATTTAACATGAAACGTGTATAAACGATGTGCAGAAACAAGTAATAAATGAATGCATACTGGAAACTAAACTAACTGCAGTCACACGCAAAAGTTCAAGGGAGGAACCTTAACTTGCAAGACACTGTTGACTTTGGCACTAGTGTGCTGAATGTAAATATGCTAACGCATTACAACTTAGTCTAAACTAATAAGAGGGCTCAGCTTGACGTTTTATGATGGTAATGATAAAAACTGACAGCTTTTCAGGCCACGAGTCCTCAAAAGGGAAATAGAGATCGCATCTGGCCTTCCAGACCCTTCAGGGATCAAACACAGCACTCCATCCTGACGCAATAAGAGCCAAGTGAACTACAGCCACCTTGAAAAAACACGAAAATCCACCCATAGGGCCTTCAGAGATGGTAAGGGCATCCGAGGAAGTGGAGAGAGGGGAAAAGCAAGTGAGGAAGAGAGAAAGACTAAAGAACTGGTATTGATGGTATCAGCCTAATATCAGCAGAAAACGCTTGATGCATTGATGCGCTGATATGTGGACTGTGGACAGACGCTGACAGCTGATATTTTTGACGGATGTATCTGGCAATGCTGATCCATGAACATTTAGAAAATGCAGAAACTGAAACTATGTTTACTTGGATTAGCATTGCAGAGAAATATTACATTTAGTTCTTTAGGGTTACATTTACATTTATGGCATTTAGCTGATGCTCTTATCCGGACCAACTTATAAGGTTAACCATATGACAGGTAGGCCAGTCTTGGCCAAGGACTCTTATTGGTGTAGCACAGCATAATCACCCGGACTGGGAATTAAACTCCAGTCTCCCACATGGGGTGGTAGTTCACTGGCTGGTTAGTGGTGTAGTGTTATGCCAAACCAAACACTAAGGGCTACATCTGTTAATGGACCAGTGTCACCTACATATTCTTGTACCATAAGTAGAAGTAGATCATCAGCTATAAGTTTGAATGATCAGTCACATAACCTTTTAGGCCCAATCATCGGCTGATATACCGACATGGCTCTGATATTATTGTACATCCCTACTCACACTAATGGGCTGACGCTGTTAGAGGATGGGGAATTCCATGTGTGTTTCTAAAGTTCTATATATACCACTAAACTTACACGAGGCTGTATATTGCTGCTGTCGTAAAAACCCTCATATCTCCAAATTGATAAATCTACAGGAGAAGGAAAAAACATACTTTACTCTTAGTGAAAGTCAATGGAACCGGGCATTACACCAGGCACTTTGGGGCACTTTCCTTTGGTCCATTCATCATGAAATTTAAGTAAATGGACAAAAACTGAAAAACAAGAATGGAGATATAATGTACTGTACCGTCAGCAGCGATATGTAATACCAGTAAACCTGAAAACATGCTTTATCCTTATGATGCCCTGTATTTGAACAGATCAATAAAAATACATTCTAGGCTAAAACCCACTCCAAGTCACCACTGTGAACAATTCTGAGCTGGTTAAGTCTCCCTAGAACAGAGCATTTCACACCAGACCACTCTGAATCACTTTGTTTATGTCCTGATCATTTAATTATGCTATATTTATATATTTATATCAGCCCAATATCAGTCAATGCTCAAAGTTTCAATATCCATGCCGGAAGAGACGAAGTGGTTTCATGTACCCAGCTGTTTAGTGCATGTTGTAAGGCAGTGTATAGGAGACATTTTCGGCCTGTCCTGCTCTGGCCATAGCCCCCTTCCTCCCCCCTCCCAGAGAGGAGCAATGGGGGTGAAGCACAGCTGCAGTGGTCTCTGATGGCTCTGAAAGGGGAAAACACCCCAGACCCCTCCTCCGACAACGACAACAACAACTGCATCACACAGCACACCAGAGAGTGAACTCGTCATGGAACGAAGAGCAGGACTCCCCCCCCACTCCCCAGCCTACCACCCCAACGTGTATTCTATCCCTCTCTCTTTCTCTCTCACGTGGCTAAAGAAGGGGCTTTCTCTATAAGAAGGAATGACAGACAGAAGGAGAGAAAGAAAGAAAGACAGAAAAGAAAAGAAAGAGCTCAATAAGTGGAGAGAGGGAGAGAGAGGGGGAAACCTCAACAGAGGGGTTTGTAACTGCATGCGCAGGCGTGAAAGCAGATGCAGTGAGCCGTCATTTTGCCGACATGGGTGCTTCGTGCTATCAGCCGTTCCGCAGCACAGACAGAGAGAGAGAGAGAGAGACAGAGAGAGAGGGAGAGAGAGAGAGATAGAGAGACAGACAGAGAGAGAGAGTAACAGTAGAGGTGTAAAGAGGCTGGTGCAGTAGTAAACAGTCCTGTTCGGCGAGGGCTCCTTTGTCCACGCATCTCTCCACCAACCCCACCCCCTTCTTTTGTGATTCATTCTGACGACACAACGTTGCACCGTCCCCATTACACCTCCCCGACGCAGCCAGAGCACAAAACCACACAAACCCCCACACAGCACCGCCAAGGAGGACAGAAAGACAGAAAATAACACACTCCTCTACCTCTGTTTTTCCTCCACGACTCCAGCTCCTAATCCAAAACGGAGCGTCCTTCCCAGCCTCTTCCGCAGACAAATGAGCATTCAGCCAGGGCTCTCTTACCCAGCATGCTCCAGTCCACACAAAGACAGGGGAGGTGTGACCAATCACATTGTGACTGAGCTCACACTGCTCTGCACCCTCCCTGCTCACTCACTCCTGGAATGCCCACTGACACTCAAGCTAGTGGGCGGCCCTTTTCCACGAGACGTTGTTATGGCAACGCTTCCCAGTAGTACCCAGCACCTACTCAGTGAGCCATTTTTCCCTCCATCTCTCTCTGCCTCTCTCTCTACCTCTCTCTTCTCCTCTCTGTTTAGCTCTACTCTCTTTTATCAATCCTTATGTTTCTGTGTGTTGGACGGTGAATGTATGAGCGAGAGAAATGAGAGAGAGGGTGAGCCAGAAAAAAGGGAGAGGGAGAGAGATGGAGAGAATGAGAAAGAGACAGAAACAAAAGAAAATGAGAGAGAGAGAGAGAGAATGAGGGGGGGAGAATGAGAGAGGCAGAAAGGAAAAAAAAGAATAAGACAGAAAGAAGGAAGCAGAGAAGGAGAGAAGAAAAGGAAAAAGAAATAAAGAGTAAGAAAATGAGAGAAGAAAGAAGAGAAAGAGTGGGATAGAATAAGAGGGAACGAAAATATAATGAGAGAGGAAGATATAAGAAGAAAGACATGAGAGAAATGAGAGGGAAAGAAAAGAAAATTAGAGAGAGAGGGACTGACAGACGGAGAGAGACGATACGAAGAGAGTGAGATACAGAGAGACGTAGAGAGAGAGGGGGACAGAGAATGGGATAGAGAGAGCGAGACAGAAAGAGCCAGAGAGAGAGTGCAAGAGGTTGAGAGAGGGAGAGAAAGAGTGAGACAGAGAAAGAGGGGGTAGAGAGGGAGAGGTAGAGAGAGAGGTAGAGAGAAAGAGAGAGAGACAGAGAGATAGGTAGAGACAAGTAGACAGAAAAAGAGAGAGAGGGGTAGAGAGAGGTAGAGAGAAAGAGAGAGAGCAGTAGACAGAGAGCGGTAGAGATAAAGAGAGAGAGAGGTAGAGATAGAGAGGGTGATTTCTACTGTGTTATCCTATTAGAGGATCCTGGGGCTTGTTGGTCTTTGGTTTCAGGCTAAAGCCTTTACAGGAGTGAGGAGCTTTAAGTGCTCCTGCTCTACGTCCACATACGAGACCAATCTGCTGGGCTGAGACCTCCCATGCGTGTTTGGTAAGAGTCTGTTGGCATAGCAGCAGTGAAGCTGTAGTAAAGCTGTTAACGTGACGACACCGTGTGAGAGGAGGAGTCAGAGTGAGGGAAAAGTAGAAGAAAGAGAGATAAAGAGATGGGGGAGGGGTTATCTCTGCTGTGTGTGGGGGAGGGGAGGACCGTTAAAGGAGATTCTAACTGGCACAAAAGTCTTCTGCTTTATTCAGATCTGCTCTGAGGATCTGCTGGCTCATGCTGACCCCCTCGCCACCCCCCCGAACCCCGCTAACGAATTCCCGTTCCCACGCCTGAATGCACACAGCAGAAGAAAGGGGCCACAACCTCAAATTAAAAGCGAGGCCAGTGCTTAATGACAATGCTTAAAGTCGACCTACTCATTACTGTAATTAACTTAAAACAGGAACACGCTGATTAGAGCACGCTGCTGTATGGAAAAGCCTACAGACACTTCCTGGAGTTTCAACAAAGAAGCCTGTACTAGGATGACTGCAGAGACCGGATACAGGAGTCACAGGCTGCCAAACAGGGAACTCCAGCAAGTCAGATGCTACGCTGAGAGACAAAGTCACCCATACATCCTTCCATGTGCAGACATTTGAATAAGAAAGGAGCCAGGCAGCAGAACAGGTTCAGCTGTTTCTGTGTTTGACTGAAACCTTTTCACGATTTACAGTTCCTTATACAACATACAGGCTTTACCCATTCTACAAATATCAATGCCATATTATGATTAATAACAGGTTTGTAATGCCAAGTGCATCACGGGTCGCTCTTTACAAGCCTAACGCTGCTACACAGCACTGCAGAATGAAACTTCACACTTACTTCTGAATCCATACATATTCATATCACAGTGTACAATAAGGGTACATGTGTTAACATCCATCAAGAGTTCATAAAAGTTTCTTTTATATGTGTGTGTGTGTGTGTGTGTGTGTGTGTGTATGAAAGTTTTATGAACTATTGTGAAACAAAGTTTGTTTATTGTGGAACAGTAATGCATCACAGTAATAATAGTTATGTGAATTATTATTACTGTATATATTGTATTTACAGCATATAGAAGAAAGAAAGAAAGAAAGAAGAAAATGAGTGAGGAAGAGAGAGAGAGCACAAAAACAAATTGAGAGAGAGGGAATGACAGAGAGAGAAAAAAATAGAAGAGAAGAAAAGGAGAGAGGCATATTAAATGAAGAAAAAGAGAGATGGAGAACAAAAAGGAGAACGAGACAGACAAGGAGAGAGAAAAGAGCGAAAGAGAAAATGAGAGAGAGAGAGAGCAAGAGAAACATAGAGAATGAGAGGGAAAAAGCAAGAAAAGCAAAACAGGAAAGACTGGGACTGACAGAGAGGGAGAGACAAAAAGGAGGAAGAGAGGAGGAGAGAGAAACAGAGGGAAAGAGAAAAAAGAATGAGAGAGAGATAGAGGGACAGGTAGAGAGATAGAGGGAGAGGGGTAGAGAGAGGTAGAGATTAATAATAACAAATGTATAATAGTAACAATAATAATAATAATAATAATAACAATAATAATAATAATAAATGTATAATAGTAACAACAACAAAACAATAATAATAATAATAATAATAATAATAATAACAAATGTATAATAGTAACCACAACAACAACAACAACAACAACAATAATAATAATAATAATAATAATAAATGTATAATAGTAACAACAACAATAATAATAATAATAATAATAATAATAATAAATGTATAATAGTAACAACAACAATAATAATAATAATAATAATAATAATAATAAATGTATAATAGTAACAACAACATATATTACTTGCAATGTACCTTTGCCCATGTTATACCTAGTAACAGTAGTAACATCCATCTTAAAGCCTGTTACAGCAGCCTGTTTCTGCTTTTGTCTATCTTTAGAGACTGTATGTATGTGTTACAACCTAAAGAGGCAAAAGTTCAAAACCCAAACAGGCCTTGATGCACTACATGAGCAGTGAGTGGTTAAAGGGTTCTATTGCCAGACTAGAATGTGTAACGTTAAACAGTAAATCTCAAGGATAGGAAAGTTACCAGAAGGCCCGAGTCTGAATCACGTCCTGGGGGAGCTTTTTAAGGCTCTCCAAACCTGAGAAACAAATTACTGGCTGAATGTAAATTTTCTAAATTCCAGTCAAACTATCTAAATGATACCGAGGCCTCAATTCATCGCCGGACTGTTTTACAGCAGGGAAATCCCCAGCGAATCGCAGCGCTGAGAACATTCCCTCAGCCATGCTTGAGCATGAGCTGCTCCTGGGCTCTCTGCAGCTCAGGTCTTTACCTCCTGATGTGTGAAAACACAGAGCAGGTGCTACTCCAACAAATCAGCAGCCAAGAGGAAGCGGCCAGCGGGGCCTGGCTGCCTGTCCCACGTGTCTGCGGGATTACAACCTCTCCGCTAAGTTCATCAAACTGCCAAGTTTTAAGACAGGGGTGGGAAGCTCTGGCCCTGGAGGTCCGGATTCATGCACAGTTTGGGGATTTTCCTGCTCAAACGCACCTGATTCAGATCAGCGGTTAATGATCAGGTTGAGTCAGTCTGAAATCAGCAAATTGTGCTGGACTCCAGTCCTCATCCCTGCTTTAAGAACCCTGGAAGGAAGCATGCAGAGCGGATGCGGGATAAGTAGGAAGCCCACTGGCTTCTCTGCTTAGAAATACGGAAACTTCCTGAATCAATTCTCGAAAACAAATAGAGGTTTGAGTAGTGTTGTGTTTAAACCCCCCGACGGCTGGACAGCAGTGATGTAATCTGTTTGGTCACTAGACTCTTCCACTTCAAGGTAATCAAGTATCGTGATGACTAGGGTGACCACTTTCATAACCCCAGAAAGGACACATCCCACCCCGAAAAGGAGGACACAAAAAGGGGGGGGGGGGGGGGGGGTGCACGATACTAGAACAGAATTAAAATCATAACCCAACCTATATAACGCATACATGATCGCTTTACTCACCTAATTGGGAGGAATGGATGACATTCGTGAGTCAGACGGGAGCTTACTCATTGACTAGCATTAGAGGGCTGACCTGTGGTTAGCTGGTAGGTGAGTCACAATGTCACATGACCTTGGTAAACCAATGAAATGCAAGGCAATCTATCTGACACAGACGTGAGCCAATGGCACACATAATATTGTCCACTACATTTTAAATAGTTCATCCTGAAAAGAGGACTAATAGGTGTCTGTCCGGGTACTGCACCGGACAGAGGACTAGGAGATGAAAAAACGGATGTCCTAGTGATGACACACTGCTAGCATTAGCAAGCATATGCATACGGTGGTGTATTCATACTATGACAACTACTCCTGAAAAAATCACTACATATTGGAATATATCATAATATACTGAATAGTGACCAGCGATCTGCATCATGACACGTATCATATCACAGCCCTATAGGGTAGACCTGACAGCTTCAGGCTTTACACGTTGACTCGCAGCAGCGCATCTACACCATATTCTGGAGTGTTCGATTCTCCTGACTCATTTACGCATTTACATTTCTGGCTTTTAGCAGACGCTCTTATCCAGAGCGACTTATAACCGTGCTTAGTGTTTAGTCAGAGTATGTATCCCAGCTAGTACAAGAAGGTTAGAGTCTAAAACTCCCCCTAAGCTCAGACGCTGCCTGAACAAGAGCCAATGCTGATACCTAGAAAGAAGCATACAGAGTTAAACACAGCATAAGTGCACTACCTACAAATCCCAAGCCAGCGCTCATACCCAGAGAGAAGAAATGTTAAGCTCAGCATAAGTGCAAAACACAGCACTTCAATATACACACACCGATCAGACTCAGTAATGCTGCTTTCCACTTCCACAAAAACTATTACATACTGCAGCTTCACATTCAAATAAGTCTTACAGAGTCTCAAATAATGAATACTGTAACACTTGAACGCTACCCAGATTTAGGTTTCTGCTAATCACCTCTTAGTTTTCCCATCAGGGTTTTTTTTGTCTAGGAGTTTTGGACCAGTTCTATTGGTCTGTCCATCATGAATATCCACTGAACTGAAAGGGGAAGTAGCGCTTTTAAACTGTGAAAAAAACAGATAAATGTTGTTTTGTGCAACTAAATATATATATTAGAGGTGGAGATATGGAGAAATATAATACTGTGATGCATCAAGAGTACATGTGGTATATCAGCATATGTATTTAGAGTTTTTTAATAGTTCATTTGGTATTATAACATTCTCATCCTAAAGGTTAGATTTTTTTTTTTTTTTTTTTATTCCATTGACATCACAGATCTTTTTTTACAAGGGAGACCTGGCCAAGAACAGAAGCCACACAACACTTTACATAAAACATCTACACAAAGCTGGTTTCAAATGACTTCAACATGGCCTTAAAAGTATTTAACGGCACAATATTTTGAATCTTTAGTTCATTTTGTAGGCTGTTCCAGGCAGAAGGTGCAGAAAGCTTAAAAACCGTCTTTCCCAGTTCAGTTAGAAATTTAGAAGCAACAAGTCGCAACACATCATGGGAACGAAGACTGTGACTTCCATGACAAGTAAACAGGAACTTTACCAAGAATGGTTGTATATATAAACACATACCAGTGAAGATTCGGGCACATTCTGTAAACTTTTTAATGTCACCACCAAATAAAGTGGCAAATTATCAGGACCTCAGTGGCAATATTTGGATCTCTAGTCTATGCAGTCGCACGAATGAGTCTGGGAACACTAGTCAAAATACTAGTGTGAAAATAAAGAAAGAGGAAACAATCACTTCCTCTACAGAGAACACAGTTCTGTACATATTACTATACAATTACTGTTTATTTACTGAATTTAACACACTGGGACAGAAAACAATAAACATGAAATGTGGCCTGTGCAATATGGAGCATTTTGAATTTTGCACGTTTTATATATTTTTTCAATGTTAAACTCAGAAAATAAATAGAATCATTAAAATAGCAGAAATGTCTTATTTAAGTTAGAAAATCAATCAACAAAACAGTAATTTATCCATTATTTATCCATTATTAACTTGTTGCGGTGCAATAAAAAGCATGTATCTGCATTTTTTGTCAATTTTTACTTTTATGCATCATTTGAGCACAGCAGCTGCTGTTTACACTGTGAAAAATCCATGATGAATGGACCAACAGAAACTTGTTTTTGGAAAAAGTCCGGTTCCATTAACTTACATTAAAACTAAACGAGGTTTCTGCCCTCTCCTGTTAAGTTGCCATTTTGGAGATACTTGCTTTTCTTTGGACAGACCATCTTCTTCAGCTTATCACCAGCTGTTTCAAATAGATAGGCCATTCAACGTTACGACCATGTGCACGGCTATTATAGCATACAACAGCTTCACAAACCCACAACCACGGGTTACAATTATAGGCCATAAAAGACGTCTCACGTTACCAAAACCACAACAAGTGCTTCGGTAACATCACACCTTACTCTGAAATCATAAATCGTGAACACGACAGTCACCCCCTGCACCAGTTATCAGGAACACATGGGCTTCTGTACTTGCTTTTAACACTAGATGGTGACAAGAAATCAGCAGAGGCCAGTGACGTGGGGTCAGACTAGGGATTGGTTTGTATTAGGAAACGGAATAAAAGGAAAAACAAAGCAGACTGACAGACACTAAATGGCTACAGCAATGCTGTTCTTCTTCTTTTCCTTTCTGGCTTCATCTTTGAATGTCACCTCTTAAAGCGCCAAATGCCTGCCTGCATTTCGCCCCCGACTTCAGTCCAATTCCTGTTACGACACGCTTTGGCCCGCTGTGTTTTCCCTACTTCAGCCACAGTTTAACCGGCGGCACAGAGACCGAGGCTCCAGAGCAAAGCAGAATCAGTAACACCACATCAGGGCCGGTGGCGGCACTTCTCCATTTCAAATGACCGTTCACTGAAGACATCAAAGTGAGCGACAGTGCCCATATCTCCTCCTCTGTTATATGACGCAACTTGGACAAAAGCAACGAAATGCTGTAAAATAACCAAAGTACTGTCGAAAAACACCCTATTTCTCAACCAGCACTTCAGCTCCTGCTTGATTATACAGACTTTCAGCTGGTCCTGCTTTATTATTCAAATCGGCCTTGTTACGAATCACGAGTGTGCTAAGGAAACCTTAAGCAAACACCCAGCACCTCAATCCCAAACACGGCCATAAAGAGGTAACCATACGAAGGAAATGAATGATAGAATGCATTCCATTCAAGGTCATTTCCTACCTGCAATTTAGAGAATTCTGTCCTCATAACACAGGCAGGAGAAATGATTTAAGGCGAGTGACAGGGAAAGAGAAAGTGCAAGAAAAAAAGAGAGAGAGAGGGCGAGAGAGAGACAGAGAAATGTAGGTGGCAATAAAGTAGGATGGGCCATAACGTAGTGTGCCAAAGACAGAAAGAGATACGCCATTGTCAAAGCAACAACAACATACGGTTACTGCAGCACATTTTGCGTCCACAAACATACACGCGCTGCCTAACAAAACTTTGGGGGCACATTGATTTGTGAAATTGTTACCTTTAAATCCTCAAGATTAAATACACTCATCATAAAAACAAACAGTTGGACATATAGTCGCACCCAGAAGGAATCAACCGACAGGAATGAAACTTGGTGCGTAGGTTTGACATTGTGAAATCGTGTATGTGACGTGAAATCGAGAAGGACGGGCCTTATCACTGTACCTGACTGACCCTACAGCCATGACTGTGGACGTTCAGCAAGAAGTAATCCCTCCATGAGCCATCCTGTTAGTGCCAGAACCATTAGCAAATGGCTACACAACACAGGACTACATGCACGCAGACCGTTACGGCGACTGCCATTAGCACCACGTTACCGTCACCAAAGACTGCAATGGTGCCGTGCCAGTAGAAACTGTTACATAGACGACTCGTTAATATGTACACCCCCAACATTTACATCAACAGCAAAGAGTACGGAAGGACTATGTGGAGAAATCTAACGTTCTAGGCCGTGAACGGGATGACGAGACCTTTCACACCCTTTCTGAGGAACCAAACTTTTGGCGGCCATGGCAGATGTTTATCTTCAAAAATGGGGCTTAAGTTGGTTTCCTATTTGCCAGCTTCTTAATGGAATAAATTAATTCCACCTTGAATGCTACAGCTTGTACAGGTGATAGAATGTAACAGCAGTCCCATTTAAAGTGGAACGGAAAATTTGCAAAACGAGCTGGTGAATAGCATCTTCAGCTCCCACATCAGGATCCTAGACAACTGTAATTCAGAGTTATTAGTCTGCTAGTTTCTCGAACCTTTGTTCAGCATTTAACACTGAAGAGAGTGAAGAGAGGAGAAGCTCCACCTTTATTAGCATCACCACCCCATCAGCAGCCTGTAAATAGCAGCCATGCTGTGTGGTTTTATCATAGCAGATCACCTTAAACTGAAATGTTCATAGTGAGGAACAGCTTTAATCTACTGTATGTTGATGTCCAGATGTAAAAGCAAGTAGCTAGTATAGGTAACATTAGCTACTAGCAAGCTCCAAGAAATTATTGTTAGCATAGCTAGCTAACTCAATAGTATGATGATCTTATTATTTATACTGAGGTTCAAATGTCCTATGTCTATTTGGACATTCTGCTTCTGTGTGATCATCACAGTGTCTCACTGTAAACCAGCCAATCAGAGCAGAGCTCATCAGATTATTCATGAGTTCGCCAACAAGGCAAAACAGCTCGTTTCATTCTAGGACCAAATCATGGGTCCAAAGCAGATGTTAATGATTGGCTAAAAGGAGTGGTTGGATTTAGGCGTGCCATAGACCATAGTGTGAAGGAAGTAGTTGAATCTGCAGGTATATGAAAGCGTACCGTCATACGGGTCTACCGGCAGTGGCACAAATCCCAGTCTACAGGAAACTCTCCTCAGAATTGCTCCAGGGAAGGCATCCACCAAATCTGACCCAACTGATTCTTTGATGCAAGAGAGACTGAACATTGATGTGGCCTACATGCAGATACTTGTCCAGTCCATGCCAAATCCAGTCACAGCTGTTATTGGTGCTTGTGGAGGTATTATACGGTATTAGATGCGTTTCAGTCACAGGTGACTCATTTTTGGTCCAGCAAGTTTATTTACTTATCATAAAAACAGCGTTTACATAGCATGAGAATGAGTTTCTGACCAATGAGAACAGCCATACTTCACAAATGATCACACACAGGAATTTTTAGCCCTTATTATAATGAAATAAACACAATATAAAAAGGCAACAGGCAACAAGAAAAATTAGAGAGATACAAAATTGTGTTTAGCAGCCATTACAAGTTGTTAGTCCTGAAAAGTTGGACTGGAGCAGGACGTTTCAGAGTGGTCAGTGTTTACTTAGCTCACTGTGTGTTGTGTGAGGGCGTGCCAAGCTTGATGGTAGGCAGGCAGTAAAGATTACGTTATGAGATGATGTCACCTTGTAACAGAGGAAAGGGCTGAAATTCCAATGAAGGCGTTAATTCAGGCAGCTGAGAAAAGTGGTTTATGTGGGAGACGGTTTCTCCCTCTGCCATGTGGTTTGGGCTTTATAACTATGCAGACCGTGAGAGAAACCGGAAAAGCAATAGCAATCTGCCTTCCCTTTAATAATGCAAATTGTTTCAAGAACGAGGAACTAGAGGAGTTGCACTCTGGTTTCTTAGTAACAGTCCCCAATAGAGTCTAGTCATAATTAAAGTCTCGAGTTTCAGTGCACTGATCAGTGAGTGGTAGTTCACAAAGAGGTAAATTATTTAAATGCATTTAAATAATCAATAAAAACAGATCTCACCTAAAACAAAGAGATATTTTAACGCCTCACACGGGAAATGGCAGGCATTTGTTTGATATACACTCATCATCAAATATATAGTTGCACAAATAGTCGCACCCAGAAGGATCAACCGACAGTAATGAAACTTGGTAGGTAGGTTTGACATCGTTTTCACACTCAGCCGCACACATGACATAAGCAGGGACGGGCCTTATTGCTGTGCCTGACAGACCCAACAGCCACAATTGCAGACATTCAGCGAGCAGTGATGCCCTCCATGAGCCATCCTGTTAGTGCCAGCACCACTGCCAGACAGCTGCAGTACGATGCAGGACTACATGCAGACCGGTACGACGACTGCCCTCATAACCATGTCAACAGCGCTAAACACTGCAGTAGTGTCGTGCCAGACTGTCATGAAATGACTCAGAATGGCAGCGGTTCATCTTCAGCTTTTGTCTTGGTGGAGATGACCAACAAATCCATGTGTGTGGAGGCACCATGGTCAGCACCAAGACGTCACACGTCCAGAAGGCCTGGTGTCACTCCACCTCCACCCCTGCCACTCAATCTGCATGAGAATATTCCAGCTGCATGGGATGGATTATCACAGGACACCATTAGGAACCTCTACAACTCCATGCTGAGATGTCTGGCATGTTGCGTTAGCAAACAAGGTGGCATGACACCACACTGGGAGACACTACTTCTGTATGTGTTGCTCAATAAATATAGTCCATATCAGTCTAAATGTATCATCATTTATTGTTCCTATTAAGTTTTATCTTCCTTCCCATATAATGTATGTATAGTTGATCCAGTCCTATTTCAACTGTGATGCGTACAGTGGTTAATGCACACACACAGCTGCAAAAATGCAAGAATACAAGCACTGAGTGATGTTTTTGGACAAAGCATGAGCCTCAACTAACAATACTTTTCAATGGAAAATTCCCACTGAGCAAATAAATTAGCCCAAGACCAACCTTAATCTATGTCCGGAAAGCTGGCCCCGAGCGATTCCAGCCATTGCTTAACAAATGCGCTTCAAAGTGTTACGGGATAAAAATAGCACAGGGATACAGCGCACACCATCTGTACACAGTGGCACTGGGCCTGTACAGAGTAATGGTGCTGAAATGAAGCTGACCAGGCTCCTGAGTACGGCCTGCTGAAAGCTCAGGGAGGGAAGCAGTACTCCAGCGTTAATCTGCCACATCTGTAACAAACGGTCGATTACCACAAACAAGGTCGACACGTAATAAATAAAAGCAGAAACCCACTGACTCAACACACACTCAAAATAGAAACATTTGCCTCAACACCTGCCCATTAGCTTCTGTTTACTAACCGAAAATACACTCGGCCATAAGAACACCGTAGCAGGATTAGAAACTATACATGTACTGACTCGATGCAAAACACTGAGGATGTCTGTACTAGAAACCTCACGTCAAAACGCAGTACCAGAGACACTGCTACCTGAAAAGTCCTCACCGATTTCCATAACTCTCCTGTGTGTTAACCTCTGGATAAGAGCGTCTGCTAAATGCCATAAATGTACATGTAACCCCTTCATCTTGCCTTGCCAGCGATCCATTCTGGGACTTTTACAGGGGGCCACTTTAAATCTGCCACCAGGAGAGTTACAGCATATGCATGTCCATGTAGGCCTGAATGAAACATATGGAACCAGAGCTGTGTGTGCTAGCATGTTTTCTGTCACTGTATAAAAGAGGCATGTGGCATAGCTGGATGTACTGTGTTATTTTTTTAAGCAACTGCATGCATAGGCTGCATATTCAAAACATATCAGTAAGCATTATTATTATTATTATTATTATTATTATTATTATTATTTTTACTATATTTAACCACAGTAATTTTCTTAGATTCTTAATTCTATTATAGGGATACACTACTAGAATCAGAAAAACAGCACAAAAGTCACAGTTGGAGGGAGGAAAATGTATTATTGTGATATTTTGGCAGATCTGTGCAGTAATTTTATATGGTAAACAACATGAAGTGAACTGCTGCCACATCTGTACCACAATTATGCATCGCGGTAAATAATTACCTCTTACTTTCGATGTGCCACCTTATTTTAGTCAAGTTATTTAAATAGACAACCAACTTTAAAATACAAGTTTGGCCCATTAAAGGTGCAATCTGTAAGAATGTCCAAAAGTAACTAAGATTATCACCAGAACGTGAGGAAAGAATTGTTTTGTTGGTCAATATCTGGAAAGCACTGGCAGAGCACAACCGAAACAGAGTACCACAGTAGAAAAAGAATAGAACGGATCATACAATACAGGCTATATCACATAAACCCATCAAATACATTATAAATCTTTGGTTGCCTCGAAATATATGGTGACCAGGGCTGTATGTGTATAATGATGGAACATGAACGCTTGAGCAGTGACTAGGAGAGTGAAGTGCTGAAGAGTGGGTTGGGCCCCATCTGAGGAAAAACAGAAACTTCCGTTTTCTGTTTTACTGGAAGGGCAGCCACTGTTGTCCAGCGGTAGCACTGGCACTTAGGGATTAATTAATAAATGATTTTCAAAACTCAGAAACCAAATTTATCATACACACATTTCTTATACCATGTCCAAACAATGCAACAAAAATCTGTGCTGTAATTGTACAAGGTAAACAATGTAGAGTGAAGGCATTTGTGCTATATTTAAATGCTGCTGCCACATCTGTACCAAAATTATGCAGTGAGGTAAAAACTGCCTCTTATTTTATATGTACTACCTTATTTTAATCATGCTATTTGAATAGACAATTTTCCAAAAGTAACTAAAATTATCGACAGAACGTGAAGAAAGAACCGTTTTGATGGCACTTAGAAAACTCAGAATTCATTGTTGAATTATCATACACACATTTCTAATATCATGTCCCAACAATGCAACAACAAACAAAATTATATATATATATATATATATATATATATATATATATATATATATATATATATANCCACTGTTGTCCAGCGGTAGCACTGGCACTTAGGGATTAATTAATAAATGATTTTCAAAACTCAGAATCCAAATTTATCATACACACATTTCTTATATCATGTCCCAACAATGCAACAAAAGTGTGTTTGGGATTCTCTGCTGTGGTATAAAAATACATGTAAATAGTTATCAAACAAAATTATATGGCCTTTTTGGTATAAAAGAGCAACATATGTTTATTATATTGCAGGTTTAAGTTGGTGAAAAGTTCCGAAAATGTAAAAGTGTGTCCATCTACCCCTTTACAGTGAGTTGTGGACTTTTTAAAAACAGCTAATAAAAAAAAGCTGTCAGTCTGTCAGTCCATACTCGAACTGGCCATAAGGATGAAAGACTGATGCATTCCTACTTACTTATGTGTGTACACATCCAATAAATCCAGCGACAATCCTGCTGAAATCACATGATTAAAGGAGGACAGCAGATTAAACAGCAGAAATAGCCTCTGATTTTAAAGGTTCTCTTCCTCCGTTTTTGGCTAGTTTGACCGTGTTTTGATGGGAGGCTCAGTATTTTTATTGAGGTGGAGCATCAGCAGCATGTGACGTGATTCACAAACCCAGCGCCTGTCAAAAATGGCTCATCGCATCGAGCTCTGGCACTCACAGCCGGTGTAGATGACCTTGTTGACCAAAACTGGAGCACATTTGGTTTTGTCGTTGATGCTCACATGCAGCACTTGCTGTTAGGATGAGGTGCTCCAGCTGAAGCCAATGGGATTCTGTTTTGAGGGAGTTTCACGTTAACAAACCTGTTTGTGGTAATCACCCGTATGGTCCACATACAGCAGACAGACATCCGGCTTAGAAACCGGCTGGTGTATTGCTTTCAAACGGGCAAAGTGACAGTACTGATTCTATCATTTATTACACTCTACTGTTTGCAGGTTTAAATATCCTGTCAGAGAGAGAGAGAGAGATCGGAGAGAGGAAGGGAGAAAGAGAGAGAGAGAGAGAGAGAGAGAGCGCATTTTGGGTTAATCTGGGAGATGAGAGTGATGCACAGCTTGACTGTGTGTGTGCATGCGTGTGTGTGTGTGTTTCTGCACAGTGGGTATTGTTGCGTCAGGGAGCCGAGGGGTAGGCATGGGTTAACGAGTTCATTTCTGTCCCAGCATGCATTGCTCCATCCATAATGCTGTGCTGTGTGCGTGGGAGCTGGTGTGTAAAAGGCAGATGATGTTCGCAGTGTGTGTGTGTGGATGTGTATGTGTGTGTGTGTGTATGATAGAATAAAAGCCGAGTCAAAGTGCACTGCTGTACGCGTTCAGAGTTGAATAGCGCTGTGAACCGCACACCAAAGGCCAATTTCTTTTCTAAACAGTTTTTTTTTCAGTGTGACGATTTATAATCGATGTGTCAGTCCACACTGGCAAAGCTAGACATGCGTCTTGCATCCATCAAAACATTTTAACAAGTCAAACTCTGTGGAGATCCAGTCAAATCACAATCATCCACAATTCAAAGCAGCTCTTGCACTGTATGTGCTAACGGTGTGTTAAAGGAGCGGTGTGTAGAATTTAGGGGGCTCTCTTATCGGAAAAGTAATATAATACAGAAAACTATTCTTTCATTAGTGTAACAACTTTAACAGTGTGATTCAAGTTTAATGCTCGGCGGCTCATTGTGATGTAAGCAGGGATGGGCCTTATTGCTGTACCTGACTGATCCAACAGCCACGATTGCAGACGATCAGAGAGCAGTGATCCCCTCCATCATCAGGTTAGTGCCAGCACCACTGGTAGGCGGCTGCACAGCGCAGCACCACATGCACGCAGACTGTTACAACGACTGCCCTTAACGTTGTGTCAACGTCACCAAAGACTGCAATGGTATCATGCCGGCCTGTCATGGAGTGACTCCAGCGGGTAATATTCAGTGACGAGTCCCGCTTTTGTCTTGGAGGAGACGACCAACAAATCGTCTCCTCCGAGGCAGGCACCGTGATCATGCGGTCATGTGAACTGGAGATGCTACATTGCCCCCCTAGGTGTGAGCGTGTGTGAGTGAATGTGTACATTTGTGTGTCTGCCCTGAGATGGACTGGTGGCCAAGGTGTTTCCTGCCTCCCTCCGAGTGAGCAATGGAGTAGGCTCCAACACCACCCCCACACAGAAGGTTAAGCGGTTTAGAAGATGAAGGAACATATGACTTTATACAAATGCAGTAAAGTTAATAAAATGTAAACATTGTAGCACAGTAGCCCAACGCTAGCCCAACAAGTACTTCTCAGCCTCTTCCAAGCATCTCCCATGTACCGTCTTTCACGGAAACCACTGTCAAATATCAGAACTAAGCATCTGGACACAAGAGCAGGGAGGGGGCGGGGCTACAAACATAAAGCATCTCTTATGTTTTGCTGTATCAAAAAATATATTGTATTGAAACACCATAACATCATATTGAATCAAATTTGGAACTGTATGTGTATAATTATACACCTAATAAACATCAAATATCTGATCATTTCAATTGACGCTCAACGCTATCGCTATCGTGAGTAAGTAACAGATACGCTGTTTGCACTGTAGAATTGTAAAATAGGCTGTAGAAGTGTTTAAAAAGGAGAACAGCTCCTACTCCAACCTCCCAGTATGCTTATGTTGTGCTGTTGTGAATTCGGGGTAAAGATCTGAATAGCAGCAACATGCTGCACGCATCTGTCTTCATTTATCTCATCATCTAATAAATAAAACTTTCTGCCACCATAACCTGCCCTCCCCACCACAACCTTGTGCGCCAAGACATGACGCTGTGTGTTTACAGGATGTAGACCCGAATCAGAGTGAAGCGGTTCCTGATCCAAGTAACTGAGTCAAGCAACATGTCTGCACTGTGAGCTACACATGAAACAAATGTAATTAATCATCTGTCACCTTAAAAGCTTATTAGGGTTATAATGCATAACCGAAGGCATAACATTTTTGCATGTCACATGTTTTACATTATTTGACAAAGCCAGCTGCTTTTTAACTGTGTGAACATTTCAGGAGTTCATTATTAAAATATTATACTGACACACGAAGCTGGATTATGTATGACTTGTTAACACTGAAAGAAGATGCATTACTGAGTGAGCACTCTAGAATAACGTCACTGTCCAAAGAAAAACATGTATCTCCAATTTTTGTTGATTTTTACTTTTATGCATCATTTGAACACAACAGCTGCTGTTTACACGGTGAGAAGATTTCATGATGAATGGACCAACAGAAACGGCCCAAATCTGTTGGGAAAGGCGTCTGGTTCCATTGACTTACATTCAAATTAAACAAGGTTTTTCCCTCTCCTGTAAAGTTGCCACTTTGGAGATACTTGTTTGTCTTTGGACAGTGATGATAGAGTGTGCGTGCTGCCCTGTCAAACCTGGAAAAACAAATCTAAAAAAGATTTAGCATCAGTTTTTCAGATCATGTCATGCATTATTACGTACTCAGACTCAAAAGGTTTCTGGCCATTACACTTCGAAAACAGCTCAATATACACCCACTGACCACTAAATTAAACCACCTCCTTGTATCTATTTTATCAGCTCCTCTTACCATACAGGTGCACTTTGTAGTTCTACAGTTACAGACTGTAGTCCATCTGATTCTCTGTATACTTTATTACCCTGTTCTTTAATGGTCAGGACCCCCACAGGACCACCACAGAGCAGGTATTATTTGGGTGATGGATCATTCTCAGGTGTGAGTGGATCAGACACAGCA
This sequence comes from Semaprochilodus insignis, assembly GCA_034552555.1. Lineage (NCBI taxonomy): Eukaryota > Metazoa > Chordata > Actinopteri > Characiformes > Prochilodontidae > Semaprochilodus > Semaprochilodus insignis. Next base: position 60,237,106 of record CM067474.1, read on the forward strand.
GTGCAGAATCACTGTCCACTCTATTAGACACTCCTACCTTGCTGGTCCACCTTGCAGATGTACAGTCAGAGACGATAGCTCATCTGCTACTGCACAGTATGTGTTGGTCAGCCTCTTGTCTTTCATCAGTGGTCACAGGATGCCGCCCACTGAAGCGACGCTGCCCACAGGATACTGCTGACTGGATAGTTTTGGTCGGTGGACTATTCTCAGTCCAGCAGTGACACTGGGGTGCCCTGCAGCACTGTCTGGACACACTAACACACTAACACGCCACCACCACGTCAGTGTCACTGCAGTGCTGAGAATGATCCACCACCCTGCGGTGGTCCTGTGGGCAAGTTTCTCTACATTGAACCATTTCAGATCAAACCACTCTGACTATGACTTTGTTTACATTTGAAACACTGGATTATACAGAACTATATGGAATTCCTTCTGTAATAATCATGCGGTCAGAAACGGCTGATATTTCATGGCATAGCGGCAGCGATCTACATATTGGTCATTTCCAGCCCCGGTTCTGGAGCCTCCCGTACCCTGCAGTATTCTAACTGTATTAGTTTCTAACTAAATTAAATCACATCGTTAGCTAATTATGAAGCTTTTCAAGCTGCGCCGAGTGTGTCCGAGGAAATACATGAAACTCGATTCCAGCACTGAGACTACATAAGCCCTATTCATTCTCCTATCAAGATGGTGCTGAAGAGAGGCTTCACAAAGTCTGCACGTACTGCAGAAACAAGCATGTTTGTAAGACAATCCTTTTAATAAACAGTGTGCGGGACGTGAGGTTAACACAAACATGTCTGCAATAAGAGGAATGAGTCGTTCTGAGGACTTTCTGTATTGTTAAGTTACTTGAGAATATGTGTAATGGCATACTGTATTAGGGGCTGTAAGAAAATATTGTATATCGCGATGTTATGTTTTATTTTACTGTATCGGTTCTCAAAAACACTGTAGAGATTTTTTAATAGTTCACCATCAAAGTTTTGTGCCATACAGTGGTTCGTTTGGTGTTGCATATAAACCCTGAGTGGTGCAAGGGTGCCCTGCTAACATTAGCATTAGCAAAGCTATGTATACTGTCACTGTCCAATTCTGACTTTTATGCATCATTTAAACAGCAGCGACAATATGGTGGTGTGTTTCTTTTTTTAAGATACTGCTTCTATACTAAATACTAATATTAATACTCAACTTAATACTATTATTAATACTATTAATAGATACTAATACTAATAATATCTATATTAATAGTAACTACACTAATAATAGTATCGCAATACATTGTGATATATCAAAACGGAACCCCCGTATCATGATACGCATTGTAGCACCAGGTTCTTTCCAATACAGAGGCCTACTGCATATGTAACGTCCTCATGAATAGCATGTGCACTGCAAAAGGACAGTCAGGCCTCGATAACATATGGAAAAATGTATTTGTATAACGGGAAATTCCACCAATTTCTCATTTTCTGTATAGTTCAGTGGTTGAGTAGTTTCATGTGAACTTGCTCATTGCAGAGAAACTTACTGACTCAGATAAGAACCAGGGGCCAGTTATACTTACTATCCAAAACCATTCAATGAACCTACACATGTCTTCTGAGTTTCAACCCTATAGCAAAACAACGTACCAGGCAGCGTATTCATAACCATTACATGTAACAACTTTCTGTGAGGGAGCTTTCAGAGACATCTTCAGACATTCGGTTCCCATCACCACCACTGTGAACAAATCTACAGTTCTACAGTTCTCTAGAACGGAGCATTTGCCCACCAAACCTTGAATGGCTTTGTTTACGTCTTCACCATTTAACTATGCATATAATTCTGTATGAAGAAATGGTGGAATAAAACAGCTACAACAGTTTAAACCCAACTAACCATTATGGAACCTTTAACCTGCACAATACTGTCTGCAGGGGCCTGAACCAGAACACTGACCTTTGATGGTGTACAAAAATGACACTAGGGGTCAAAAGACCAAGTGCTGGAGAAGACACAATGGAATGTCCTGAGGTCAGCATGATAGAAGAGCGAGACGAATGTTTCGAGGGGAGTGAGAACACATGGGTTTTCAAAGGATGGAAAGGTTGGAAGGTCAGTTCCTTACAGCCACATGTTTAGCTCCAAGGCCAGACAAGTGAACAAGTCACTCAATCACTGAGGAAGGTAAGCACTTGATGCAGCACTCCTGGCAAGTAGATCAAGTGGGTCACACGCATTGTTTAACTGTCTATATGTCTGAAGAACCATCCATACATGTACTGCATGTCTATTTATACAAGGGTGACTTCCAAGTCACAAGCGCCACCACTTTCCACCACAGTACAGTAGTCAGTTACAGTAGTGTCTATGCAGTGCATGGATGGCCACAGCACTGGGCAAGAGTTTAATGTTCTCTCTGCTCTATCTCACCTGACAAATCTAATCTGACAAAGGTTAACGAGATTAATCACGGGTCTTAGAGCGGCAAAAGCACTGCACTGTACAGTGTGGCGCTTGAGGTCAGCAGCTGGGCATGGATGTAGTAGTATGAAGAGGCCGGTAAACACACACACACACACACACACACACACACACACAAGCATGGCCTGACGTCTTACAAATCATTAAAGGGAATTGTGTTGACATGGTTAAAACGCAGCACTAAACAGGGATGCAGATATGCCACCTTTACCCTTCAGATTACCATACCCGATTCTAAAGTATCTGCTGATACTGAGTACTGATACTAACTCTGTACTGCTTGACTTTCACTATGTGCCTATTAACCTCCATACTGACATCATTCCACTTATTGGACTAAAAAGTAACTAACTAAACCACAGATGTGGTTATCGGATGTTGTACATCTGAATTTCTCAAGTCATTTGTCTAATACACTCACACTCAATGCTTACACTGACCAGCATCAGACTCTGTTGGAGTTTGGTATATATTACAGTCATTCATGCTATCAGGAGCAGTTCATCTGCCTTGTGAGCAGCCTTTATCGTCGTCACTACTAGTGCCTCTCCTCAATACGACCGTTAAAGATCTTGCAATGAGCATTTTTCCTACAGCTCGCTTCAGTTAAGCTCCACCTTGTAGTATTACTCTGAACTTGCTTAATAGTATTGGTTTTGCCAATACTCGTACTGTATTCAACTCATTTTATAATGAACTCATGGAAGGTTTTCCTTATTTCTATCTTAATACTTTACTGTATAGTAACAGTGAAGGCATCAGACTATAAAATAGCACTCATGGAATTATGCAGTCCACCTTAAACAAGCTCCAAAATGGAACTCTACAGGAGGATAAAACAGCTTTCTTAACCTGCAATGGAGGTTGATAAGATTTTTTTTTTGTTTTGGACCGCTATTGGTGTGTCCATCATGAATATTCACTAAACTGAAAGGAGAACTAGAGCTTTTAAACTGTGCTAAAAAAGAGAGAAAAGTTTTTTTGTGCAACTAAATATATATATTAGAGGTGGAGATATGGCAACAATATAATGCTGTGATATATCAAGAGCATATGTGGTATATCAGGATATATATCGTTTCAGACGTCTCATCAGTTGGAGCTGTTAAGTGTGAGCCTGTCTTTAGGATAACCAAACAACATCCCTTTAGATGGGTGCATCTAAACCTTTGACAGGTATTGTACATATATCTCCGTATTTAACTGACGTCATCAATTACCTGTCATAAAAGGCCCATAGTCTATTAACATTCTGGAGAAAGCTGGCACAGGCTGAACTATCACAGATGGTTCCTAAGCACTCTTCTCAGTCTCAGCATTATTGAAATTAACCAACCACAATGCCAATATGTATCAAGACAATCGGAGGGTCATCTTTTGCCCTAATAGTGCATCCTTACTAGGCCATTACGGACATTACATACCACCCATATGGACTCTCACTCTGCACACCACAGCGACTCTATAGCTGACTGCACAGAACGCAGGAGATTACATACTACAAAATGAATGCTGTCCTTTTAGTGAGGCAAGCTGGAAAAAATAAAAGGAATAGTTCAAGAAAGTTTGAAGTTTAACAGTCAGCCACAGAGGACACTGGGAAGGCACTGCACGGCTCCCTTCCAAAAAAAAGGTGATGACAATCTTGTCTGCATTAAAGTGCTTTTCTTTACGACTCTACTCTTTTCCCCAGATATGTTATTTATGAGCTGGGATGTGCTTAAAAGTAGAAGGACACGAGGATTAAAAGCATGCCGAAGCGTTCCAGCACAGACACAAAACACCAGACAGCGCACTGGTAAGAAAGGCCATGAAGCTGTCTTTGAAAGCATCAGCGTTTATCACAGGCACTTTTTTCTGCATGTTGTGGAAGACCAAGAGAAGAAAAGAAACCAAGTTATGCGGATGGTGAGTGGGGGGGGGGTGGATCATAAAACAATGATTGTGATTCTCGAAATGACTTGCAGTCGGCCAGAGGACATGAAAGGGGGTATTCCTGGTTGTGGGCCAAAATGTGGTGGATTGTTCAAACATTACGTTAGCAAGCTGGAAGAGAACAGAAATAGAGTGGAAATGAGGGGCACAAGAGGGAGAAATGGTGTGACAATAACAGCGGGTGAGTGACACAGAGATTAAGTGAGCAACAGAGAGAGAGAGAGACAAAGAGAGAGATCCAGAAAAATGTCCTCAACGGAATCCAAACCGGAGATGGACAATGAAATGTTGTGAATGACCAGCAGCCAAGGATTCAGGCACGGCCAACCAATCAGAAAGGCCGATTATGGGCTCCCGTGGATAGCGGCCAGTTCCTCTCTGTGAGAGTTCGGTTACCAGTCAGTTTTGTACTGTGGACGCCAATCTCACTGGACAGTTTCATCACCAGTAATAGCTTGTCGGCACCTGCAAATCCCTATTACCTTCACTGTAACTGTAGAAGTTAATTCAGCTGGGACAAGCCAGTGATGTCCAGTCCTGGTCCTGGAGAATTCCTCCCCTGCACATTTTTACCACACATCCACTTCTACTCAGGAAGGGTTTGGTGACCCTTTAATGGAGACTATTTTACTCTTTTAGTTCTTTGACACTGAGAAGGGTATAAAACAAATACTGCCTTTGTATATGTATTCATGACGTGATTCACTCTGTCGTTTGCCTATTCTTCATCCAAGAAAAGGTCATTTTATGGGGGTTGATTTTGTACAAGCCCACCGGCTCGTGGCCAACATAGATTGATAGAGAGCTCAATAATGCCAACAATGCCCAGTAATGCTCAATAATGACAATAATATGACAGCATTACTTAATAACAGCTGCAACAGTCTTGTTGAGACAACATTAATGGCACCACCTTTTGACAATGTTGTAGCAAGGTTGTAAGAAAGTTGACACTGTTGTGACAGTGTTGTATGTTTGCAGTATTAGTGGTTTGATGCGGTTTGAGATACGAGATATGCACTGCAGGACTGTCTCTTGTTGTGTTTCAGTACTTTTCCGACTCAAACATGCTGCCCTTAGAACCACACTGACCGTCTGATGTAAACCGCAGGTCAAAATCACCACCTTTCACTGAGAATTCGGTGCATGCACTGTCTGATGGGAAACACATTCAAGCTAAATGCTAGTAGCAAGTAGTTATTCACCAACCGGTCTTTCAGAGTGAGGTATAGGCCTCGTTGCTGAACCAGGAATCATTAATAATATCCTGAATTGTGTTTAAATCCAAAGGTAGTAAGCAAACAAGATATCCTCATATGTTTGCTGACCAGTACTATTGTTTTCACTAAGTTTCAGTAAGTATGTTTTCATTGTGCACGATGTGCCAGACGTTCTGCATTTCAGTCAAAAGGGCATTTAGCAACACGGTTCTCAAAATCCATCCCCTCCTGCTTACGAGCCTGTGTTTGGGAGCAGTGTTAGGCAGCTTGCAGTGTAACTGCTTTCATTTCATGTGGTATTTCCACACTAATAAAGTACCTTGGCATATGTGTACAGCAGACAAATACACTTCTGTTCTCTCCTTCAGCCTGTTTAATGCAGTTTTTATCACCATTGCATTTCAGGCTCTGTCCTTAACTAGCAGGCTGCTGACGAGTCTATGTAACCCCTAACTGCAGGACTCACAGCTGCCTCACAGCTCTATGATTAATACGTTGTGCAATGACATCCAGCCATGATCTGTTTGTTGAGTTTTGGTCAAAATATTGTGAGAACACTGAATCATACACCCAGTACAGCGGGCTGAGTGTATCGATCCAGCTGTAATGATTAATGCCTTTTGGTAAGTCGTTTTTTTTCACGTGTCACCACTAAGACAATGCTAATTTCCATTAGTGAAGTTATTTAGTAAAGTGTTATGGTGCTGCTGACCATGTATGGTACATCTAGGAAAGCTGAAATGCCATAGGTTATTCTTCTGCTTAAATACAACAAGTTATAGGTTATAAAGACAAAGTTTTGGACTGTATCATCGTCAAGACGCCTGGTCTGGTAAGGTTAAGTGTGATGGTGTACTAGTTACATGCAGTACGGTATAAAATCCCTAAAGGCCACATTTACGTCAAGCCAGAATCTATTTTTATGGTGTTTTCCTACAACTAGTGATGTTATAAAGCAGCTTTACAGAGTATACAGGTCTGAAAGTCCTAAATGAGCTTCGCCAAAGGGTGATATTGACAATGAAAGACTAGGAGCAAAAGAGGAAGAAACCTTGAGAGGAACCAAGACAAAAGGAGACTCTCCTCATCAAAACGTGGGCAATATGAATAGAGAAGAAGAATAGAGGGTAAGATTTTATAGTTAATATATAATACTGAATACTAGACGGAAGTCCTCAGATTAATGAACAACAGGCGATGACTACTGTTAAGAGGTCTACCAGAGTAACAATGAGAAATAGGTCTATGAAAATGAGTCAGTGTTACTAATAATAGCAGTGTATTACAGTGAAAATGAGAGCTAAATCTATAAACATGGATGACTACTGATTACGACACTCTTAAAAAGTAGCAGTCACTCCTCGGTCCATATAGTCCATATACAGAAACTAAGCATTCTGTGATGTCAAATAAAACTAAGTAATGTATATACACATGTATCAAAAATACAAGCAAATGGCATAAATACATGAATATGGCTCATTAACACGAGCCCACTACTTTCCCAAAAAATAACTGAATAAATACATGAAATATCAAATCACTGCTCAAAATCACTTATGGCACCTCCCCAAGCAGAGCATCGGACACTCACTACTGTAAAACCCTATAATAGATGTTCTACGCTCCTTTTCCTGTTAGTTCTGTCTTTTTCTCTTCATCCGGGATCGACCTGAGGAGGTGGGTTCCGCCCTTGAGCCTGGTTCCTCTCGAGGTTTCTTCCTTACTCAAGGGAGTTTTTCCTCGCCACTGTTGCCTCTGGCTTGCTCAAGGGGGGCTTGGACCCGGTTTCCCGTTCCTACGTCTGTACATTAACGCCGTGTTTTTCTCTTTTCTTTTTCCTTAAACAAACTGATTTTCTGTGAAGCTGCTTTGAGACAACGTTGGTTGTAAAAAGCACTATACAAATAAAATTTGATTGATATGGACCCATTTCTATCTACATACTCAACGTGACTCAATTTATTGTGCAATATTTGCTGCTGCACCTCATCACCCGTATACCACCTGTATACATACATACTGCCTGCCAACATCACTATCACTACAGTTCTCATATTCTGACGGCCTATACCATCAGTATTTATTCAGGTGACGGCAAAGATCATCAGTATTTATGTAACTGGTATGAGAGAACAGTAGCTGCGCAATATCTAGACAGTATTCGTGCGATATCCTTCAGCAGCTGTGTAACACATATCTGCGCTGTTACACATGTATAACTGTTTATCTGTATAGTGTATTTTTTTGCCTAACAATACAGATTTATTTATTTTTAGCATTTCTTATATTTTGTATTTTGTGTAACTTGCACTTTAGTCTACCCCTTGCTCTGTATCTGTTCACTGTATATTCTGCTGTAACAATGCAAAATTCCCCATGTGGGATAATAAAAAAAGGCTATCTTATGCAAAACAATTTTCAGTGCATCCATATACAATTCACTGCAGTGTGGATGTTCCTCAAATTGTTGAATGGAAGACATGAAAAGTGCTACTGCATTATTGGTGATAGTAAGATTGTGCTGGTCTACAGCTTTTTCGTAGATTAGGTTGACTTCCTGTTTCTTGTAAATGTAAGTATTTCTGCTTTGTTACCGTCCAACACCAGCTGGATCAGATTCCACAACATGGACAGCAGGAGGTAAAACAGGACCAGAGCTGGGAACCACTGTACTAAGCCAATGGTCCGTCATCAGCAGACAAAACGATGTGATGACTAAAAGCAGAGAAACACACACAGCTTTCCATTCACGACATTGTTATGACTGTCATTTGAAGTCAGACGCAGCCTAAAGCTTGTTTAACATGGAGCAGACAGTAATGGGGTTAGAATTACACATGTGCCATGTCAGTCTCGTGTCAAGTCTTGCCCTAAAATGTGCAAACGCTGCGATGGATCTGCGATACGCAAAGCTTCTGCGATGGCTGTATCTTTCTCCCCAGCTGCGCACGGGTGAAGGCATTTCGCTCACCTGAACCGTTCGCTTGTATTCGATTATGTGCACAGCCGAAGGTACAGACAAGGAACGTTTTGCTGAGCGCAGTCCCGGAGAAATGTATTCCGCGCATGCAACTGTGACAAACGCTACAAGACATCAGGCCCAGGCAGGCGGCTGGTAACTCTTGGGGTTGCTATTCAATTCACAAACACTTCTGCTGCATATCACTGAAACCACAAAATATGTCTGGGTGAGGCTCTGTCTGTCTCCAATGGGTGATTTACTGCATGTAGGAAAACAAGAGCAAAGTCATTTATTATTAAAATGAATTGGTTCATCTTTCATCACCATTCAAAAACAAGCTTTAGAAGTTGCACAAGTTCAGTTTGATTCATCTGCGTTAGGGTTGAAAAATCTTGTGAAAAAGTCACATCACAATAAATACCACAATCTTTGAAATGAACAATAAAGAAAACGTGAAATGTAGAAGCAGATAAACCATTTCCAAATGGAGCTAATTATCAGCCTAGCAATCAAAGGGTGTGTTTAGAGGACAGGGGGATTAGGGCTGGAGTTCGGAATATTCTGCAATGTTCTGGTTTGGCCAGCAAGATATGAACAAAATGAATGATGCACCGACCTAAAGGTTCTTGCTCAAAACCAAAATTTGGGAAGTGTTTTTTTTATATTCCTGAATAAAACATTTTTAAACTGAAGAAAATGCACAGTTCTTTCAAATGGATGTATGTACAGGGCATGGGAGAGCAGACGGTCTTCCAAAGGAAAGAATTCCGTTATTATTTTTAGCTACACTTTACATTTTGACGCTGTCATGAGTGATGTTTTTTCATCACCCCAAAATCTGTGGGTATAGATTGCGTCATGCATCATTTTTTTTTTGCTTTGTTCTACATATTGAGTGGGATGTCATGTTTTCAAATGCTATTAAAACTGTAGATGAAGCATTCTTGTGCACTGCACCCCTCCTGATACTCCACATGAACATGATCACAAACACTCATCCAATGCCCCTTGTAGAAACCGTGAAATAGTTCCACAAGTCCAATATTTTCACTGTTGGTCTGCTGTTGCTCAAACTGTGAATGCGTATCTGTGCTGCCTGGCACAGTAGAGCGAAGGAAACACATAGCGTTCTGAATGAATTCATTTAGAATTGTATTTGGCATTGAAATTATATTCCTTGTAGGCCTATTTAATCTTTGTTTTGATTTCAATCAAATTCTTGGGCTTTTTTCCCCTTTCATTGGCTGAAATTTCAGCGCATGCCTGGACAAAATACTCAGAATTGCTTATGCTATATTGTATTGCTACATACTTGCAACTGTGATGTACCTTCAAATACACACACACACACACACACACACACACACATACACACACACATACATATGTACATATACACTTACTTTGTTCATCCAAATGGCCAAATCTGATTACCACGGTTCATCCAAGAACATCTGATTGGGCAAGATTCATGTAGCATGACATACAATACAGCATTTAGTGATTGATTAGAGGCCAGTGTGCATATCGGAATTCTCTGCAATATCAAAACTGTGAAGACAAGTTCCTTCAATAGTCTTATCGGTGTTGGTGACCTAATAAGCATGCTTTTTCCAAAATCTAGGCTGACTGACTATATAAATTACATCTCACATACATGTTATTGATGATGATGTTTCTTGATCTGTAGTGCAACATATTATTCTTTCTACTTTGGACTCATTTATATGTTGCCATTCAACAGAAGGTATCAGAAAAGAACTGTTCAGGCATCAGTATAGAAGCTGAGCTATCAATATTAATATAAAAAAAAAACCATGAGTTTGTGCACGTATTTGCATTTGCTGATGTTTCATTGTCTGCCTTTTCTCACAAACCTTTCTCGGCACTACCAAAGACATGCTGCTTATTGACGCAAATTAATGATGCATTCTAAGCCTATATATTCACTTTCGCTCCTTCGTGCACACATACACACAGGCGAACACAATTTTCCTAATGGAGCTGGGCCCCTCTCCAAAAAGCCCCTGTCTGTATAATTTTCGGCTGCGTGATAGCCAAGTGAGATAACACAAGCCCAAAAACTTGATGACCAGAGAATGAAAACCCCACTGTAACTGTTATACGTCCACACTGGAACGCTCTTTGTCTGCTAGAATAGCACAGTAGAGACCACGACCTTCAGATGTTGAAAGGTACACCCCGACACTCCGGAGTAATGGAGCCAAAAGAAGCCAGTCAAAACAATTATGTAGAAAATCTAAAGCTCCACTTCATCAGGCTGCAGCTGCAAGTTATCAACCTGGCTGGAAAACCCTGTACACTTAACATTAATACAGAGATTCTGGACTCCACGGCTGTCCAACTGACTGAGGCCTGCATTCCGAGAAGTGTCCTAGCATGAAGAACGTTTTAAGCTACTGTCACGTCGCATGCTGGATAATACAAAAACTGTCCAACCTGCCTGCTAGTGATATATTGCCCTGCATAGTTTAGTTCTAACCTTCGCCCTGTCTATTACAGATCTACTGTACTGCACAGTTTCAGTCCAACCTGCGTCCATGTGATCTACTGCCCAGCACTGTTTAATTTCAACCCTCACCCTACCTGTTACAGATCTAGAGCATAGCACATTGTAGTTACAACCCCTATGCTGCCACCAGGTGATCTAATGCCCAGCACAGTGTAATTCCAACTCTGCGTCCTGGTGATCTACTACTCAGCACTGTTTGATTCCAATAGTCACCCTGCATCCAACAGATCTACTGCCCAGCACAGTTTAATTCCAACCTTTATCCTGCATCCTGGTGTTCTACTACCCAACACATTAATTCCAACTATACCCTGCCACCTGGAGATCTACTCTCCAACACAGTTTAATTCCAACTCTTACCCTGCGTCCAGGTGATCTACTCTCCAACACAGATTAATTCCATTCCCCTACCCTGCCTCCTGGTGACCTAATGCCCAGCACAGTGTAATTCCAACTCTGCGTCCTGGTGATCTACTACTCAGCACTGTTTGATTCCAATAGTCACCCTGCCTGCTACAGATCTACTGCAAAGCACAGTTTCATTCCAGCGTTCAACCTTCCTGTTAAAGATCTACTGCCTAGCACAGTTTAATTCCAACCTTTATCCTGCGTCCTGGTGATCTACTACCCAACACACTTTAATTCCAACCTTACACTGCCTGTTACAGATCTACTGCCTAACACACTTTAATTCCAACTGTACCCTGCCTCCTGGAGATCTACTCTCCAACACAGTTTAATTCCAACTCTTATCCTGTCTCCTGGTGATCTACTCCCCAATACACTTTAATTCCAACTCTTATCCTGCCTCCCAGTGACCTACTGCCCAGCACATTTTAATTCCAACTCTGATCCTGCCTCCTGGTGATCTACTCCCCAACACACTTCAATTCCAACTCTGATCCTGCCTCCTGGTGATCTACTCCCCAACACACTTCAATTCCAACTCTTATCCTGCCTCCTGGTGATCTACTCCCCAACACGCTTTAAGTCCAACTCGTATCCTGCCTCGAGGTGATCTACTGCCCAGCACATTTTAATTCCAACTCTTATCCTGCCTCCTGGTGACCTACTACCCAACACAGTTTTAATTCCAACTCTTATCATTCCACCTGGTGATCTACTGCCCAGCACAGTTTAATTCGAACCCTTATCTTTTCTCCTGGTGATCTACAGCCCTGCTCAGTTTAATTCCAAACCTGCCTCTTGGTGATCTACTGTGCAGTATGGTTTAATTTCAACCCTTTCTCTGCCTGATACAGAACTACTGCTCAGTAGTTTATCTCCAACCCTCAACCAGTTTGCAATAGATCTACTGCCCAGCACAGTTTCATTCCAACCATCACCCTGCTTGCTACAGAGAAAGAGAGAATGAAAGAGAGAGATGTGCAATCACAGGGCTAGAACGGCGCTTCATCAACATCACAAATGAAAAGTATTTAGACTTAGATTCGATCGAATGGCAGACAACAGACGTCCAAACCAGACTGTTCGGTCCAAAACCAGATACATGGTAAGCCTAATCATGACGCTTGCGCTGTTGCATGTATCATAAAACTGTAGACAATGGTCCGCGGTAATGGTTAGTTCCTTCTCTGCTTCTCAGCTCTCAAAGCTTTACTCTCAACTCTAGTCTTAAACACATGGTTCAGCTAATCAAAGGTTTTAGCATCATCTAACCACTAGAGCAAGGTACGTTAGATTAGAGGAGAAGAGAAATCAGGGGTAAACACATTTTTGTTATAAGTTTAGCATTAACACAGAAAAGTGTCTCAATTATTGATGAAGATAATTCTGAGAGCTCACCAAAGTTTCAAACCCAACATTGCACATTAAGGAAAATGATTAGGCTCACACAAAGGCAGTAAGTCAGCTTTTCGTTATGCTAAACTGCTAGAACAACAAAGTTCAATTAAACTGAAATTTGGAGAGTGAGCCAAAAAAGAAAGAGAAAAAGGAGAGAAACAGTGGAATTATCACAGTGATAAGACAAAGCACAGGATGGAGCTTAGTCTAGTTGCTGCACCAGTGCTGCCCCAGAGCCTGCATGGTTTATCTCTCAACAATGCTGCTGATTGTGCGGCCACTGCTTAATACTGTCAAAGCCAGGACCCCTCAGCAGGGAGCAGAGTAAAAGTCACAATCCGCGAGCTTACTCCACCAGCAACACGCCACGGACGCACACGCAGAGCAACCACGTGAGCCGGTTTTGAGGGGTTTAATACTGCGCTGAGTATGTGCCGTTAGTAGGAACCAAACACTTGCATGGTTTTATTTGAAGAGCATTTGAAGTAAAGGAGGTTCCCAACTGTTTGGTTATTCACTATTCATGGGAATCATCCGTGGAACTGCAGCGGAGTGGAACACTGTTTGTTATTGTTCTTGTGGCTATCATGATTTCTCCATATTCTGAACAACACAGCAACAGTAGAAGTGCACACTTTACTGCAATCCTGGCCTCAAGCCCAGCACGTGCGAATCCAACAACTTGATCGCCACCAACAAGGAGTCACCGTTTAAGCAAGTATACAGGGCTGTAAAGGCAAATTTCACAAGATCTATGAATCACTGCCTAAGCATTTTACCCAACTGCACCTTCTTCCAATTGCAATTTAACAGCAACAGGCCCGGCCCGGTCATTTACTCTCATGCTACGCCAAATTCAACTCATTCCCCATAATGACCACATCATTTAACCTCTGACCCACAGTGTTGCCAGGAGACGTAGAGAGCCCTCGAACCAATGCTGGACTTGGCAGCTCCAACTGTGCTTCCATTCACCCGATTTCTATGTGCTCCCTGAAGTCGAAAACACTCCAACGTTCCTTTTCTCAGCTTAAGTAAACTGACCGTAGCCGTTCTCATGCAGAACCTGCATATATTTCAGCCGGATTTGTACCCCCACACTCGCCGAATAATGAGCTACAATTCACCCGCCGCAGACACTGGCCACGGACGACAGGTCAGGGGAAACAGACAAATTTCCGGTCCCAAAGTGTGGACCGCTGGAGAGTGGAAACTAGAGCACTCCTCTGGCTCCAGGATTTAGTTTAACCCTTAGATGTCCAGAGTTATCACTTTCACTTTGCTGCATGAATCAAATGTAATTATTGACATAGTAAGTCACACTGACATCTGTTGCATACTGGATCAACCGGTTATAATACACACTTTTGTTGACTTTTTTTTTATACTCAAGCAACTGGAAAAAAACAATTTAACAACTAAAATTAAAATTTTCAGATTTAAACTGCAAATTAAAATTGCAAAAATTCAAACACCAAATTTAGATTTGATATTAAACATCCACTCTTCACGTTCAAGCACAAATATGGTATGAATGGATTAGAATCTGCATTTTCAATAGAGTTTCTCTGCTTGTGTTAATGAGCTACAAGTGAGAAATACTTTTTGCACCATGTTTATGTGACCCCCAGCAATAACTGCGGCTTTTTAAGGGTTCAAATTCCTGCAAAGTCAGTTTTGGCTCCATGCTTAATAATGATGCTTGCTGTACCATAAAAACCTAACCAGAGATTAAACTGTACTCAGTACCAAGAATGGCATCGATCCATTACCAAGTATTCTGGACTGGAAGTTGGACAGGAAAAAATAATGAATCTGGTCTAGTCTGAATCTAAATCTATCTAGCAGAAAGTAGTTTTGAAGCATGATATCCTCTTTTTAGATGTTCATCACCTAACAAATGTCAAAGATAATTAGCTTTTAAAGACAAAAGTACTGTCCAAAAAAAGCACGTATCTCCATTTTTCAATCAGCGGTTGTTACTTTTATGTATCATTTGATCACATGAGCTGGCATTTACACTGTGTAAAAACTTCATGATGAATGGACCAACAGAAACGGCCCAAAATCGCTTGGAAAAAAGTCTGGTTCCATTGACCGACATTAAAGTTAAATTAGGTTTTTGCACTCTCCTATAAACTTGAGAAACTAAATGTGGTATCGTGCCATCTCTGCTCAATATCTATTTTTCCATGAAAGGGAGGAGTTCGGCTGGTATGGCAACAAAAGAATTTAATTTTAGAGCACTGGTCTGGCTTGTGGGTAATATGGGCACATGGATCTGGGCTTTGTCTGTGGCGAGGGTTACATTGAACGTGACAGGTACTGGAGGTGGGCATTAAAATTCAAAAACCAGTTTGTTCTCTGCTGGAGAACAGGCTAGAACCTCCTATAGGAGAAAAAGGGTGTACCAGGCAGGTAGTGTGAAACGATCATCATGTTACTGTCCTCTATTAACACTACATGTTTACTGCACTACAGCTGTTGAGCTGCAACAGCTTAATATATATGGACATTGATCCAACTCAACATGTGTTTGGTAACACGCTGGCATTGATGTGCATAGACAGTTCTACACTTGTTTTCAAGCAAGCCATGCAAATGTCAGACTGATTTGCACACACATGTTTTCATATTTTCTTTCTGTCACATGGTACAGCTGATTTCTGATTTTAAATAGCCTCTAGCCTCTTACAATATCTCGCCGCCAGATGCTGCGGCTGAAAGAGGGACAGACCTAAAAATAGGTGACCCCTATCCCTGATGTGGTCATCAAAAGCGCCGCCAGGCTTTCAGCAGAATGCCACTACGTTACACCAATTGATTACTCAAATGGCCAGAACTCAATGTAGGAAAGCAATGTAGTGAGTGACTAAGGCAGACATATATAAGCTACAATACAAAATAAACTAAAGAATACATTTCCAGAGCAAGGCGCTCACCCCAGGCTGCCAGTGACCTACAATGTTTAGCTCATCGATATTGCAATCTTATAAATACTGTTACCTACTCTATTTTTTGTATTGCTTGCATTTCTTACAAATACATAAGCTCTTACAGATACATTTATACAGAATTCCTACTGAACGTCACCAACTATCACTGCACTACCATGCTGGCATTAATGCTGGGCTATGAAAACACTCAACCACTCTAATTATATCTGGTCAGCAGTGATCCTATGGCAGTCCCTTTTAACCGATGGGCATGGCAGAGGAAGAAGGCAAGTTGGGCAGCAACAGATGAGCTACAGTCAGTAGTTGTACACTTACGAAGTGCACCCACATCGTAGGTGTTCCTGATAACATGGCCAAAGGATTTAGGTATAAGGTAAGTGCAGCTACTAAAACGGCACTTCAGTGTTTTATACTCAACAAATTCCAAAAAATGATTCCGATATGAGCACACTATCCATATTTCAGTTTTTTCCCCCTCAAAACAGCGCCATCGAGAGAAGCAAACCTACCTGCTGCCATGTATATCCGGGGTGAATGGGAGACCGAGTGAGAGATAAAGTGTTTGGGATAGTGTTTGTGAAGCCGGTAGTCCTTCTCGCTGCGGGAGCGGGTGCGTTCCGAGGCCCGGTCCGAAAAGTCTGAGCTGGGCCAGGCCCGGCGCAAGGTGGTGCTGCGTGTTTTCTTCATGTCTGAGCCAGGAAAGAGCGGTCACCCGCCGCTCAAATGCCTGCCTCCCTAACGCTACACAGTCACACTCCCCACATGGCCAGCCCCAACACGAGCGTCGTTTTATCTCTCTCCACTTTTCTGTTCTTCTGGCTCTCTGATGGTCCCGCATGCAGGGATATTCACACGAGCGATCAGCGGAACAGAAGCAGAAGCTAAGATGCCTCAGTATCCATCAAGAACAATGCATTTGTCCTCAGCTGCTTGGAACACTTGCTTGGAGATGTGTTTAGATGAGCAGCACATCTGAAATCTATAATCCAGACTTAAGAGCAAACTGCCTCATGTGCTTGGAGAGACATGTACATACACATTTCCATGCATTTGGGCCTCTTCAGCATGTGGATAGGAGGAGAAGAGGTATGTAGGAGGATCAGAGAGGACGGATGAAGAGACCATAGAGGGAGGGAAGGGGAGGTCCTCCTTCAGTTTGGGGGCTGTGAGAGGGTCTTACAGCATGAGAGAACCCAGCTTTCAAACAATAGCTCAATTCAGCGGAGCTACGCTTCACTAGCACAGAGCAGCAGACACAAAGGACCCCCCAAAAAACAAATTAGACCTTAAGAAAAAATGCTGAGGTGCTACTGAGGAGGTCCATCCAGGCATCCCGCACTATCTAGTATGAATCAAGCCACCCGTCTAAGACCGTGTACTGAAACCTTCACCTTGACTCCCCACTGTTCTGATGGGTTTCGTTCTTGCAGGCAAGTTTTGGCACTACCCCAAAGTGGTCCAAAGCATTGGTGACAGGAAGATAAACACTGCTCCACGTGTGCAAATGCGTTTCCGAGCACGCTCAGCTGAACAGGACCCAAGTTACAGCCAGACGAAGTCTCCGGAGCAGTGCACACATACAAACTTAGTCATCAGTTGTCTTCTCTTTCATCGGGCTGAGTTGCCTGGTTGGAATCCCCGCTCATGGTGCACACGCTTTCCTGCTCCAAAATCACACAAGCATGCACACTCCCCCCACACTACCACTCTTCTCTCACACTCACTCTTTTTAACTCAAGAGCGTTTGGAAGCCAGAGATGCTTGAAGAAAAGCTGTCTGGTGTCAGACTCGTCGATCCGGTCAGGTAAAGCTTCTGCACCTCCAGGGTCCTGCTTCTGCTTGGCTCACTGCCCGGCCTATAGCAACTCGGCACATTATTTACACACTCACACTGGCCTGCCAGTGTGCAGCTGCTGGCCGCTCTCCGTTCGCGTGGAGAACGGGCAGCAAGGAAAAGAAGGGAAAAAAATCCCTTGTCGGAGCTTTCAAAAAAAACGAGAGACGCCGCTTAATTCCCCTTTTCTCGTTCTCTTTTGTTCCTCTCTGTAGCCTCCTCTCCTCCTTACACTTCTTCCACAAGGGGTCACCCACAAGTCCACGATTCCCGCCGGTACCTCTACAGTCTGAGAGGCAGCTGCAGCACTGGAAGCTCCTCTGGAATGGAATTAAAGAGATCCGTCTGCGGAACAAGGATACGGGGCAAGGGGAGCAGGCAAAATGCTGCTCTATGGAGCTCGCTCTTGCTCTCTTTCTTCCCTCCCTCCGTGTCTCTCCTGACTGGAGTGCATTCGTGCAGCTGCTCGAGTCCTCACAGCCAATCACTCTCTGACAGCAGCCTATCGGCTTAGAGCAAGCATGAGGGAGAGAGAGGGAGAGAAAGAGAGAGAGGGAGAGAGAGGGGGAAGGGGAGCCACTACTACTCCAGCCACACACTCGAACACATGCTGAATTATTTACTCAGAACTACGCTGGGAATAGACTAAGACAGCAGAGTACAGTGGCAGAGAGACAATATCGATACAACATTCAACCCCTCTATTTACTATCTCTTAACCTTTACCAGGTACGTCTCCTGAGATCCCCTGAGAAAGCCCAATCAGAGAGCGAACGAAGATTCTTTCAAAGAAAGTCTGGCTTAAGTTGGAGTTGGATGGGTGGTGTGAAGCGTGTGTGGTCGTTTGAAAACCTCTCTCCCGCTAAATGTGCATTTCATGGGTGTAATTTTCGCGAGGGCTACACGTGAGGTTTCTGAAATGGATCGCAATATAAATTTGTGGTTTTTAGGTAACCCTACTGGACCCGAAATCTCTCCCACTCTTTCTTTCTGCAGCTGGTCATTAATCATGGCTAGAACTCCCTCACTCCAGCTATTTGACTGAGCAGCATGAAACTAATGTTTTTCCAATAAGCCAAGGGTCAAAGGCCACTGGTCTACAATAAAGCACACCTCCTCCATCTTCTTCTAGCAGGTTCACGCTGCGGTCCCAATTCGGTCCACAAATCCTCCGAGCTCTGAGAACTTCTTCACAGGAAAGCAGCGTACCACAGGCACTCATGGGGCAAATGGACTAGGCCACAAGATGTCCGCAGAAATGCAAAGTGACACTTTAAAAGGCAACTTCCTCTGCAATTAACACCGCAGTTGTCTGTACAGAAAGGCCTTGAAGACTGCAAGTGACGATGTCAAGAGCGGAAAACAAAACTAGCTGTTCTTTATTTACATGTTGCCCGAAAACGGGTTCTGCATCCCATGTTGAGAGAAGCGGAAGGTCGGGCTGTGATGTTTAGCAGACTCTGGGTGTTGCATTACACACTGCCTCGTAATGGAACAGTGTGCAGTCACGGAGGGGAAAAACCTGCTGTAGGTCAACGTCACTCACCTTAAGCCTCCCTGGCACTACAGTGCTATAGAGAAGTCTGCACTTTGCAGAGCTTATGCTTGACGTGGCTTATCACTTTCCATGAGGCTGGACTGTTTACGGAAGACAAGGAGTATGGGAGGGTTTCGCGAAAAACTCATTTGCACCATTCCCACCTACTTCAGATATAGTCAATCATGCAAAATAGGTTGAGTGTGTAAAATTTGCTATTTTTATGTTTTGCATTAGAGGCACAAGGCCAATGTAGCTAACATTTGAAGGTCACCTAATACGTTTTTCCAGTGTTACACAATTTTGTGCATGTAAACAGCCAAAGTACATGCCAGAGGGAGAAACTTTCCCACAGAAACACTTTTCTTGCCAGCCTGAATGCCTCTCTGGAATTCCAGCCCTTTTCACTGTTACAAGGTGATGTCATCTTGTAACACAATCCTTATTGCACACCTACCAGCAAGCTTGGCAAACCATCACATGACACACAAAGAGCTAAAGCAGTACAAACTGACTGACTCTCACTCCAGCCTGGCTTGCGAAGGTGGATCTACCAATGTGTTCTACCAGACTTTCAGAATCTTACTCTGACTCAAACTGATACGAAAGAACTGATGCCATTGTAGGAACAGCCACAGCGGTGTTGGCGTGGAACTGCCACTCTGCCAGTCAGTCAGAACTGGATATTGAGCAGAGATGCCAGTCAGAACACAGTGGGCGAGCTGACGCACACTGGGCCCATTGGGAGGCGGGGCTTAAAGACACAGGGGCTCTAACAGTGCCTTTCAGACAGAGGGTGAACACAGATGTACAGTATAAGAGAAACTTCAAGCCTAAATCATCATACACTTGTCTGAAACTGCATCAACCTCTGACACTATAACAGTATATTCTTTCGTCCACATCCACAGACAGTATGTCATAAACAGACAGTAAACAAGTTCATTTTAAACCCCCAAGGAGGACTGTAATATTCTGTATACATGTTGTTTACTGAGTTTTATATGAAACACACAGCAAAGTTTGAATAAGCACAGCTTCTTTCTAATAGACTATCATCATAGGCTTCTAGCGGCAGTTGATGTTCATGGTTTTCAGTGTGATAAACTATTTACAGTGAATATTTACTGATTTCACTGGTAACAGTGACTTTCAGGTCTGTTTCTCATTGTCACTCTCACTCTCAGTTATCGGTTATTCTATGCAACATTCCATTCGACTGTAAATCTCTGGCCTTTTTTTCTGTGCTTGTCTTGCTATCCGGTGTCCACCTGAGAAGGATGGGTTCCCTGTTTGAGTCTTGGTTCCTCTTGAAGTTTCTTCCTTTTGCTCTGAGGGAGTTTTTCCTTGCCACTGTTGTCCTTGGCTTGCTCGCTGGGGGCTTGGACCCGGATTCTCTACAAAGCTGCTTTGTGACAACCTCAGTTGTAAAAGGCGCTATATAAATAAACTTGAGTTGACTTGAAAGCTGTCTGGATGTGGCTCATGTGCATGAAGATGAGGTCCTGATTCACTTTACTGCCAGTTGTCCATCCCGTGAATCCCGGAGTGGCCAGCAGTTTACAGAATGAACAGATGGAAGGACAGACAGACAGACAAATGACAGGAAGATTGATAGCTCAGTTGTGCTTGTTCTGGCTTGGTCATATGCTTTGGTTCTGTAAGTTTGCTGACTCAAACACAGCGAGACCATGGGGTTGAATGAACCTTACAATTGGCAAGGAGACCAACATACGCATGACCCAAGATCAGGATTGCCCAGCTCAAATCGAAGGAGGATGATTTAGGTTTCAGGTTTCAGTTTAAAAAAAGACATTTGCCATTTATTGGGCATTGGAAAATGATTTAGACGTCATATTTTTTGCAGACAGGTATACTACAGGTAGGTGTACTGCCTAATGGAGTACATTTGGGGTGGAGAGTGGAGAGTTGCATAAATTGACGATTTGGAAAAAACATTCCCTTAATATAATAATGAACTGAGAAAGCTATTGAGCATAATTAACACTTGAATTCCATTTCAGCGCTTGACTGTCCCCTGGCCATTGTGGTATGGTTACAGCTCTTGGTATGTCTGTCATACTGCTATTCCTCTTCATCCAATAAATGCCTTCCGCAGCTTGGAGACCGCCGTCTGCTAGACGGCTTTACTGGAACATCCCTGCATATCTCTATGGTCATTTCATGCCTTGCAACCTCTGAACGGTTCATATTCCTCACGCTCCAGAGCTGCGTGTCTCTTTCCCTGGTCCTGGCCAGTGTGCGGATCCCAGAGGCACTGCTCCTTGCGGTTCTTTCCTGACCCTGTTGCGGAGCCTCCTCGCTGGGCCCGGGGTTAGCGTTTCCTGCCCCTGTTATGGCTCATGTTTCTACCCGTGTTATGTCAGGGCCGCCAGTGATGACAGGAATGCAGACGAGGGGCCGGGGAGCTCATGCTTCTCCTCCCAGAGAAAACTGACAGCATGAACCCCGACAGGGCGCTAGCCAAGCCGAGCAGACGCGGGGGCACTTCTCACCCGGCAACTGTATTGTTTCAAACATGGATAGGACTTGAGTAAGGGATAGCTTCAACGCCAGGGTGGTTTTGGGGTTAAGGCTTGGATTAGACTCAGGTTACCCATTCATCTTGGAAAGTTTAGTGTCTCTTTATCCTCAATTTCTAATTGCTTGTAGTGTCAGCACACGAGGCACCAATGAATAGGAATCAACCCTTGTGTTCTCAGGAATGGGAAGGTTTCTTGGAACACAAGCAATTAGCATTATGTTGATTCAGACAATTCGCATGTCTTTAAACACCGAGACTAGACTCTCCTCAACCACCTCGACCCCCTTCGTCTACCCTTCAAATGCCCCCTCTACCCCAGACATGGTAACCCTCGGATGCTCTAGCCACCCTGAGGGTTTGGTTGCTCTCCTAGACTGAGCTACACTTTCGCAGCCTGTTTTTTTCCCCCCTCATTCAACCAGGAAAGCTCATACCACGCACCCTGCGTAGACGCCAGACCTCCTCTAGGCTGTAAGAAAACGTGTTCTGAATTATCAACCCTCCCTCCCCTGCTTTCCTTCTCTCTCCATCTCTCTCTTTCCCTCGCTATCACCACAAGCCCTCGGTCCAACCCCCTTCTCACCACAGCATGCTGTACGATCGTACTACCCTTACATCCCTCATTACCGCTATATAGCTGTACGTGCCAGAAAGTGCTTGAAGCTTTATAACGAACTCTGCCAGGCCTTCTTTAAGTCTACTGAAATGCAGAACCTATTTGCCCTTAAAAAAAAAAAGTCCCCAAAACCTGGAAAAAACACAATCACA
This sequence comes from Semaprochilodus insignis, assembly GCA_034552555.1. Classification (NCBI taxonomy): domain Eukaryota; kingdom Metazoa; phylum Chordata; class Actinopteri; order Characiformes; family Prochilodontidae; genus Semaprochilodus; species Semaprochilodus insignis. The sequence continues at coordinate 60,259,687 of CM067474.1, forward strand.
CTTCAAGTCACTAATTGTGCAGTTAGATGACCTCATATTCTCAGTGTTAGTGTAGGAATTAGCTTGTCAGGCCTGATGGAGAACAGAAATTCTTTTCGGTTCTCCACTAATGCCAGTCTAGAGCTGAACAGTGCGTGACCGACGTCCAGAGCTGTGCAAAACTGGCGGGAACGCCTTTGTCCCTCCACTGTTGGATGTTATAGTTGGGTGTTAGCGTGAAATTGCCTTTATTAAATTCAAACCCTGAGCGTGCATCTGACGACATCATGACTACAGAATGTGAAATTAAGACCAGTTTGACACTGCTGAGTTGTATACACTGGATACACAGTTTGACGACTGGGTGACTGGATCGACCAACTTGAGGCATTTCATAGAGCATATTTGCTAAGCAATAACACCACATTGATTACAGCAAAGACCCAGATTAAACAACTGACACAAGACTATTGTGGGTGATGGTTCCGAGCCAGCTGGTTGTGTACCACACAAGTTGCAGCTCTGCACACGAAATGCAGCAAGATTCAGAACCACTTTTCTATTGCCATTGGGTTGTGACACACACCGCTAACAGAAAGCATTTATGGGACATGCTCGCAATGTTCTCCAGCTCATACATGAGTCAGTAAACTTGTGGACAAACATAAGAAGTACTTTCTAAGGAAAACAAGGTTCCTTATGTTACCACAATAGGTTATCTGACTTGTAACAGCAGAAGCCCGGTTGTGTATATAACTGTTTCTATAGGTTCTTATACAGTAGGTTATCCATTGTTAAGAATTTTCCAATTTTCCAAGATTCCTACATAATTACATTGTTTAGATGGAAAAAGAAAAGTCATTCCGGGTGCTTTAATGTGAAATGCTCCGTTCTGGAGAAACTTACCAGGTCAGAATGGTTTACAATAACCACATCTAAAAGCTACCAAAAATCATTGCACAAAAACGTCAGGAATATACTGTCTGACGCCAGAGATGTTCGTTTAACGACAGTTTTAGGGCATGACTTTGCATAAAATATATAGTCACTGTCCTAAGAAAAACAAGTATCTCCAAAATGGCAACTTTACAGGAGAGGGTAAAAACCTCATTTAACTTTAATGTAAGTCAATGGAACCAGACTTCTTTCTAAGCAGTTTTGAGGCATTTCTGTTGGTCCGTTCATCATGAAATTCTCACACAGTGTAAACAGCAGTTGCTGTGTTCAAATGATGCATAAAAGTAAAAATCGACAAAAACGGAGATACATGTTTTTCTTTGGACAGCGATGATATTTTACACTTCTTTCCTGGTGAAGTGGTACATGAAGAGTGTCATCATATTTAAGATAGATCACTATTTTACCCAATTCTACATTATATATAAAACTCATGTTCAACATCTAATGGTTCGTTGGGTTCTTGCAATCATTGCCTTTACTAAACAATATTCGAATAAAACTGTTTAGTAGATATTGTCCCTGTGTTGTGAGATGTTCCTGGATCAGCGGAAAAGGCAAGACCTTATCTTTGTGAGTCAGATTCATCAAGGCTCAAAAGCAAGCTGTACAAGGGATGTGTGCTTTGTACAAACCATGATGTCATGCTGTTTGGTTAAACTGTGGTTAATGGACCAAAGAAGTTGAAAAGTTCACTATGCATCTGATGGATCCCAGCAGGTCATTGGTCACAATGTCAGAAGACCACAGAATTATTAGCTGGTACTGGTGGCTGTACCATTGTGCAAAGAAACCATACCCATTACAAACAAAAACCACAAAGTCAAGCACACAGCCATGCAGTCTCCGCAGGCTGGCAGTAGAACGGGGAATGACTTTAAACGTGGCACTGTCATCTTTGCCAGCGAAATTTCTGCATTGCTTGATCTGCCCGGTCAACTGCTATGAGTGTACTATTATTGTGATATGGAAGCATCCAGGAGTTCAGCTATGCTGCCACCCATGAACTGAAATGCTGAACATGTCTTATGTATATTCTACATCCTGTCCTACATCTGCTATGATGCACCACCCAGTACTAAAGTAAAGTTTGGGGAAGGAGGGCTGATGGCCTGGGTTTGTTTTTAGGGTTTAGGCTAGGCCCCAGTAATGCTCCAGTAAAGGGTGATGTTAATGCTAAAGCACACAAAGACATTTAGGACAATTATACGCTTGCCAACTTTGTGGCAACAGTTCGGGAAAGATCCTTTCCTGTTCCAGCATAGCTGTGTGCCCATGCACATACAGTGAGGTCCATAAAGACATGGTTTGATGAATTTGGTGTGGAGGAACCCCAGTGACCTGCACCGGGCCCTGACCTCAAGCCCAATGAATAACTTTGAGATGTACTGGAATGTAGATTGTGTGCCATGACTTCTTGACCAACATTAGTATCTGACCTCTGACTCACAAATGCTCTTCAGACTGAATGGGCATCAATTTCCAAAAACCCAGTCCGAAACCTTGTGGAAAGCCTTCCCGGAAGAGTGGAGGCTGTTAGAGTCACTAAATGTGAGGCATTGCCATATTAATTCCCCTGGCTTAGACATACTTTTGGCCATATAGTGTACTTTATAACCTTGTCTAAACTCAAATTCATCAACCAACTCTGAAGGAATGATTTCAGCAATCAACTTCATGAATCCCAAGGTCCCAGGTCCAATATCAGCTTTCCAGGAAGCTGGAAAAGTCACACATTTACCTAAAAACGGGGATTTGAGAGGGACGATTTATGTATGCAACCTCAGTGGCTAATACCATGCTACTGCCAACGAGGCCAGGCCTCCAGTCGCCTCTTGCCGTAGCCCAGTTTCTGCAAACAGGACACAATTATGGCTCTTTAGTGAACAAATACACAGTGCGGCCAAAATCTCTGCCAGACCACAACTACATGGCCCCGGTCCAAAACCCAAAACCACACACGCATGACTCCATTTGGTACCTGAGTGAACCCAGGGTTTTAACCATTACAGCTCATTCCATAACTCCACAGGGACTGTGGATTAATGGTAGGTCTGATGGATCTAAACACTCATGGGTTAACATAACAAATGGTTGGCGTATGATGCATATGGTATAATCGACTCATAATGTAATGCGTGATTAAGAAAGAACATAATTGCAAGTTGTTGTACTTGGCATGCACAACAGAGTTAGTTATGCTACATGCATTACTAAAGCCTAAATATACATTATAGAGAAATTTATGGTGAGGGAAGATGCTAATAAGTCCAGCAAATTTTAGCACAGGTCTAAGAATGACCCTTTTCTCCTCCCTCCTCTCTCGAACACGTTCGAGCACTCGTACGCATGCCTGCAAACCAAACACCATGACTACATTATCTATAATCTAATCTTCATATGATACATTGGCTATATTAAGTCAAGGTGTGGGCCCACCCCTCAAACATTATGACACCATTGTTTTCATTCTCCAGGTGCAAAAAGAGTCCAAGCCCAGCAGGAACAGTCTGTCTGCTTTTGGCTGAGTGCCATTTTCAAGCTATCCCTTAACATGGTCTTTGGGGGAGATAACAACTTCTATTGCCTTTCTCTCTCCCCAAACCACACACACGCCATCCATAACTCTGCTGTGCATCACTCAACAAAATGGCCCAATTCGAGGCTCATCTCTTTGACAAAGTAGCTGCTTTGTAAGACTAGCTCTAGTAGTGCAACCCTGTGCTTCAGCAAATGCCATGACATTCAGCATTAAAGTTTCAATGCTACAGTTAAAAGTTCATATCGAGTTAATGCGATTGCCACATTGCTGAGTTGGAGAAAATATTCAAAGACAAGCACAACAAGGTCATAAACTAGAAAATGTATTATTATGTGTTATCAACAGTGCTTATTTCTTAAACGGCATCAAAACATTTTCCTAGTTTGACCCTTTAAACCATGCAAAATGATGCTGGATGAAGCCCAGCTGCTCGCTAATGACAGAATCCACAACTGTCATTCAAAGACAGCTATTAAACAGCTTATAAAGGTCCTACACTGTTGGCAGATTATGACTGCCTGTCAGTTATTTGAGTGGTGTTATGTACCCAAAATGGTCATAATTCATTTTTACACAACCATTTTCCAACCACTCTTTATCTCTCAGCATGAAAGCTGTTTTCGTTGCTGTCCCTTTAAGACTGATACATGTAAATGTGCTCTGTTCTGATTTGTTGATCTCCATTGTGCCACATACAAAACACACTTAGGGCTGAAACACTGCTTACAACGTTGGCGTTAATTGGTGGAGCTAAAGTGCTACAGGCTTAATAGGTGGATATACACCCACCAGCCACTTCATTAGGTACGCTTCCGACTTTCTGCATTCATTTTTTCAGCTTCACTTACCATATAGAAGCACTTTACAGCTCTACAATTACAGACTGTAGTCCATCTGTTTCTCTGTATACTTTGTTACCCTGTTCTTCAAATGGTCAGGACCCCCACAGGACCACCACAGAGCAGGTAGTATGTGGGCGGTGGATCATTCTCAGCACTGCAGTGACACTGACGTGGTGGTGGCATGTTAGCGTCTGTGGTGCTGGTGTGAGTGGATCAGACACAACAGTGCTTGTGGAGTGTTTAAACACCTCAGTGTCACTGCTGGACTGAGAATCGTCCACCAACCAAAACTATCCTGTGGGCAGCGTCCTGTGACCACTGATGAAGGACTAGAGGGTGACCAACACAAGCTGTCCAGCAACAAATTGAGCTATTGTCTCTGACTGTACAAGGTAAGAGTGTCTAACAGAGTGGACAGTGAGTGGACACAGTGTTTAAACAGCACAACACACACTCACACCAGCACAACACACACTAACACACCACCACCGCCACGTCAGTGTCACTACAGTGACATAATAATACCTAACAATACGTGCTCTGTGGTGGTCCTGTGGGGGTCCTGACCATTGAAGAACAGGGGAATAAAGAATACAGAGAATCAGATGAACTACAGTCTGTAACTGTAGAACTACTGAGTGCTCCTATATGATCAGTGGAGCTGATAAAATAGACACTGAGTGTAGATACAAGGAGGTGTAGCTGACAAAGTGGCTGGTGGGTGTATGAAAATGTGTAGGAAACAATGAATTAATAAAAAGTTGTTTTTGCAGCTTGAAATCCATATGTGGACTGTTTACTCATTACTTCAAAACTCATGCAATAAAAACAAAAAAAGGAAAATTTGTTTTTCCATCTTTCCATGATATGGGCCCCTTACAGTAGGGATGCACTGATATGGGATTGTTCATATGCGCTGGTGTTTTTATCTGCCAGCACACGCACATTCATAAAATGTACATCCACATTTACAAAGTAATCATCCTACTCGTGACTGTTTTGATTGTTTGACATGCCTATTAATAATACAAGACGTGTAGAATGTGCAGGTTGTAATGAGGCCATTCTAACCATGTAGGCACTGCTGTCAGACGCTTCAACATTTTCATCTATACGACCTTAATATTTAACGAACATCCGCATTGGACGTTTATCTATCTCTGTCTTTTCGTTTTGACTGTACAGACGTGGGGTGCCAAGATATATCCCCCAGAAATAATATATTAATTTCAAAGCGCTCCAAAAAAAGTGATGTTCTGATCACGCTTCTGATCACATTAGGAGATCAGTGGCTGGCGTGTCGCTGAACTCTCCTCGAACTCTGGCTCTACAGCACAGCTGAATTTATGCAACTAGGTCGCGTGTGCGGGGAGACAGGCTTCGCTCGTAGCCGCCTGCTGCTCCCGCTCTCCAACGCTTCATTAGGGAGCTCCATGCAGGCTTTTCAAACGGAATCCATCATGCCAGGGAGATTGAAATCCAAGCAATTAAAGGGACACCGCTCTGTTCCTCAAAGACGCTGGGGAAGGAGCATAAAGCAAAATTTCTATTACTCATGCCTTGAGAATGAAAACTCAAGCTCAGCTCCTGCGGTCACCACTATGGCTTCAAACACATGCTTTCAGACCTTCTTGGTCTGATCGTGAAGCGCTATGGTCCACCAACACAATGTAGTGTAGACATGCTTACAATGTGGCAAACATTAGCCCAACTATCAATAGCCCAACTATTAATGGTTTCAGTTCTAGGGGTGAATCAGATTGTGCATCTTAGATTGATTCAGATGGTCAGAGACGTGGCCATTAGCATGTCTTTTATTAAGCTCTTGCTGATTAGCATATGTGACCTTACAGCTTTTGAAAGTTAATTCGGTCCTACGCAAAAGTTTGGGCCCCCTTTGGCCAAATTACGTGTTGACTTTGTAAGGTGGCTGGCCATTTTGGTTCAGGCGTATTTGAGGAGCCTTCAAATACAGCTCGAGTTCAGTTACCTGATGAAACTGCTTATGAAATGTAGATTGAGCTAAATCAAGTTAAGTCAAGATTTAGTTATATAGGGTCTTTTACAACAGATGCCGTCACAAAGCAGCCTTACAGAGAATCCGGGTCCAAGCCCCCAGTGAGCAGGCCAAGGGCATCAATGGCAAGGAAAACTCTCTCAAAGCAAGAGGAAGAAAGCTCGAGAGGAACCAAGACTCAAACAGGGAACCCATCCTCCTCTGGTCCACACCGGGTAGCAAAACAAGCACAAAAGCAATATAAAAAAGATGAAAAGAATTTACATATATATGCAACATTGAATAACATAACCGATAACTGTTTGAGTCCTATAAGAGTAACAATGAGAAACAGACCTGAAAGTCTGAATGAAAATCAGTCACTGTTAACAGTGAAAGCAGTGATCAGCAAGGCAGCAGGGCAGCAAGAAGCTCCATGGTAAGTAAAACGGCCAGAAGTGCAGGCAAGCAGGGGGCACCCAGTCAAGGCAGATAAAGCAGCAGCATCAGACCGCACAGGATGGGCAGTAGTTCAAAATAACATCTGCCAAATGCCAACTGCGAATACTCTCCTAATCCTAACCAGGCTTCCCAAATGACAACAGTTCTTTGTGCCATTCTGAGCGATACTACACTTGGTATCAATAGCAAAAATTCTGGTATCAAGACTATCAGCAGTCCCGGGCCCAGTTGGTGGGAAAAAGTGTGTCACGGCTCCTTGAGGGCTCAATCGGACGCCTAGCCAAAGCCAATCATGGTTTCGAAACAAGCGCAGCGCCGACAGCATTATGCGTAATATTATAGTAGACCGGATCCTAATGAGAGCGCCATTCACTTGGAGAGAACGAATGGTAGTCCGTCCAAAAAAAGGCCTCTAAAACTTAACCGCCTTGAACTGCGGCCTGTCTGGTAATCCTAAAACCATCCTCCGCAACACCATGCAATGACACATAAATAAGGCCTTGGCTAGGGTTACTGATAGCTCAATATCTGTGCCGTTTCATTGTGTCCTTCCCCGAGCGCTGTGCCGAATGTGGGTACTGGCCGTCCGCCCGGCGAGGAAACATCATCGCGATTTGAGCAATATAATATTTGAGTAATTTATTCCCAGCCTTGGAGGCCAGGCTCCCATCTCCGGCAGATTTAAGGGTCCCTGCTCTGCTGTAAGTCAGGAGCAGACAGCCTGGAAGTGGGCACTCTCCGCTCAGCTGCGTGTAGTCTGGAAACACATTAGCGGCGGCTGAACGGAGTGACTTTGAAAGAAAACAAACTTTTGTTTTGTTTAAGCTCGGCCAGTACGAATTTTTACAATAACAGATCTCTGTTTTTTTTCTTTTTCTTTAGGAGAACGTGGTTTACACATGTGCAAACTGTTAAAACCGAGGATTTTTTTTCCTCCTTAAGTGGTCAGCTTTGGGCAATAACGCATAAAGAGAAATGCACGTCTTCATTAAGAAATTGACATGACAAAAAACGCTAACTGAGAGCATCTGTCTTCCCAGTAGAGGTGAGAGGTTGAGTGAGAGAGAGAGAGTGAGAGAGAGAGAACAGAGAGAGAGAGAGAGAGAGAGAGGGAGAGTATTTCCATGATTGGACCCGTCTACTGCACACATGTGAAAGGGCGAAATCCCCGGCAGCAAATTGGCAGCACAAATGTCCGGAACTCACTGCAATCACTCCTGTAATCAGCTACAATAACACTGCTCAGTGGACTCGGACTCACTGATGACTGTGATGTGTGGGTGGGTGGATTGTTGAGTGCCAATAAGCATGGAAGCGCTCTCTATATGAAAAGTGAAGAATCTAGAAGAGGATGTCTATGGCTCAGGTTCAACATCAATATCACTGCTGCCTCCAACATCATCATCATCATCATCATCACTAGTTATGTGGTCAGATCTATTCCATCTCTATGCAAGCCTTTCAGCATCTGATTTCTTTTCTAGCAGCTGCTGTACAGCAGGGGTGGACAACATGGCAAAAATACATTGCAGCGCTTCCAGACGTTTTCTCCATACACAATGCACACCACAGTACTGATTCCTCTGAGGTCTGATCAGAGAACGAGACATTCACTGCTCGCACATCCCGCTGGCATTTACAGCCCCATCATCTTCATGCAACGACATCTGCAGGAGCCTGAAATTACTACCACCTTAAACATGCAAGGTGATGTCCGCTTATGTGCACAGACACTTGTAGGAGAAATGCTGGATCGTGCTCTCGGTGATCTTTAAGTATTGAGAAGACTGCAATGAGAAGAAGGTAACACTAAAAAGTCAGTCCATTTCACTGGAACAAACTGCTTTGTGAGACTTCTTATTGCTCCAAAGGTGCGCAGACTGGCCTCTGCATGGAGGTCACACTCAAAACAAGACACCATGGAAATACATCAGCATTCAAGGGCCGCTACTCTAATCCACAAAGTCGTCCATTACCATCACAATGTCCAGATTTAGAAAAGCCCCGATGCTTCCTGACCTGCTTATCAACAAGATGGGCCAGTTTCCCCTCTCATCTGTGTTGCTTCCCAAGGGATATGCATTCTGTCCAACTTTGATATCTGAGTATCTGTAAAAGTTGAAGACAGCATAGCCACAAATGCAGAGCTGAGGGCACATGTTCTTACTGGCTTTAGGAGGCTGCTTTCGCCCTACAATTTCACAACTCGCACTGGAAAATATATAAAAGCATGCTTTATTATTTAAATATAGCAGAGGGAAATGCCTAGGTTGGATGGTGGAGGCTGATGAGGGCTCATCATCTTCTACACAAGGTCGTTCCTCCTCAGTGGATGATGTGTTCATTTATCAGGGAAATATACTGAGATTGTTTCTGGATCCAGCTAACATCGGCTAGAGCAGTTGGCCTAATGATAAAGATATATAAAACATGTTTCAATTTCTAAGCATTGATATTTAGCTCTGTTAGAGCTCCTGTGTCCTTAAGCCCTGCCTCCCGATGAGCCAAGTGCGTTCTGATTAGTCTGCTTGCCCACTCTGTTCTCATTAGTTAACCGGCATCCTGCTACCAGTTCTGCCTTCACACCTCTGTGGCTGTTCTTACACTAGTGTTGGATCTGCTGTATCAGTCTGAACCAGAGTCTGAAAGTCTGGTAGCACAAGTTGGTAGATCCACCTTCACAAGCTAGACTGGAGCTGACGTTTCAGTGTGGTCAGTTTTAGCTCTCTGTGTGTTGTGTGAGGGTGAGCCAAGCTTGCCGGTAGGTGGGCAATAATGGTTGGGTTACGTAGTGACATCACCGTGTCACAGAGTACAAGGCTGGAATTCCAAGTAGGTGTTTTAGGCAGCTGAGAAAAGTGTTTTCTGAGGGAGAGAGAGTTTCTCCCTCCGGCATGTACTTTGGGCTGAGAAAAAGCAGAAAAGCATAACAGGTCCCCACATTCGTCGCTGTCCAAAGAGAAACAAGGATAGTCAAAACGCCAACTTTACAGAAGAGGAGAAAAACCTAATTTAATTTTAATGTAAGTCAATGGAACCAGAACCATCCCCCCCCCCACCAAGTGATTTGGGCCATTTCTGTTGGTCCATTCATCATGAAATTTTCACACAGTGTAAACAGCAGCTGCCAAAACTGACCAAAATGGAGACACAGTGACAGTATAGAGGTCCACAAAGTGCAACCCATAAAAAAACATCAGCAGGTCACTGGCTTGTGGTACCAAAGGTTATTAAGAGTTATCTATTTGACTTTCAGGATGCAAAATGCTGTAAATTCTTACTGAAATAACTGCTCATGAAGTGTAAGCCCACCCACAAGAGGCAACCCTGTCCCTGACTAAGACTCGAGGCTTGCCAGATTGCAAGACAAAACCTAGAATGCCGGCAAGAGAAGTCACTGTGGATGTTACGCTAGGTTTTGTTTCCCCCAGAGAATCACTGCTTTAATGGAAACCTCATGAACTCATTTGTTCTCACTGTAAATGAATCCAGTGCGACAGATCCCTGGTTGAGCCTTGCTAAATGCACTGGACCTCACAGTGCTAAAAGCTTCACCGCATGAAGTGCACGTCAGCTTAACATCAGAGGCACGTTGTTGTTAACAGTCTGGACATAAGTGTCACTCATTGACTGGACGACAGAGATCAATAATGAAAATAGGTCAACATATGGATTTTTCCTACTATCACGGGGGGGCTTGCCTTTTTGTTGCGTGCCGGGATGAAATAACACAACGCTGACTATGAAATGCTTTACTTTAAACCTGCTGAGACAGTCTGAACTCGTGATTTAAACCTCTGGCTTATGCAGCCTGTCTAAAGCTTCACTCAGGAACACTGCAGCTGGCCTTTACTGCAACAACAGATGCTTTTGGACAAAGGCGGCACTAAACAACTCCAACCGCTAATGTACACAACAAATGCATTTTTATGTACTTGGAGCTGGTCCTGTGGAGGCTGTACCAAGAGCTCTGCCAGTTCAATTCAGCTCTTCCGACCGTTCCAGCTAAAGGAAATCTGACCCTTCTTGCCTTGTTTAGCGGGGATAGACCTTCTGCAGGAGACAACACTGTTGTTCTTCCAACAGACACTCTGAAAGTTGAGGATATATCAATATTTAAATATTTTACTTGGAGAGGAAAAACTTTCTTGTTTCATTTTAAAGGGCCGGTACCCTGGAAAATCCAAATTTCCTCATTTTTCATAGATAAATAGAAAGCTGTAATATGGAAACACTGTTAAGACTTCAAAACATACTATCCACACCGCAGTTCACAACGTCCATTTATGAGAAGCAAGCTACAAAAAAACAGCTGTTCTGATTCACATTTATATAAGTCCATTCGGTCCACAGCAGTTTATACAGGAGTTTCAAGGACTGGGGCATGTTCAATCTGAAAACGCTGTGCACTACAGCTTCCAGGTTGAACAACATCTTTCGCCAAGTGGTGCAAAACAGTGTGCAATACACAGTCCTGTACCTAAAACAGGCATTTCACTAATGAGTACTCATGTACATCTCTCTGTCGGTCCATACCAAAACCATGGCAAATTTGAATGAACAATATTACACTAACTGTGGGATTTAACATGTTTCAATGAGCCCTGCCTCCTGATGAGCTCCGTGTCCCCTAATTGGTCAGCTTACCCACTCTGTTCTGACTGGTCAACAGGCAGAGTGGCTTCCTGCTCCAAGTCGTCCCTATTTGTGAAAGCAGCAAAACTGGATTGAAAGAAGAACCAATTTGGTCCTGTCCAGTTCCACCAGTCAGCTAGGCTCCCTCATATCACACCAAGCCACCAAGCTGGGAGGATGGAGGCTGACACCAGCTTCCTCCAAGACGCGAGTGCCAATACATCCTTTCAAACTGCCAAGAACAGAACATCGACATGCTTGGAGGAGAACACTAACTGGTAATTCTGTTCCATCACTAACGATCACCCTCTCTAATGAAAAGGCCTACGGTGAGACATAACTTCAGTATGCTTTGTCTGTTCAAGCCCTAGTGTTCTCTACCTTTTCATCCACTAGCTATGGCTTTGCTGAGGTTCTTGTAGGCTTGGCTTACTCAGTTCTCACCATAAAGCTTTTTCTGCTGTGTACTCTGTGCTGGCAGGCATCATTTTGATCTCAGTAAGTATAAGCTAATTTGGGACCACCCTGCATCCCAGCCTTAGAGAGCAGGCCTGAAAGAAAGCAAGAGAGAAGAAGAGAGAAAAAGAGAGTGTCATTCCGTAAGGCCGCTGCCAGGGGTCGGCTAAGCAGGCCATTCATAAGCGCGGGTCACATGGTAATATCCAAACAAAGAAATCGGAGGCGGTTTTTCATCGGACTTCTCTGTGAAAGAGGCTCTCTGCAGGAGAAAACTCCCCGGAAGCGGTGCTACTGCCTCAGTGTGCCCTTCGGATCACTCAGAATGCCTTCCAGATGACATTCATCTGATGCTGGAGCCGCAATCCCACAGAAAAAAGGAACGCAACCGTGCCCGGGCTTCTAAATGCATCGCCGCAAACAAAGTTTCTGGCACGTAATCAGGGTGGACGTAACACCCGGCGAGAGGGAGCGCCACCGTTTTACCATCAGCTGAAAGTGGGTCACATTCGGCTGTTATAGATTATCTATGGCATTTATCAAACAAGAGAGATTATTCACTGGTGCTAAGAGGATTACACTAGTGAATCTTTCTGGGAAGAGGGCGCAAGCTTCCTGCAAACATTTTATTTTATTTATTTATTTATTTATTTATGGAGTGCTTGTTTTTTTTTGCTATAGGTCAGAATCATGGAAATGGGGCAAAGGGTCTGGACTGTGGCCAAAAATATAATAAGTTTTGGTACTGTCCATGAAATAAAAGCACAAGGACCAAGACCATCAGTTGCACAATACCTGTGCTTTAAAGAGACAGTTTGGTTCAAAGAATAAATAACTGTAGCGATTATTAAGTAATCGTTGATCACAATTACTGTAATCCAATTGCTCCAATGGTGGTTACCCATGGTTGACCTATACATACCTCATTGGCTTCACATGCTATCGGACGTCCTTTATCTTCGATTGTCATCTGCAAGAATGAACAGCCCCTACACCTCTTACTTATATCAAAAGTCTTTTCTGATTGCTTAAATATGTGTTGCATTGAGGATGTCAACTTATGTGTCCTGTGATGCTAATGCCAACTTTTTTTTTTTATTTATCCCATGCAGGGGTGGGTTGGGGCTGGAAATGTGGGATGCCGTTTGATTTTTCTTTAAATGCAAAACAAAAAAAACTGAATAACAAGAAATAATAATAATAATAAAATCTACAACCCCAATTCCAAAAAATGGGTAAAAATTATGTGTACAATGTAAATACATATAAATATAAACAGAATGCAATGATTTGCATTTGCATCTCATAGACCCATATTTTATTCACACTTTACCATTTCATGCAAATTAGAACTTAATGGCAGCAAAGTCATGGCATTTTATTTATATATATTTCCATTTACTTTACTTTACAATCTTTACATTTTACACAGTGTCCCATTTTTTTGGAATGTGTTTTCATTAGTTAATTTGTGCCAAACAGATGTAAATAAAATTGCTTCTTTAATCTAATTTTATCTGAACATCTGTAGATAACCTATACGGGACCTGACAGTTAAAGTGTTATAGGTTTCCCCAAATTATCCAAACTGTAGTCAATCAGCCAAGACATATTCAGATTACCTCTTTAAGTTTTGCACTGGAGCTACAAAGCTGATGTAGCCACCAAGTAATGAAAGCATGTACCCCACCAATTAGCATCGTGCTAACTGTGTTGAACTGTAAAGAATCTCAAGTAAATGTGCTAATAAGATTTACGACATTGGCATACTGTTATCTATAACACTGGAGAACAGTAAACAGCAGTAGCAGCCATCTCAAAGAGGAATGTTGTCTGTACTTTCGACCAGATCCCCAATATTTGGGGTAAACTGAGTGTGTTTTGTGTACAACCATTACACTAAACATCTGGAGAAACCCAAAGCACTGCTTGGTTCACACATGGCAAAAATTTTGATGACCGTATCCAGATCAAAATACCCATTTAGAATGTTTCGTGTTCCTCTTTCACAGAGCATTCCCACAATCTCCTGACATTACTCCTTACTAAAATTCCAAGGTCCGACGATCTAATCTTTGTTCACGTTCACTCGTTTGGCCATAATATCTAAGCTCAAATTAAAAAAAACATCACAGGTTTATTTTACAATAAATAAAGGAGCCGCCTATTATAAAGGGTGGGAAAGAGCGGTAGACGAAACTTTAGCTGTCATGAAATGCATAGCCCAACATTACCTCCTAATGAAGTAACTGCCATCTCAGGTTTTTTGGCCGGAAACGAGGCAAAAACATTTATGCTATCATCGGGTTCGGATTTCAAAGACATTGTTCTTTCACACCTGTATAAAACACAGACACCGTAATGAAAAGATTCTGCCCCTACATGCCCGGTGTCCCCGTGCCAATTACTCTACCACAGATCCTCCACTGAGGTCTGAAGAGAGCTAACTGCTCAGTGAAGTTTCCCCGTTTAACTAGCTTAATGCAGAAACTCTACACAATGAATGTGACTTACTGCACATACTGCAGTGTCAATACACTGAATGACTCCATATCTGGAGACATGTTTACTAGAGTGATTAAAACCTGGTTGTGTAGACAACTGCAATGAATCACATGTGTCTTATTTGCTCATATTTGACCATAAAGAAGAACTGCTGTCATTTAAACCTTTTTGTTACCATATAGAAGCACATTGTAGTTCTACAATTACAGACTGTAGTCCATCTGTTCCTGTACGTACTTTGTTAATCTGTTCTTCAATGCTCAGGACCCCCACAGGACCACCACAGAGCAGGTATTATGTGGGCGGTGGCTCATTCTCTCATTCTCAGCGTGGGCAGCGTCCTGTGACCACTGATGAAGGACTAAAGGATGACTGATACAAACTGTGCAGCAGCAGATGAGCTATCATCTCTGACTGTACATCTACAAGGTGGACCAGTAAGGTGGGAGTGTCTAATAGAGTGGACAGTGAGTGGACACAGTGTTTAAACACTCCAGCGGCACTGCTGTATCTGATCCATTCACACCAGCACAACACACACTAACACACTACCACCGCTGAGAATGATCCACCACCCACATAATACCTGCTCTGTGGGGGTCCCGACCACTGAGTTACAGGGTAACCAAAGCATACAGAGAAACAGAGGGACTACAGTCTGTAATTGTAGAACTACAGAGTTAAAGTTGGTTACCTAGCCTCTCACTCTCAACCTGCTCCATCTTGTTTTGAGGGGAACTGGGGGTTTCCAGCTCACTCTGCTGCTGCCTTTGCTAATGTACTGCTCATCAGTTTACACAGTCAGTTTCACTGTCTGTGACGGCATCCATCTATGTTAGGTACAGTTCACTTTCTGACCACAGGACCTCTGCTAACCGGGTATGATTTGGGCTGTGGATCATTCTCAACACACCAGTGACACTAACATGGCACTGTGTTTGGTGCTGGTACAAGTGTAACAGGAAGAGCAGTTGATAGTGGTCCTCCGCCCTAAGATATATCCAGCCAAGAGCGGCTCTGCGGACAGAAACTGACCACTGATCAAAGAGTAGCACATCAACACATGGGTACAATCGCTGTACACCAACAAGGTGGAGCTACAGCGGAAGGGAGTTTCTGATAAACTGGCCAGTGAGTGAAAGGGAGAGTCTTGTGAAACTAGGTTCAGTGCTGGCCTATTTCCCAGTCCAAAATGCTCTGTACATGCAGATCAAGTCTTTTATCTGGATGCTCGATGACATGATTTAGCCTTGGCTGCGAGCATAAATGGAGGGAGAATGTCGAAGCTTCTGTTTGTGTTCTGAATGCACTTGAGAGAAAAGCCGCAGCGCTGTCCAGCTCTGCCCTCTAGTGGAGAAAAAGAGACTTGTATTCTGATTCCACAGTATTCCAGTGACATCCATGTATTCACTAAGGCATCATTTTCCAACTGCATAAAGGCCATGGTGAGCAGCCAGGTCACTGACCATCCTCCTCTTGAAAGAAAGCACAGTAAAAGACAGCATATGCATTTGCGAACTGAATTTAGTTTTTCTATTCCAAATGTATATTTTACAGTTAGAATTGTTGCTAAACGATGTTTCAAGTCTTAATTTCTGCAAATCGGAAGTTGACCTCTTATTATCTTTTTGGTCTGCTCCACGTTAAAGGAAGCAGCTGTTTCATTATGTCTCATGTGCAGACGCTTGCATGTAACTGTTCACCATTTAAGGTGGAATGGAAAAGACTAAATAGAGAAGCTGACTTCATTTGTACAGCGGTTATGACTCAACTCATACCTATGAAGAATTTCAGCCCACTGCTAGTTTTGACTTCTATGGAATTTAGTACACATCATTAAACAGACGCATATACTGAGCTGTAATTAGGTATTTAGGTAGCATGATTAATGGTTATAGGGACTAACGTTTGAGATTTAACACATTTCTGTTGGAAAACCTTACTCACAAAAGATAAATTTATACCCAACAGACACGTTTGCTGTGGCACTGGGCAGATGTCTGGATTAATATTGGATTCTAACCGATATTTGATGACATTTTTATTGTAAGAGCAGAACGTTTAGGTGACTGTCGCTGTAATGTCTACTTTTGTTCATTTTACTACGTTCTTCATTCTACTACATTCGCAACAGTCTACAAATATGTAATAAATATGTAATAAATATGTAATAAAATCAATAAATGTGACATTTCACTGCAATGCCTACATCCCTGTTCCAGAAGGATGTAGTCCCAGTTTTTACACTTCAAGCTGGGCTTAAACTACACTATTTTCATCCCGAGTT
Organism: Semaprochilodus insignis; assembly: GCA_034552555.1. Lineage (NCBI taxonomy): Eukaryota > Metazoa > Chordata > Actinopteri > Characiformes > Prochilodontidae > Semaprochilodus > Semaprochilodus insignis. Next base: position 60,276,348 of record CM067474.1, read on the forward strand.
TAACTCCAATTAGGAGTGGACATTTTGGTAAAAATATTATATCACGATACTTTAGACATTTTCTGAGATTTATTAAGTTGGTACAGACAGTAGTGCCAAATACAAAACACTATAAACAATAATAATAATAATAATAACAATAACAATAATAATAATAAATCCTAGAATTGCAAAGAATGTCATACAAATGTCACATAGTGCACCAAAATAAATCCAATTAAACGGCCCTGTAATTGGTCACTGTTCCCTGAGAACACACAATAATCTACAATATGCTCAGAGAAGCATATAACAGTAAATATCATCATATTGCCCACCTCTAACCCACCCTCTGCCCACCTCTAACCCACCCTCTGCCCGCCTCTAACCTTGATTTGCCCTCCTCGTGTCCTTATGACTAAATAACGACATTCTGTTAAAGGCGAACGTTACGTGTGTGAAGCTCTCTGTTTTCGAAATCTGTTAGGAGTTTGAAAGTTGAGTAGTGTACGTCCAGGACTGTGTAGTGTATGTACAGGAATGTAGGTCTCAGCATAAAACATGATACCAGCATCAGTGCATCTCTATTTCTTTACACATTGACAACAGTACACATCATTTGTTGATTCGTCTCGCTCTGCCATTAGCCACTTAATGTGGCCAAGAACCGCCTCTTACTGCAGGAACAGAAAATTCAACTGACACGCAAACCAACCAATCACAAGCCTGCTCCTTGGCACGGCATACAGAAACACACAATCTTAAAAAATGGAGTAATGACATAAACAGTCCCTCAGGAAGCACTGAAGTATACTGTGGGCGGAGCCTCTATGAGCCTCAGTTGAACTTAGTTGGAACAACAAACTGATTCGAGTCAAACCAGCTCAAAACCATACACTGAAATGCGTATACATGGAAGTGCTGACAGCCAATCAAGTTTCTTAAAGCACACACAACGCTATGATTGGCCAGAACGCACCGTTGCATATTACAGCGTTTGGCGATATAAGTATTACAAAGGCCAACACTGCAATATTAACAAACCAACATTAACAGAGATATTAACAGAATATATAAATATATACACATATATAAACAGATATATGCAGCCCTACTGCAGACTGAGATACACAGAAGGATCCAAAATGAAAACAGCACTAATCTAATATGCACACGGTCCCTAAAGCGTGTCTGCCGGATTATCGTGTATGTGATGACAACATGTATTAGATTATGACTAAAGAGATCCGGATCATGACTGGTTAAATCTGAGCGCTGCCGGGCCAGCAGGGGGCGCTCTTTACAATGCCACCTGATGCTGCGCTCTCAGCTAAAACCGGAGTTTATAGGGATGATCCCTCTTAAGTGGATGAGATCAGGGGCGACCTCACCACTGGAAATACCATGAAGATCAGTGAGCTGCTGTAGGATTCCCCGGCTCCGAGCCCCACCCCGCTGCCTCCTCATGACTCACAGCAGACAGGAGCTGCACAAGGGATGCTGAGGAGGAAAAGGATGATTATGATGATGATGAGGTAGCTCAAGACCATCTGTCCAGGGCTTAGTCACGCAGTACCAACTCAGCCGACCCCACTGAGTATTTCTGAGGCTGGTGGTGAAGTGATTTCGAGCTCTGATGTTGACTGGTTTGGTCAGAGTTACTCGTCGCCACCCGCGGCCCTCGGAGCTCGAGTTAGCGTGGCTGTTAACACATATCAGGTAGCAGCCTAAAACTAAGGCATTTAATGCGGCCATACAAAGCCATACTACGATCTGCACAGGGTGAAAGAACCTGCTGAGGCATTCCAGAGTCCTATTACCTTTACAATGCAGAGACCTGGATGGAATCACAGAATGCGGATATTGAAACAGGATTTGATGATTTGCTGCGAATGTCTTCTCAGTGTTCTGCTGATGCTCTCCTGATCTCTTTTGGAAGAACATGGAGGAAAGCTAGATCAAGTGTTGAACTAATGACTGCCATTACTACAGTAACAAACTCCAAAAACAGTTTCAGTAGTTTTAATTGTAAAATCTTAAATAATCAGTATAAAGACAATTAACATCACACACCTCTGTATTTGGGGCACCATATTATTATCCACTGAACAGCTGAACAGGCAGCAGTCCTAGGGCATCGGTCAATGGAACTGTCACTACACTACCACACATCACACCTGGACAATACATACCCTTACTCACACCCTCATTCTGCACTTTACACTTTGCTTATCTATACCTGCACATGTAGATTTATCTTTAACCATATGTGGTATAATCTGGAATGTGTGTGTACATACACTCATCCTCAAAAGAATAGCTGCACCCAGAAGGACATGTGGGTTGCAGTGCTATTGGTAAGGAAGATAAAGGTTACCAGGAAACAATAAATGATGATACATTTAGACTGATATGGGGAATATTTATTGAGCTACACATACAGAAGTAGTGTCTCTCAGTATGGTGACCGTCCACCAACGGAACACGCCAGACATCTCGGCATGGAGTTGTAGAGGTTTCTAATGCCGTCCTGTGATAATCCATCCCAAGACAAAAGAGGGACTCGTCACTGAAGACGACCCACTGCCATTCTGAGTCTGGCACGACATTGCAGTCTTTGGTGACACTGATGTGGAGTTAAGGTCTGTGTGCATGTAGTCCTGGGTTGTGCAGCCGTCTGCCAATGGTGTTGGCACTAACAGGATGACTCATGGATGGTATCACTGCTCGCTGGATGTCCACAGTCATGGCTGCTGGGTCACTTTGCACATGTTGGACAATTAGTTGGTTCTCTCTCTCTGTGGTTTGTGTAGGTCTCCTAGACCTCATGTCGCGTGTGCGAGGCTTCTCTAACCACTGCTGCCAACAGCATGCTATGGTAGTATCGGCATGACTAATATGGCACGCAGTACGTTAATAAGACCATCCCCGATGTGACCCCTCTCTAACTCTTCCAGCTGCTCAAATTGCTTTGGACTGTTGTCCTAGGCATGCTTCACTTGCAAAGGCTGCTACCAATACAACAGCACAAGTCAGAATGGAAAGCATCGTCCTTGCTTACGTTACATGCGCATGTCTCATGATGTCAAACCTAGCCACCGAGTTTCATTCCTGTCGGTTGATTCCTTCTGGGTGCAACTATTTATTTTTTCGATGATGAGTGTATAATCCGTATAATGAAACGTACAGTCTACAAATACTGTTTAATATGTTATGTTATGAAATAAAAGGTTTTATTAACATAAATGTTCACAATAATGAAATCACAATAAAATATACACTCTATTACTTAAAATACAAACATGCCGTCCGTTGATATTTTTGTGCTTTCAACCTGCTTGTCTCAGTGAGCTACAAGTGAAAGAAATTCATGTAAAACGCTCTATAGAAGTACCAGTACAGACAGAAACAGAGGGCATTATGGGATCAGCTACCTACATCATCTCTACCGTACAGATTGTGCATCATGGATCAGTCTGTCAGGAAAAGATTGTTGCAGAAATGTCAGAATTTTGCCTCACTCATCCGAGCGCTTCTCACTATGAGTCACCCGACAGTGCAGCGCGAGGATTCATCTGCCTAACACAGATAACAGCACCTGCATCCAACCCGCATCAGAAAGCACGAAATCACGACGCCTCAGTCGCTCGGGTTCCTTAACGAGCACAACAGCACAGAGCAACACCGCCTCAAACTGGGAAAACCAAATTCCTACGATTAGATCCTATTTAAGATGCCTGTGCTGGAGACGAGGGACAGGACAAAGGGGAGGAAGTGGTTAAAGTCAGGAAGCAACATGCCCTTAAGTATAGGTGTCAAGTCAGAGTCGACTCAGAGCGCAGGCCAAATGGCCACGGGACACGGCCCGCCTCCTCTCAGATTTATGGACGTGATAAAAGCTGGAGTTCTTCCCCTGATGAAAGCTGTTTGTGGTGTCTCATTAACCCCTTGAATGCATATCCCAGCTCAGTAGTACCCTCTGACCTCTTTCTCCTCTTTTGGCCTCTCCGGCTTGCTCTAGATTAAACCACAAAAATAGAGCTAAAAATATTCTTTGTTATTATTTTACAGCTTCATCCCACCACACGATTTGATTGGTTGATTGCTTCTACCTGTGCATTCATATGTGATATAGGGGTGCAACGATTAATCGATTAGTTGACAAAAATTGATGGCCAAATTAGTTGCCAACTAATTTGAAAAAGTCAGTTAGTTGGTGATGTCATTTCACGTGTGTCTGATTGTTAAAATGACAATTTAGATTCAATTTTTTTTATTTACTTGATTAAAAAAAGAATTAGTTTATATTTAATAGCTACTACTTTACACATTC
>CM067474.1:60317538-60360492 GCA_034552555.1 Semaprochilodus insignis
GGGAGAGAGAGAGAGAGAGAGAGAGAGAGAGAGAGAGAGAGAGAGGGGGGAAAATGATTCAAATATGTAAAGGGGACATAAAACGGTAAAACGTTTTACACAATGTGTACACAACACTGATGGTCAACATGAAGTTTAACCCATAACCACAGTGGAGAACTTTATACAGACTAGTTAGAACTCTGTGAGCCTGTTCTAGACTGCTTACGAAAACTCATAGATCAGAAGAAATGTGACTTGAAGTTACTTACATACACAGGTAGAACACACCCACATATCAGGACGTGGAAAAAGACTAGAGCTGTATTTCACTTCCATAAAACTCCATCAGACAGACTACCAGGAAACAGTTCCACCAAGACACTGACTGAGATCTAGCAGAGGCATCGCCGCTGGACCTGCTGGTTAATTATCTGTAGAGTAAACAAGCACAGTTTGTATGGAAACAAACACAGGGCTGAGCCGAGACTCTAAAAGCTAAGACTGGATCTGCGGCTACAGGGGCTTTAACGGGGGCTTCTCTATGACATATTGAAGACAGTAAAACTTATTTTAAACATAAAACCCACAGATGAAAAAAGAAAGGATGGATTACTGGACAATGATTAAATGATGTAAACAAAGTCATTTAGAGCGGTTTGGTGTGAAATGCTCTGTGCTAGAGACACTTCTGAAGTTGGAATTGTTTACAACAGTGGTGACAGAAACCAGATGACTGTAAAAGCTAGTTCCCAAAATGTTATTACAGGAAATTGTCCCAGGCATGACACAGCGTATTCAGAACTCTGTTTTACAATAGGTTTGAGATAAACTTTAAGTCTGAAGTTACGGACAGGTACATGCAAGGTATTTAACTACCGAGAGGTACGGAGAGGTTCACCAGACCGGGAGGTTGTCCACGTGCCACACGGTGAGGATGTTGACAGTCTCGCAAACTGCATCACAGACTACATAAACTTCTGTGGAGAACACTGTGCCCACCAAGACAGTACGCTGTTTTTCCAATAACAAGCCCTGGGCTACCTCAGACCTGAAGGCTCTTCTGATGAGAAGAAGGCTGCCTTTAGATCAGGAAACAAGGAGGAAATGAGGAGGATACAGAAGGAACTGAGAAGGAAAATCAGGGAGAGCAAGAACCATTACAGGAAGAAAATGGAAGGCCAGCTGCAGCAGAACAATGTGAGCGGAGTCTGGCAAGTTCTGTTCTGGGCTGTGCGTTGGACCCAGCGGAGGTAGTTGGGGAGAGGAGGATGTTGGCCAAGCTGGCATCCACAATGGAGAACACCTCTCACCCACTACAAGACACAGTTGCTGCACTGACCAGCACCTTCGGGGACAGGCTCCTCCACCTGCGGTGTGGTCTTTTCTCCTTACTGCTGTTAGGCTCTACAACCAGCACCTCCCCAAGCAGAGCATCAGACACTCACTACTGTAGACACACTATATGGACACATATCTATCAACATATTCAATGTGACTCAATTATTGTGCAATATTTGCTGCTGCACCTCATCACCTGTATATCACCTGTATATCACCTGTATACATCCTGTACTGACTGCCAGTCACTTAATTCATGCACTCTGACTGTCTGTACCATCAGTATTTCAGTGACTGCCAAGATTATCAGTATTTATGTAGCTGGTATAAGAGATCATAACTGCAATATCTCTCAATAACTGTGCAATATATATCTGTGCAATAACATGTAAATCTGTATAGTTTCTTATTGTATTCTTTTACCTAACAATAGAGATTTTATTTATTTACTCTAATTTCTTATTTTGTAACTTGCACTTTTGTCTACCTCTTGTTCTGTATCTGTTCTACTGCTATTCTGCTGTAACGATGCCAAAATTTCCCATGTGGAATAATAAACGTCCCATGTGGAATAATAAACGTCTATTTTATATATATATATAAAACATGCTCAAAAAATTTAAGGAACACTTTGAAAACACATCAGATCTCAATGGGAAAAAAAATCATGCAGAATATCTTTTCTCATATGGGCTGGGTAATGTGTTAGGAACGAAAGGATGCCACATCATTTGATGGAAATGAAAATGATCACCCTACAGAGGGTTGAATTCAAAGACACCCTGAAAATCAAAGTGAGAAAATGATGCAGCAGGCTCGTCCATTTAACCAAAATTCCACTGCAGCAACTCAAAACGGTACTCAGTAGTTTGTATGGCCATCCCGATGCCTAATAGCAGTCAGGGCACCGTTGTCTAGCCTGTAGAGGTCTGTGCGTCCTTCCAGTGATATGCCTCCCCAGACCATCACTGACCCACCACCAAACCAGTCATGCTGAATGATGTTGCAGGCGGCATAACGTTCTCCACAGCGTCTCCAGACCCTGTCACGTCTGTCACATGTGCTCAGGTGAAACCTGCTCTCATCTGTGAAAAGCACAGGGCGCCAGTAGGAGATCTGCCAATTCCGGTGTTCTATGGCAAATGCTAATCGAGCTCTACGGTGCTGGGCAGTGAGCACAGGGCCCACTACAGGACGTTGGGCCCTCAGGCCACCCTCATGAAGCCTGTTTCTGATTGTTTGGTCAGACACATTCTCAGCAGTGGCCTGCTGGAGTTCCTTTTGTAGGGCTCTGGGAATGCTCATCCTGTTCCTCCTTGCACAAAGGAGCAGATACCGGTCCTGCTGGGGGGTTAAGGACCTTCTACGGCCTTGTCCAGCTCTCCTAAAGTAGCTGCCTGTCTCCTGGAATCTCCTCCATACTCTTAAGACTGTGTTGGGAGACACAGCAAACCTTCTGGCAATGGCACGTATTGATGTGCCATCCTTCAGGAGTTGGACTACCTGTGCACCTGTAGGGTCCAGGTACTGCACCATGGTACTAGTAGTGATGCTGACCCAAGCCAACTGCAAAACTAGTGAAGAGTCAGTCAGAAAAGATGAGGCGGGACAAAATGTCAATGACCTCCACCTTTTAAACCATTCCTGTTTTGGGGGGCGTCTCATTGTTGCTCCTCTAGTGCACCAAAGCAGCTGAAACTGATTAACAACCCCCCTACTACTCACCTAACCAGATCAATATCCCAGAAGTTGAACAGAGTTGATTCTATACTCTGATTAAAAAGTGTTCCTTAAATTTTTTTGAGCAGTGTATAAACACACATACACATGCAAGGTAAATGAAGGAGAGGTACATGTAAGGTGTGTGTGTGTATATATATATATGACAGAGAGGTACATGTAGGATGTTGTAAAGCAAAATAAGTTTCTATAACCACCACTGTAATGAAAATGCATGCCTATATGTTTCTCTACAATTGAAGATTTCCCATTAAACCACTTTCCCATTAAATGACTATTTACACCTCAGCAGCTTTTCCACAATAAGCTGTGCATACTAAAAACACAGCTGTCAAGGTCTTCACACACCAAGTATGATTTATTCATGAGATTCTCAGACAACACTAAATTTAACAGAAATGCAAATGAAACCAGCAATACCTCGCACACTACGAGTTTTTATAGTTCAGTCTGCCTTTCCAAATCAGCAGCCTTTTAGCATGTCAAGAACATTCTCAAGACGTTTATGCACGTTTATAGACGTTATTATGATTAGCAATAATGATTTATTTCGTTAACAATGACATCATTCCGGACTCACATTACATTAGTACAGAATGAATAGAGATGTATTAGTAACAGCAGCAGTTGCAGAACTATTTAAAGCAGAGCATTAAATAAAACACAAAACCCATGAAGGCGTAATGCGCAGCGCTCTGGGGCGTAAAGCCCAGCAACAATGCGCGTCAGTCTAGTACAGCCCAATTCAACAGTGTCAATAATGCTGTATCACATCATGTATACATGTATTATGTGTTAAGTCATTACAGTGAGAAACGATTTCTCTCACACATATGAGACTTCCTTCCAGGCAAAGTAAAAAGGAATGTGTTGTTCCAAACCTAAAATGTAGCAGCATGTCCGCAGAACATGCCTTCAGACAGAAGGGTGTGCTGCTAGGTCTAAGGGAACATTTGGTGTTGCTGCACCAGTTATTAATTGCAGCTTTCACAGTCATGAAGGACCTGTTCCACTGAACCCAATCCACATTAACTACAGTACGACAAACAGCTAAACTGGTCTTCTGATGAGTTGTTGATATCGCGCCTTTCACACACCCCCATCTGCCATCTCAGGCAGCCGCTATTGAAGCATCTCCGTTTCTTCCCTGAGGCTGAAGGAGAAATGAAAGAAAGCAATCTTTAAGTCTCATTTCTCACGCCTGTCGAAGGTTATTAACAATAATTAGCTTCATCACTTTCAAACGTCGTTTTAACTGCTCAGTACACTTAAAGTTGTTTTTTCACAGGTTCTTTAGTAAAGGGAATTGTTCTGTTTATAACTATGAGTTCTGTATAGTACAATTTTATGCGTAAATGGTTCTTTGCATGGTGAAATCAGGTTCTTCAGATGGACGGAGAATGTGTTGTATTTGGTTGTATATAGAAACTGTTCATTTTTCTATATAGCATCAAAAAGTTCTGCTGTTGTTAAGATGTCAAGCTTTTCCCCATCCAAAGAAGCATTTCAACATGCAAAAAGTCATGCAAGCATGGAATCAGAACTCATGGTTGTACACAGAATCTATTAAAGAACGCTTTGAAGAACCATTTTTTGTAGCACAGATCAAACACATTTATTTAAAAAAAAAAAAAAACAAAACAACAAGCAGCAAGCACAGACTACAACCCTAATGATGTCAAACTTACAAAAGTGGAAACTACAATTTATGTTTAAATATAAATCACGACTAAAAGTGAAAACAGTGAATAACGCAAAAATGAAGTTTTTATACACCACGGCCCAAAACGTGTACAGTGAAATATTACAAAGTAGACAATAAGAGGTGTTTTATTCCATGGTTCAAGTTTGAGGAAAACAAATGATATTAAATGTAACAGTTCACTGAAATTTTAAAAAATTCTAATAATCTGACTCAACATTTGATCAAGGGTTTTAAAACATGGGGCTTTTAAAAAACTGATTTTATTATAATTTAACTCCTGGCATTAAACTACTGTATTATTATTATTATTATTATTATTATTATTATTATTATTATTATCAACTTCTTACAGATCATTTGAAAGCTTGTTTTAGAGTAGTAGTAATTTCTATTTGTCTGTCTGTCTGTCCGTCTGTAGTTTTGTGCAAAAGCTTGGTTGTCTTGATCACATTACACATTTATGTTGATTTTCTAAACTAATAAAATTTCATACTTGTGTACATTCCTGCTGGCTGAATTTAATGCATTGTTTTTTTAAAAAAAAAAAACCAACAGCCATACGTAATAAAACTCAAAAATCATAAAATTTTGCAGAAAAACTACCAGAACTATTCCGATGCTAATCATAATCTACATGTAAATGAGATCATACATATTAAAGACCTCTGCCGAGTGAAGCTGTGGTTTGTTGCCAAAATGTATACGGTGAAAGAAACAAAGAAAAGCTAAATTCTCTGAAACAAAGCTATGAATTTAAAAGGGAAGAAGTGCTAACAAATAAGAACCAATTCCTTGGTAAAGATGCTTTTAACTAAGAAAATGTCTTTATCAAAACATATAGTGATAAATATACATATTAAAATCCTATTATAACATCTTAAAAATCTAATCTAATCAGCTTCTAATACTGAAAATTTTATATCCTGCTCAAGCATTTTCCTCCTCATGTACTTCAACAGCAGCAGTCACAAGGTTCACGGAATGCTATTTAATTAACATATTAAAATAATCTCTGGTATCTAGCTTATATTTCAATATACACTGTATATACTATTAGAACAGCAATCATTATGAATCCCAACTTTTTAATGATACTGTATTTCTATTATTTTAATTAAACATACCAAACTTTTTTTAACAGTGAATTACATAATTGATAAGACGATTGCGGACAGTAAAGCCTTAAATGCTGATGAAGAGAGCTAACCTTGATGAAGATGCGTGTTGGGAGGAATCGGCGCAGCAGCTGACTGGAAACATTGGGGAAACGTAGCAAGTTGATGTTGAGCAGAGGCAGGTTCTGATAGCCAGCCATCAGGGGATAGAAATTATACACCATATCCTGTTCCGCACCTGGCAGAATCCTCATACGCACCTACACATACAGGAAAAAGACACACAAGCAGGTGGAGTTCAAATATGTTTCACTGGAATGAAGAGTGATTAGTTTTCATTTCATGTACATACTGGATCATATAATGGCAGCAAAATGTGGAGATTTGGAGACCTCTCTGATGGAAATGTGTAATTGCACATAATATAAGTTGTTCTGATCCCTTCCCTGACCTGATAAATCCGATGCCTGCCGGTATGCTGAAAGGGCATTCAAATACAACCCAGTTCAAACTCGGTAGAGCACATGTCTTCTGAGGATGTGAATGAATTATCTAGTATTGTCATCACATCTGCATCAGTATAATGTTAATTTTGTAATTAAGATCTAAACATCGAGCTTGCTCTTCTTTTTAAGGCTGCGCATGTGACGTTACGATGTTGTCTGGAAAAAAAAAAAAAACAGCTCCCGCAAAATCCTACTTAGCGTCTCTGACTTTTATGTATACCATATTACATAGTATTTTCTCGGCACAACTAACTAAAGTTATTTCCTCCGACTATAACAAAACAACTTACATAATGCAGCTGTAAGCTCAGCAAGAATAGAAAATCAAATCTCATAACTCATTTCCGTACGTATAATGATATACTGAAGTGAAGCACATGGTTTTGGGGGTATCGGGGAGGATCTCCTAGCTAGCTGGGCATATTACGATTGAGTGAAAATGTCAGTACATTTTGGCCCGAAGATCATTTATATATATAAAAAAAAAAAAAAAAAAAAAAAACAGGAATGAACAATATGATGAATCATGCTTAATGATAATGACAATAACAGTTCTAATAAATGAATATGACCAGGGGCATGAAATTTAAAATGAGGTCAATTGTGAATTTAGGTTGACTTCAAGGAACTTTTATTTGCAACTGTGCTTGATACCACTGTGATTCAAAGCACCACTGTCAAATGGATTTAGACTAAACTAATGCAAGCTGCCCTATCAGCAGTCATGCTATGCATTACATGGTGTCATATGATGACTAGGATTTGGGTCAGATCAAGGGCATCATGTTCTGACCTTGCCCAGTGCTTATGATTAGCTTGTCCTTGTACTTAAAAGGCTAAAGATATTTTGTTAGATATTACTTGTGACTAACTTTTTTATTAGAGTCAGTACTTCACAGCCCCCTTTTTACACTGTCTTTCATTTTGAGAAAATAATAAAATTATTATTGCAGTGAACAAGATTATTTAGTGTTGTCATTTTGTATTTCTCCACTCTGTAGTTGTGACACTGACAATCAGAACAGAAAAAATGGTCTAATTAAGGCCTAAACACTTTTATAATGCTGTTACTGATTTTAATTTATGTAGCTAAACATTCTGATAACCAACATTATTTAATACAATTATTAAACAGACTGCGTTATAAAGAAATAAAATAGAATTTTACTAAAACCATAATGGTCATAGTTGCCAGCTGTAAACTAGTGTATCGGCTAAGCCCTCGTTCTACCTTCAGACACTAACCTGTTTGAGTCCAGAGAACATGAAGGCATCACTGGGCTCCACAGACACATCGACATCTTGAACTACCCCTGTGCGGTTCTCGATGTGATACCACACAGGGAGAGACTCACGCACACGGCCAAATGAGGGCAACTCTGGAGCCACAGACACATAACAAGACAGTGAAGATATTACTGCTAACGGGACACAGTGAGAAGCACATTTTAAAGTCTAGACCAACAAGCTGTTGGTTCAGCTGCATGATGTCCTTTGCATAATACTCCAACATTAATGGCAACTAGCGAGGGCAGGGTCGATCGGCTATGTATCAGTATCAGCAGATTGGCCAATACTTCTCCAACTTGGCTGATCCTAAGAGCTGATCAGTGGCATAAAACATGAGCCATATTACACAAGGTAAGGCTTGCTGCACCTGTGTCCAAGGCCATTTGATCACGAGACACTTCAGTTCCTCATTTAAACATTAACTGGAAATACACACCATCTGACTATGGGAATAAAGGCCCTATTTTTAGGCCCCCCCCCCCCCCCCAAAAAACCCCCACACGTCACCTTAAATTAACGTGTGTTAATGCAGACATCCACACCGAGTCCAGAACTGATGAACTGTGACGCTGCATAAACGTTTCAAAGTGTTACAATCAGGCTGACCAGGCTGACTTTTTAAGCGCTGTCATGGTTGCAGCCCAAGTAAATGTGTGTCAGCATGGCAGCAGTACTAATCTTGCTTGCAGTGGAGCTTATGAACTCTTATATAACTCTTTTTAACAAGAGGAGCAACAAGCAGAAGCTGAGCATCTTATATAGAGATAAATGCAGGACTGCTCTTCACGCAGACTCATGAACATGGAACTTTCTCACCCCCCCCCCCCAAAAAAACAAACAAACAAACAAACAAACAAGCAAACAAATAAACCCCACACAATACATTCTTAGGCCCAATCCCATTTCACCCCTTGCCCCCTACTCCTCCATTTTGCGCGTTCACGTCTAGGGGTAGGGTTGTCCCGATTGTTGTTGAGAAGGAGGGGTGGGGCGAAGTGTTAGGACTACATGGCCCTCTGAACGGAGATTTTTCAGAGGCACACTCCAAACGGAGTGTTATGGAAAAAATTCCCAGAATGCCCTGCACAAGCAACCAAAGAGACCCCTAAATATGAGTATTTGCTCTGTTAAAAAGCAACTCTATTGTAAGATAACCACTATAATAAAATTTTATAGTCATTTTCTTCATAACATTCCTAAAAATTGCTAGTAATATGTCTTGGTCGCTACCTAGCGGAATTTAAGGTGGAATGGGGAAATTCGATCATGAAGCTGGCAATTAAACAGCTTCCAAATCACCGAACAATTCTTGGTGGCGATAATAAGTAACTGTCATTCCCCTTTTTGAAGGCATATGATGCTCTAAATGTATTTAAGCAGCGAGGAGCTGAACTTTATCCTCCTCTGCTATCACTGGAGACTGGCATGGTCGCCTACAGAGCACCGCTAGTAGCCCGTTAATGAAGTCATGTAGTTTTTTTTTTTTTGTGCTCCGCTGAAGATAACTGATGACGTATCCGGTTCTTGAAGGATTGGCCCATTTCACAGGAGGAATATTTCAACCACTACTCCTTGTAACTCAGTTTTAAGGGGGATGGTTACACTCAAAAACAAGGGGTGGGGCTAAAAATAAGAAATGGGATTGGGTCTTAAATGTGTGAATAGGCCTTAACAGCCCAGCTCTTGATTTTTATTGGCTAATGGTCAAAAGGCGAGCAGTATCGGCCCCAAAAGCACTGATCGGTTCATAGTATATAAGAAACATTAACATTTTAGAAAGAAGCATTCGGTTAAAACATTTCAGTGGTTCTTAATTTAAAAAAAACAACAAAAAAAACTTCAACAAGCAGCAAACTAAGCTCCAACACCTTCCTCTTTAACAACATCCACAAGATACACAAAGGAGAGCCAGAGGCTACAATTGTGGAGGAGCTGGAACCATTCGCTGTATACATCATATTTAGACTCATTGTTTGGAACATACTCTCATGAATAAAGCTTATTTTATGGCCTATATCAAAAAACATTTGAAAAATGTTTCTTCAGCATACGATTAAAATGACGGACAGATATAACTCACCTGCATGGACATACAACGGAATAGTCTCTACAATAACATGCGGGAGAATCACGGTTGTTTTAACCACTGGTGTCTCAGCACACGCTGATTTCCTAGCAAAGGAACAAATACAAACACAAACGCAGTGTTAGAATACTGGATGTCTGGCGTGACCACATCATATGCAGCTAATTAGTAAAACCCTTGTGAGTGGAACCCAGGTGGAGGAGAAGGTAAACAGGACACAGAAAATATTCTGCAGTTAAAATGCAAAAATTAAAATGCACTGAGATTGAACATGGTGGAAAAACGTATTCCATTCAGACCTCTTCCATGATATGAGGTACTGTCCTGCTGCCACTGTGCTGGTGCCGTTCTGAACCGGAGGACATTTCAGACTGAAACACTCACTCGCACACTCACTCGTCTGCAGCACCACTGCAAACACAGCACCACAAACACATCACAGTTACCTACTGCTATAAATACTCAAGGTACCAACACAAAACCACAAAGAAAGCCATTTGTACCAGATACTGTGCACAGTATACTGATCTGTTAATGTAACAGATTAAATTACATTAAATGTATTAAATGTAGCATTTTTATGATTTTTTATGATCACGTTTACCAAATCTCAGTAAACATCTATTTTGTAAATTGGGTACATTTCAAAAAGACATATTAAAATAAAATAATGCAATAATGTTTCATATTTAACTCAGAAGTGCAACTGAGTGTAAATGATTAGTGCACATAACACAACAAATGAAATGTGGCTATAACTAATCTCTAAACAGCCAAATTTCTTAGCTATGCCAATGACAACTCTAGCTAGCACATACAACTAATTCTTGTTAGTCCTTAAATTTTCACAATCAAAATTTATTGGCTTTTTTATTGGCTGGATTCATTTACTTAATTATTTTTTTATTAATTTTTTAAAACAATTTTGTGTTTTTATAATGAATATGTAATAACATTTGGAGAGACAAGTTGATATCTGTCCATTTAAAGTCTTGCATATATCTTAAAATTAGGCTGAATCCCTAATATTAACTTTTATTTTAAATCTTCAAGTCATTTGTGATGCTGAAGTGGAAGCAGTTGCTGTATGTTGATGCTTTTCTCTCACCTCCCTCCACCTGACTCTGGGGCTGATCAACAGCAGCCATGTTAGAGGTCAGCTGTAGCTCACTGCTGACCAGATGTACAGGCCAAGGGGACGCACTTAAAATATCCATCATCAGCAAGAAGGGCACGTCCACATACACGCGTTCCAGATGTTCAAACTAACAGCACACACAGCGTAGTAATACAGATTCATTTACAGCATCATACATTATGCAAGTCTTACATACTAATTGTGTCCAGTAAGTTATTACAGAGAATTAATACAAATAAGATCAACACTATTGGAAACAGTCACAATAATTAAATATGGAACACCAAGATTTAGCATCATATTACTGTAACTGTTATAATGTTATAATGCAGACTATTAGTACAGATGTAACTGAAGAGGGAGGCTGATACCTTTGTAGACACCAACTTTACCGCCACTTCAAATGGAATAACCGTCTCTAGGGTGACTGTTTCATCCTAAATGTTGGAGACAAAGTCACAAAATCAGAGATCTAATGAAATCTTTTCGCCAAAAAAGTGTTTTTTGAAGAGCTCAGCTACATGAGAACTTACCTTGTGACACCTGCATGTGATCTCTTTGCCTTCCACTGTGGTACTCATAGCATAGGAGACATGAAACAGGAAGATTCTGGATCCAGTGCTGACACAGCGAATGTGCAGCTTCTTCTCAATCTGTCACCCAGAGCACAAACATTTGTACCACCACACTGTACCATCACTTTTCTCCTATCAAAACACTGCTTAACATATAACTGACTCATCGTCACTGACGTTTTCTGTGTCACGCAATGTCAAAAACTACATATGCATTTCTGTTTGATTACTTAACAGCTCACAAACATGTTTTGACAAAAGTATGTGATGATTTAGGCATGCAGTTTTGCACAACGCTAATTCTAATTTAATTCTTTGTTCGCCACATTGACCTTGTATCTCCAGGGCAAAAACAACAAATGTCAGGTGCCTATCGGATCTTGGCTGTTCATATACATTGTGTGTAATGAGTAAAAAAAAAACTAAGAAATCAGTTTTACATTTTGCTAGCTTATTATTTAATGTTAACTGTTAATGTTAACTCATTATTTAATTAATTGACAATTTTGGGGGAGCACAGTTTCTAACGTACATACACTGAAACATGTCTATGTTAGCATAGGACGTTAGTTAAAGAGGGGGAACTACAGGCATGGCCCTCCTTTCAAACCTTAGGATCAAACTTACTTAACGCAGCTAATGAACTTTCTATTATGTTACGGAATCAGGTTCCTGAAAATGTGAAGACCTGTCCACATTAAAAAAATTATTTCAAGAATGGTCAGAATGCACAAACTGAACAAAGTAGCTTCTGATAACTTGCCTGTTTTGGTTCTCATTTGCATCGCCCAACTCAAATTCAAATATTTTATGGTATACGATGACCTCAGGTTGTCAGCAGATGAACAATCTGAGTGTTCGTTTGTACCTTCTGTCCTGGCTGCAAGTCTCCGATGGAGATATCAGTGAGCAGAGCAGGATGAGCGTCGTCACACACCTCTGAGCTATCAAGTGTGACGTGGGTTGTTTGGGTGAGATTTGCATCCTGACCTAAAGCATAACAAACACACAAACACACACACACACACACACACACACACACACACACACACACACACACACCCCAAAGTCAGAGACCACTGCCATTAAGCACACCTTATTTATCAGGAGATATTTCTGAGGATATTTGAAGTTTCCAGAACCGGAGTTCAAAAAAGCTTAAAAGCTACATAGAAAATGAGACTCCTAATAAGACCTGGTAGACCACCAAAACTGCCCCTGACAAGTAAACAGAAGCTTTCATCTTAGAGAGATGAGAAGGTCAAGTTGCACAGTTGCTTCAGATCTGAAAATATCCACATGTATTTCTGTACCCACTGTGATACTCAACACTATGGGTCTAAAATGAGGGGAAGCAAAGAAAGAAGCTGCTGGTCTTCTCAGAATGATGGACTGACCACCCCAGAAACCAAAGCACCAGTGACTGTGCTTGGGATTACTTGGATTGTAAGGCAATAAATAAAGGTTGGATATAGGAGCTGTAATAAAAGGTACTGAAAAAAATAATACATTTAGTGTAGAATTTACTTCTGTACATTTTCTGTTCTGTATTGTATATGCTACTGAATCCGTGTGTACCTGGTTTCAGACCAGCAGTCAGACTGACATCTTTGGCCACTGTGTCCTCTTCTGATTGAATAGTGACAGTTATGCAGTACATCTCATTAGTCAGGGCTGGTGGCTCGTGCTGCAGCTGCACAGAGATTCGGGGCACTCGAGATATGATCCTACGCACAGACACACCGGAATAAAACAACACATTAGCCCAGTAACTGAGCAGAAGGAAATCCTTTGGAACCCTGCCCAATAATTACTGCCACAGAGTTATAGCACCATCTGCTGGACAAGGATTTCATTGCGTTGCTTTAATGAGGAATTCCATCAACCTATTAAAATACCAGCATAATTAAACGGGTAAGATTCAAACCAAGTCATTCAAAGTGGTGAAATACTCAACTGTGTCAAATTATTTAACAATGGTGGTGATGGCAACCAGAAATCTCAAGAGTTTAATGCCTCTAAAAAGCTCCACTACAGAAAGCTATTGCATGAAATGGTTACCAAAATGCTTCCAGAGATATTGTTTTAAAACAAAGTTTAAGTTTACTTTTTTTTTTTTTTCAGATCCACCACTTTTCTACCATCAGCTATACATATAAAATTGGTATGTGTAGGTTCACGGGTGGTTTTTGATAAATAAAATGGTTATTTTTGCGTTGTAAACATTAAACCCCTTTTTACCTATCCACCACTCATCTGAATAACTCTGTTTACATCTCAACGACTAAGTGAATTCAGCTTTAAGAAGTTTAATCAGTGTGGGTTACATGGTGCTGGCCTGAATGGAAACGGCATCCCAGTCAACTTGATGCTCCGGGAGGCGAGTTCTCCTCTTAAAGGAGCGAGACGCTTGCAGAGCCTCGTGAGCAGAGGCAGCATCGCCGCCTCCACCCCTCCAGTTCAAATAGACACAGCGACCATTCTCACTGCCCAGCATCAGGTCCACATGGGTGATCTGGAAAACAGACACAGACTCATTAAACCAAACCGCAATACTGAATCAAAAGTTACACTGTATTACATGCCTTTGTTAATTATCTATAAAAACAGAAAAGGCATGGAGGAAATGAAGGCTGCTACTAGTTTTCAATGGACTTCTGTTCGTTTTTATGCCATTATGTCACGCAGTCTCAGAAACTTCAGACACCAAACATGTCCTGGCTGATCTACACTTGTGGTAGGGAGAACTTGTGCAAATGTAACATGGAACTTGTTCCCTTTAAAGGCCCATACGCTACATTTTTCTTGTATTTCATTTTTTCCTTTGGGTTTATATAAAGCGAACACAGTAATAACTCATTTTACACATGATTATTTTCCAACCTCTATCTGGTAAGTTTGAAAACTTTAATGCCATTTACAATTACAGCAAACTTTTCATGTAAACCAAAAGAAATGAGGGAAATTACACTAGACTGAAAATCCCCTCTTATTATAAAGATGTCCAAATACAGAACGCTGTTCTCCAGGAGGACATGCTGTGTTTTTGTACCTCTATCTTTCGGCCAACGTCTTCAGTCTTGGCTACAAATTTGAAGCAGTATTTTCGGGTTTTGCCAGGCACCAGACACATGTTCTCCTGAGATGAAGCTTCCAGAATGTCCTTCCCCTTGCATGCCTCCTCCACCAGGCAGTACTGGTTATACTCCTAAAGGTCACACACAGCAGTTAACAAATGAGAGTTACTGGCTGACGAGTTTTGAACAAATCAAGCAGTGTAAACAAAAAAAGTCAGGTTGGCCATTCCTGTCAAAGTTTCTTAGTCATGGTAAGAGACTAGATGTATCAGGCCCACCACTGACGTCCTGCTTGCAAGACTATACCTGGTTGCTGAGGCTGACGCACAGCTTGGCAAAGCGGACCGGGTGAGGGCAGTCGGCCCTCAGATAAACATGCAGCTGCACAGGTTCGTCCACATGGAAACTGGGAGACAGGAACTTGGCCTTGCATTGGACTGAAACAGACATACAAGACCATTGCTACTGTTCAAATACAGGCAACAGCTCCATCATTGATGAAAAAAGTCCTCAGTGTTCAGAGTGGAAACCCTTGTGTCTCTGTCTGCACTCACTGAAAGGAACGTAGTCCTGCACCTCAACGGTGAACTCGTTACTGCCCGCCAGAGAGACGCGGTCACTCCACAGCACCTGAGCTGCCTTCACAGAGCCGGTGTCACAGTCTGGCTCCGCCTCTGGAACTTCATTCTGTTCAGACATTCAGACAATGTTTGCTACTTTCCTTTAGCTTCAGAAACATAGTGTTTTTTCTGAATTTATAAAAAACAGGGACCTCATGAAAGTATACCTAAATTATTCAGTCTGAAATAATCCAAACATTCACTCACCATGAGTACTCTGATCAGATTCTTCTCAATTCTGGACTTCTGATCCTCACGCAGAGCAGAGGCTGAGAAAACACACACACACACACACACACACACACACACACACACACACACACACACGCACACGCACACGCACACGCACATTACACTTTAGGCTTTATTTTTAATCCTACAGAGTGAGACACAAGTGTGATGTAAGTAGTTACACACTGGGGGGGCCAGCAAGTAACACAGAAAGGTAGCAGTTCCACATTAGGCTCACACATGCATCAAGTTAGAGTTGGGACCGACCTGACAACCAGTTTCAATGGTTGAACAACAAAATGCTGTACTGGATATTGGAGGACAAATAAAGAACCAAATCCTAAAAATAGGATCAAACTAAATAGAATAGAATAAGTCAGTCAGTTCCGTTACATCAGTCTGCATTAGCTAGCATCATGCTGAGTGATGGGGGGAGAGTGAGCACCATCCTACCCAAGAAAGAGGACAATTATGCTCTCTTTACTCCCGGGCCACAGATGGCTTTGGTATCGTCAGAGATCGATCTAACAATGACAGGACCTTTGTGCCATTGTGCCATTATGCCACATCTACATGGTCTGCATGCCTTGTGCTGGGATTGATGACTAAAGGAAGCTTAAAATAGGAAGGTTTCAATACCTCTGCCAACCAGCTCCATAGAGTAGGTTATGTAATCTTTGACGTGGCCCATCAGGAAAGAGCACTTCAGGGCCGTGCACAAGATGGAAGTGAGGAGAGTCCACCAGCGCTCAGTCCGATAGTCACACATCACATAGTCCAACAATCTGCCAGGAAAGCACAGACACACAATAGTATCTTCACTAGCAGCACCTGCAGGGCCACCTCAGACTGCACATTTCATTAGCTCATAATTTGTTTTGCCAGACGGCATTACTGGGATTATCATAATGAAACAGTCCACAACCAAAAATCAAACACATGAGATCTTCTGAGGATCTAATAGGAAAGCACATGGCTCACTTTAAAGCTTTGGTGTAGTCCTTGGCATGATAGTACTCTTCTCCCATCTGCACCACTGTAAACACAACCATTGTTAAAGGGTTATTAAAGGTATATATAATTTAATTTACCTTTAATATTTATAATGGAAAACAATAGACTGATTCTGGTACATTCATTGTGAGTTGGTTCAATCTTCTTAAATAATGCACTCAGTAACACACTCACTAAGATGGCTCTTCATGCGAGGACACTTGTACTTCTTGAACTGCGCAACAGCATTGCTGAGTAATGCAATGATCAGCTCCTGCAGGCGAGAACAAGCAAGCACACATACGTACATAAATACTGAGTTGTGACCACACTTACTAGAGCAAGGGACTTCTTATTCTTTAACTCGTTCTGTGCATTCCTCTAGCTGATAACCTAAAATTGGATATTCTTTAACTAGAAATGAGTCTCCAGATGGCAGAAAGTACAAGGTACTGAAGTAGTACTAAAGGCAGGCCACTGAGGACAGACTTGCTTGTAAATCAGAGAAACACAAAATCAGCAGTCAAAGGTGAAAGAGAGAAGAGAAGCCGAGGACTGACCGAATGCAGCACATCTTTCTCTTTCAGCTGAAGAGCGAGGATGCCCTGTTTCTCCTTTTCGGGGTCAGGTGGGTCAATACCTGCAAGCACACAAAAAGTGCTTAAGAGTGTTCAAGATCGAGTACCGAGCCTCAATGCAAAGTGTTCTGCCCTCTGTTTTAAATATGTAAGAAAGGGCTGATTTAATTGTTTGTAGTAATTGGTTTGTATCGAACGCATGACTGGCTCTTATTTTGACACACCGTAAGAGGCACACCGTGCATTATGGGGGCAGGAGCCCAGATAGTAGACAGACCACATGAGGAGCAGATGTGTGCATAGAGAGAGCTACTCCTGTGTCTTACACCTTTTTTCACGCCCTCGAAAGCAATGGCTGTAAGTTCTTTTGTTGTTTAAAACCTCAGCTATCATGCATATGTAACCTAAAAAGGTTTTTATGTCTAATGTTGCTTTACTGATGGTGCAGGCTAATGCTAATAGTAATATATTCTGGCTTGCAACAATGCTAGTTTTCAGTAATGTTGTGTGCTAATGTATGACCAGGTTAGCATCTTATTTACTTGTCATTCTGTTAAGGGCCTACATTAGCATTTATTAGCCAGTTATTTGTATTCATGCAGTAACTGCTTGTGCTGGTTAAGAGACACTCTTTTTCTTTTCTGTTTCATGTCTGTTACAGTTGTACTCATAAAACCTTCACGTGTCATGCAAGATTGTTAATAAAGGAGCAAGGTGCTCGCTTCCTGGCTCGTGGAAAATCGAGTTTGGCTGACTGTTTAACTGCATTAACGTACTGGTTGTACAGAACACGTAGCGAGAACAGTACACAAAGCAAATGTTCTACTTTGTGCATTACATCTAAAAGTCTCTTAACATTACAGCATGCTCCATTAAAATTCAAAGAAAGGAGAATATTAAACATCACGAGAGTAATTTAACAATCATCTTTTTTTTTTAGCCTCTTTACACCTATATGGACTGTTAAGCATGGACTAGACATAAGCAAAAACACTTGTGGTTCTGTGGGGCAGAACAGTTATAATCCAAGCTGTGTGTGGAGAGATGATGTCCCTGCCCACTTACTCTGATGGCCTTGTCTCCATGCTCTCTGCCCGTAGAAGTCCAGGGCTCCTGTGGCCGTCTCCAAAGGGTCCGGTGTGGGATAACTCACATTCGTCTACAGAAAATTATCAAAATATAAGCACTTACATTAGTGGACAAAACAATCTGAACATTAGGAAACCACACAGAAGAATACTAATAGTCTTTAATGCTGCATTGCTCGCCATCCACTGCAGCATTCAAAAAATATGCTACAAAGCAGATCAACCAAACAACTTTATAAGAGATTTGAATAAACGCATGTACCATTTGTTCACTTTGTTGTTAACTCAGTTTAAGCTAGCTGGCAAATTCAAGGTTTTGATGTTTAACTTTAAATGTGAACTGCACCGAGTTTTTAACTGCAAAAAAATATTTCTGCAAAATTCAATCCCTGTGATTGACAAATTCAAAGCATTCAGATGTTACGTGTGTTATTGTAGAGAAACCTATTGGTTCTGATTCTTTGCAGTGGGGGTGCTAGGAACAAGGGGTCACAGGGTTATAGCCATTTTATTTACTATCCAAAATGACTATATAAAAACACCTTCCAACACTCTACATGCACCGCTCCACCATGAAAGTTTACATTAAAAACAAATCCTTTAGACCAAAGTCTTATCTCAGCACATTCATAAAACTTCTGTGATCAAGCATCAGTGACCTGAATGGGTAAATTCAAACTGACAAACCATTCATTCAAAAGATGCAAAGATCAAATACAGTTTATTACTTTGAAAGTAAGTAATGTATCTCCGTTTTAACACACAACACAGGCAGAGAATATATGTGAGGGATAGGTGTGGATTTTATACTCTGATAGTCTAGTTAAGCATTTCTGTTGTTTGGCTCAGATGTGAAAGTAACAGAGTACTTGTATCCCTGCAAATTTCTGATCAAAAAACAAGAACATAATAATAATAATAAACATTTTTAGTCCTAGAGCACTTTTCACACCCATGGCAGTTCGAAGTGCTTCACAGACAGTTATCATCAGTAATAGAAGAAATAATGCGTTGTAATGAGCCAAAGACAAAACTAATTTATAAATGCCACGATAATGCCGTTCTAATTCATCTGAGAGTTAAAAAGATTCGGTTTTAATGTTTCTTAGAAGTGTGTACTGAGCTTAACTGTCTAATAGAAGCTGGACTTGAGATCCACAGTTCTTAAGTATAATAAAGAAGTCTCTCCACGTTTTTTGTATTTTACAGATATTTGCAGCAGGTCAGTCTCTGTAGATCTAAGATCATGAGATGGAACATAAACAGAGAGACGTTCTGTGATGTAAGCAGGTGCTTGATCATTTAGAGCTTTATAGACTTTGTGAAATCGATTCTGAAAGATACAGGCAGCCAGTGCAGTTCTTCTAAAACAGGAGTGATATGAGCTTTTTTTGTTTTTAGGATCCGAGCTGCTGCTGTTGTAGGGGGTAGATTGTTTTCTTAGGAACCCCAGTAAGGACAGCATTACAGCGATCAGTTTCTCTGCGCTGCTGTGAGACAGAAATGGCTGAACTTTAGCAATATTTCTCAAATGACAGAAATCCACTTTAGCGACTGCACTGATGTATGGGATAAAACAGAGCTCAGGAGATCAAACCCAGGTTTCGTACTTCAGGGTTTTTTTATTAGTAGCTAAAGAATAAAGTCTGTCACAAAGCATTGTTCTTGAAATTTAGTACCAAGAATCAGCAAACAGTGTCCGGTTTGGGCTAGGAAACTAAATAGGTGTGAAAACAGCTTTTTGTTCAACTGTAGTTAGTCATACCTCATGACTGCAGAGCTGGCCAGCTTGCTGCTTGCGCTCCTGGGCGTAACAGGCAGCTTGCTGGTAATAAAAGCCTGGATTTTGCGTCTGAATTGCTGTCAGACCCAGTTTGATGGCCTCATCAAACAGATCACCAAATGACTGAAATCTGCAGAGAGGGCGAGAGAGACAGTGAGAGTGAGAGAGCGAGAGCGAGAGAGCGTGAGAGAGAGTGAGAGAGAGAAAAATTAAGTGAAAGTTGAAGGTTGTGGGTGAAGTTCAGCAATGGAAACCAAGCTATAAAAAGAACCAGAAGTCAAATTAATCTTAAATCACCCATTCAAACCATGTTCAACACATACAAAATTCAATGCTGAAACAGAATCTAACGGAAACACTGTGTGGTTTGCATGGTCATGCCTATTGACAGTGACTAGGTAAGAACAAAATTTAAAGACTTCAACAAAACCTTTCAATTTTTCACTGGACTGTTATTTGACCAAGGACGTCCCAAATTGTTATTACATTTGTACTTGTGTGTATTTAAAGGTAAATACTTTCTTACTTTCATGCAAGTATTTTTTGGCTTCATACTTCCACTTTTCATGGAATAAGGTTTCAACATAGTACTTATAGTTTCACTTAAGTCCAATTTCTACTAACTTTTTCTCCACAGAAATATAGAAGGATACATACTCACTCTCGCTGATTCATGTCTCCATGAATCTCTTGAATCCTAGAGTTACTATTATTACTATTACTATTCTTATTCGGTTGTTAAACTTAAGACTTATTATTTTGTAACCACTACAAATTATTAGAGATGAGGGTGAACATGATGAAGTGTGGGGGCCCATACAAGCCCTTCACAGTTTAAGGGATAGAGATAAACAAACTAAAAAAGTTAAAAGGTTTCTCCTACTGTTTCGACATCCAGGCGGTGTGCTCGAAGGCCAACTCGGCGCTGCCAATCTTCTTCTTGCACAGATCAATGTGCTTCCTGAACTGGGCAATAGCATCCAGAGGGGTGTTGTGCTGGAAGCAAAGTCTGCAGATCTGAGAGAGGAGAACAGCGAGAGGCTCTTAGAGTGAGTAAGGCATTCAACAGGAAATATGACCTTCCTGTGTGGTGCGTAGACTAATCATGACAGCACCGATGTACGAAAGCACGCGCGTGCACACCTTGTAGTTGATGAACCCAGCCAAAGTCTTGATCTCAAGCATGTTGGTCTCATGGGCTCGGAGCTCATGAACCAAACTGTAGGCAGTCCTGTAGTGTCTGAGCAGGAGGGAAAACACAACATTTCCGGCACTGAATCCAGACCTCAACATCAGTGAAGGTGTTTGGGGTTTATTAGACCATAAGAGGCACAAAATGCTCAAACAGCTTCCAAGACTAAACTCCGGAGGTATGGAAAAAACAAACCTGCAAATTTCTTTTAAAGAACTGAAAGCAAGTCTCCCAAAAGAATGGACACCATAATATAGGCACCAGGGTGTCCACACTAACTACTGAAAAGTGTGATGATATATTTAGTTGTTGAGGCTCCTGTGTCCATATATAGTTTGTTTTTTGCTTGTATATTGTGTATATTGTGTATACTGCGTAGAGTGTATATTGTACAGTGTCTGTATGTATAGTGTATATGTGGAGTCGTTGTATATACTGGTACAGTACTAGAGAAACACAAACTGCCAAACATACTTGGCCAATAAACCTGATTCTGATTCTGTGTGATTTCCTGTTAAATATGTTTACTGTATTTTTCCTGACACTGCAAAATTACTTGCTTACAAGGGTCATTGGAATTGAAAGGTGCTGCCTGATTTCCAAGAGAGTACTTAACTGAAAACAGCCTATAAAGGAAAGTGTAGAAACGTACTTGAGGGCGTTCTGCGTGTCCTGCTTGAGCTCGCTGAAGAAACCAGTCTTAAACTGATGCCTGACAAACAACAGCTGAAAAACAAACAAACTCAATCTAAGACT
The DNA here is from genome assembly GCA_034552555.1 of Semaprochilodus insignis. Classification (NCBI taxonomy): domain Eukaryota; kingdom Metazoa; phylum Chordata; class Actinopteri; order Characiformes; family Prochilodontidae; genus Semaprochilodus; species Semaprochilodus insignis. Next base: position 60,339,332 of record CM067474.1, read on the forward strand.
CTTTGCATAATCACAACGTCACTACACGATACATACAGTAACCACACATTACTTCAACTTACAGCAGCGTCTTCACCACATCACTACCAAAAAACTGTCAAAAAAAAACATCGACAATTAACCGTATCCAAGGGAAACAGAATCTACTAAAATCTACTAAATATGCTACTTTCATAAAATAAATGTGTTATAAATTATTATACACACAAACAAAATAAAAATAGGGAAGTTACGCCACCAATGACGTAGTGGCCCCTGTGCCTCAGGGGACGTGCTCTACAAAAAAAAACAGTCATCACCTTATTAGAGTAATTATCCTAAATCTGGTATGTAATATTTATAATAATGTGATATATATGTAATATTTCTAATCTGGAGAATGTTGTATGCTTAATAAAGGACTATATAACTTTTTTACTTTTAAATCATTTTACCATATTGACAAATGTTTTTTCTTATGAGAAATATGCTTCAGAAACTAACCTAAAGCAAAGTTATTTGCCAATACAGTGAGATAAATTGACTAAAATCACCTAAAACAAGTACAAATGTCTAGACATAAGTTAAATAACCTTATAATAAACAACAATCTCCAAATGAGACAAACTGCATATATTGACTAGACTTACAATAAGTACAATGGACAGGAAACAACAAATTACACCTACGCCTTTCTCTGTCTGTGACACATCACACCCATACTACAAGATCTTAACACACATATACACAATGGTGAAGGAGACCCTCACTTTTTAGCAAAAATCTTTTTTTTTCTGAGGTTTATGAACAAGTTCTGTATAATAGTGTTGCTGCTTTTAAAAAGGCTCTGAGACACCAGGCAAACATATTGTCTTCATTGTTTAGCAAAAGAATTAAAAAATAGAAGAGAAAACAGTAAAAATGACGATAGTGAATTATTAAGATAAAGCAAAAAGTTGCTTCCACTATATACAGAACAGATGCTAGTGAAATTCAAAAAAGCTCATCAGTAAAAAGACACAACACTCTTTCTATACACAGCGAAAAAGGGTAACTGAAAGAAGTCTTGGCCCACATACAAGGCCTTAATCAGATGTGAAACATCACATAAGGACACCAGCTTAATTAAAAATACGTGGCCTCTTATTAGAGGAGCGGTCTCATTTCCTCATTGGCCCCATCTAGTGGGCTACGCACAGACAAAGGATAAACACTCAAATGTTACGTTTCAGCATTTGTATTCACAAGAACAAGACACCCATTGCTTTCAAAAGAACAATTTACAACCTATTTTTGAGGCTGAGGCTCCTTCGAAATACTTTATCTAGGTGTTATATGCTAAATATTTCAGCTGATTTACAATGTTCACGTCTCCCCTTGTTCCACAACCACTTAGGAAAAAACAGGGAAAATCAGAGACCGAGTAGCGGCCCTTTAAAATGTTGTGCTGATTAGTATAACTGTATAACGGGCTGACATCCAAACTACTTGTTCCCAAGTAGTTGACAGAGCAGTGGCACTTGCTGTTCAGAAATGGAGTCTTGCACCACACTTGTTTGAGAACTACTGCACTACATTTTGCAACAGCTGTAAGTGTAGCCACAGTCTGCAACGGCTTTGAGAGCTATAAACACAGTCTTACCTGATGTGTGGTTTTATTCAGGAACTCTTTATGAGATTTCACCCTCCTTATCTCATTATAGTAATACGTTTGAGCGTGCTCATAAAACGCATTCTCCAGCCTAGAGATATGAGAAAGGGAGAGAGAGAGAATATCAATTTACAAACAAATATTACATATTATTATTGTCAATATCCCATTAAATACTCAGTGCCTGAAATGTTCTCAGTAATTTAAGACAGATTATTCCTAAAGTGTGATCAATCAGCTAAATCAGATAACGTCAAGTTATTATTTGGTCTCTGACACTGACGATCTGCTTATTTTTACAGGTATTTTTACAGGTACGTTCTACAGTATCAGAAAGCACAAAACAAGTATGTGTAAGACTACTTAATACCTTAACACAATTTGAGGCAGGTCTGCAAGTTTGCAGTGTATACAAGCATGAGCCTCCATTATTTGATAGCTAGATTAGGACATTAATCTTGGCTGATTGATCACATTTATGTAGGAAAAATGATTAATTCTTAATTCTTAATTCTTATTATTAAAATTATTTAATCTTTTCAGTTAAATATTGTACCGTATAGTATGTTTAAAACTTTAGGCTGGATGAAAGTTCTAAAGAAGACTGTTAATGTACAAGTGATTACTTGTATGTGTGGTGACAGAGCAACAGAGTTTCTGACCTGATGATGTATCCTACAAGATGATCCGTATGGGGGAGGACAAACAGGGATTTCCCAGAGAGATCACAGGCGTTACACAGGGCGGCAGCCCTCTCTGATGCCACCACATCCTCTCCTGCCATCGCAGAAACCCATTGTTATGGCTGCTCATCATTTACGAAGGCAAAATAACTCACTTGGAATGTTAATCCTCACCTGGAGGAAGAGGGGTCTTCTTTTGGATTAAAACAACAGCAACCTTAGTGTTCCTTCCTTGAAGACTTGTTCTATGCAAAAACCAAGCAAATGTTGCACTTTAGACAACCAGCCATTTAGTCTACAAAGCATCATGTATTATATGTATACCACATATGCCCAGAAATATAATATCACAACAGCTGATAGCATTTGCACAGTATGTGATGTTTAGTATTTCTGAGGTTTGTAAACGAGTTAGAAAGCTGTATGTAAAGGTTTGAACACCTCTGGTTAAATCTGTTGGTTTTCTAAGTCAACAGAAGTTAAAATGTTCAAAAGCATTTCTTTAATATGGCAAAAAAAATAAAAAAAAAAACCCTATAATATACATCAGATGTACCAAAGCATGTGTTTAGGCAACCTTTTATGTTTAATATTTTTACAACATGACATATGCAGTAAATAAATAGAAATTGTGCAACAAAAGCAGAAGACGCGTGTTCTCTGTAGAAAGTAAATGACTATTCAACAAAACATGTGATTAGACCAGGAACCACCAACCTTTGCATATAATTGTCTATCAGTTCTAAGTTATAATGTGGCGCAGGGGGCAAAATTCACTATTAAATAAAATAAGAGAATGACATAACAGGCTTACATCCAATCGCCACTTGTTAGTAAATCTGTCCTAAATTTGTCTTTTTAATTATATGATTTATGTGGCATATTTTATCATGATAATGATTTTGTCATTGCTGCCATATGACAACATGCCCCATAGATGCAACTTGGTGCTTCAAACAAATGGACACCAGTCTGTTATGGTTTGTGTTAAGGTTAACAGTCTTACCTGACTATCTCCACTTTAGTGGCACATTCCGACTGTTTCTCCTTCCACTGGGCATCGTCCCAGTCCAGCTCATAGAACAGCACCACCAGAGCGGGCACCAAGTTCAGGTGCTTATTCATCCAGCCTGTCTTCAGGATGCCTTTGGGAATATACCACTCGTAGGAGGTTCTCTGGAAGAACATGAGAGCACTGATTTTTTTACGCAATGTTAAACATTGTAAACTTGTGGCAAATCAGAAATCAAGTTTTCTTTGAGGACTGTTTTGCCTTAGAACAACCCTCATGTAGCCCTCCACCATGAACGGATAACAAATTGTGCAAATATCATTTTAGCATTTTAACTTCAAAACAAAGCTATTGCAAAACAATGTCTTAAACAACAGGCAATGCATTTGTAGCTATTCCATGTAGACAAAATTAAGCTTACATTTTGCTGAACAAGCAAGAAATCCTGTTAACTTTGCAAGTAGAAAACAGATCCAAAAAGTGCTTGCAGAAAAGTGTGGAAAGTATTCATACATTCCTCAAAAACAACTTGACGTTTTGTTCACTGAACTGCTCACACTTACCTTAGTTCTGCACTTCGGGTACTCGTGGTCCCCTGGCAGGACTTTGAAGGAGATAGGCACCCTGTCGGCCCTCCTGTTGGCACAGAAAGCATCCCATATGGCTCTGTGCACAGCGTTGTAGACCACATCCAGGCCAGTCAGAGCCACAAAGGCCATGGGCCTGCAACACAGCTCCGGAGGGAGATCCCACTGAGTCGGACTCATCTTGCTAAGACGTGAAGTTTCAGTCTAGAACTGCAAAAAGAATTAGGGTGAAACGAAGCAATGACATGAAAACCTACTTCATAACCTAGTTATTTTGCTGCCCAATGACACACTTAACATATTCAGACAGAAGTAACATGTTCACTGTTGTCTAAAATCCAGTCCCTAAATTTCCATTAGTCTGATCAGAGAGAGCTGCTTGGGTTTCTTTTGCTGGAGGACATGAGTTTGGTACCTATATGGTCTTCTAGAGAAAGAGAAGCTCAGTTTACACAGCACACAGATGTTGGTAGTGCCGGATGATTTCATTCTACACAATAAATGTCCTTCGATAATGACAGGATACCATAGCTGACTGACCAAATCTTGTTAAATACTCGGAAACATTTCTCCGGTGAAACTTCAAACCCTTGAGCAGCTATGCACCTACAAATGAGATTAGATTAAAGTCAACTTTATAGCCATTGTGCAAAGGAAATAAAATGCAGTTAGTATCTAACCAGAAGTGCAAAATACAGTATTATTTACATGAGAAGTGCATCCCATCGCAAGCAATGTTGTCGTTACAATAGGTCAAATTTAAGGACAGCGGAGCGACAAAGATCTGGATGTACAAATATGATACATGTATGCAGTCAAGTCACACTATTATGACCATTTCCTACTTTTGCCGGCAGCAGCACGCAGCTCATGAAGGAAGTCACACTTTTGTGGCAATCTCTGGGCCCACTCATCCATGTGGAAGGCACTCCCAACCGATTTGTGTATGAATCCATCCTTACAGATCACACACATATGTACATGCTGATTGTCTTCCCTGGGGAGGATGGGATCTTCCAGCAACACAATGCAACATGTCACATGGATAGAAATGTCCGAAGAGCATGACCAAGACTTCCTAGTACTATCCTGGTCTCCTAATTCCCCCAACTTGAACCCTATTGAGCATCTGTGGGACCACCTTGATGGCCATCTTCACTCTATGGATCCTCCCACACACCCTCCAGCAGTTGCGGGATGCACTGCAGTCAGCATGGCTCCAGATACCTGTGACAACCAACCAGGACCTTACTGAGTCACTCCCAGCCTGTCTAGCTGCTGTCAGCGCTGCGCACAGTGATGACTCTTGATAGTAGCTGATGGTCACAATAATGTGACTCAACTGTGTATATACAGAATGAGTGGAGAGAATGCGGGGTTGGTTGCATGTCCTGTGAGAGCAGCATGTGTAAAAAGGCAAGTCTGCAAAGTAAAAATAACCTGTACAGTGGGTTTATATACAGAATGTACAGTAACTGTCTGCGCGGATATGAATAGTGCAGTAACAGGATTATGACTACGGCTTCAGTTGTGCCAACACACAGCATCAACCTACCACTGATGGCCTACATGAAGTGAAACACACAGAAAGCTTCAATGAGAGAAGCTGGAGCTCTGGACGTCTGTAGGGGACTGAAACTGAAAGGGCTAGCTGGCTAGCTAAATGTCTCTTAGCTAGCTAGCTAGTTAGCTAGCATATCTGCACAATTTACACCAATAACGGTGTTATCCTCTTTTTTCTGAAGTTAAAAATCACCCTCAAGTGTCTCTTTGTCCCCCCACAGTCATCCACATTTGCTTATTTCAGTCAGGTAAACCGCTGACAGACCCAGTAAACATTAAGGCCGCCTGAGCTGCTGTGGAGAACCGAACTAGCTCAACTAGTCAGCTGTCAACTCGCTCCAATAAACCACGCAGCAATAACAACGGCGGAGCTTTTTAACTCATCAATAAAACGAAACGCTGACAGCTGTAAAAGCTAATTAGCTTCAACCAAACCCTAGTAAACACCTTTAGTCAGTGCTGAGCAGTAAGACCTTTAGCGTTAAGTTCCTGTAACGCTCTCCGCGGCGGCCATTTCATCCGCACGCGCCCGCCGGAAGAGAGCGGTTAGCTGGGGGATGTTTACCTTGTTGTTTGGGTTTGAACGCAGATTATATTTAATTCATTAACGCGGAATCCGAACTAATATCCGTGTTTATCTCCGAGCACAGCCAGCAGACCCACACCCCATGACACTCCGCTTATTCGTCGGTGGCTTTGTGCTGCCCTAGGCGCGGACTGCTTACTGCACCCTGCTGGACAAACAGAGCAATTAACTGCTGTCAGGTTTTACTAGCTGCAGGGCGAACGCAGCATACTAAAGGGGAACCCCACCGGTGCTTGAAATTCTCCGCACAGTTAAAGGATTAACGTACCAACAAAGCCTTTCCGACTGTTTGGTGCGAAACGCGTCTAAAGAAAGGGTAAAGACAAAGTCAGAATCGTTTACAGTGGTGGTGATCGGAACCAGACGCCATTAGAATTAGAGTCTAATGTCTCTGAAAGCTTCTTCACATAAAGTTATTACATTAAATGGTTATGAATTTGCCGCCTGATATCAGAGATATTGTTTTACCGTAGTTTTATGATAACGATTTGGTCTAAAACGTAATTTAGTCAAATAATATTAATTTATTCAGAGTGGAGGGATACACTAAGAGTGATCTAAGGCAAAGTAGTCTCCAAAGAAAACCCTTGATTTTCAATCTAGTCGTTGTTCTACTGTACAATATGTATATTGAACAAGGCAGATAAATAATATATAAACATCATATTATTGCTTGCGAAATTTTTATGAATTATCGCAGGACACCATTAGGAACCTCTACAACTCCATGCTGAGACGTCTGCGTTAGCGAAGATGGTGGCCCGAAGCCATAGTGAGAGACACTACTTCTGTATGTGTAGCTCAATAAATATTGATCATATCAGTCTAAATTTATCATCATTTATTGTTCCTGGTAACCTTTATAAGGGTGATCTAAGGGAAAGTAGTCCCCAAAGAAAACCCTTTGTTTTTAAATTTAGCCACATACAAACTCAGTAGACCCGTGTAGGTTCACAGAGGGTTTCAGACAGTCGCCTAAATAAAAGGGCTATGTTTGTGTTGTTGACGCTTGGTTCCCATCATCAGAGTCAGTTTCTCTACCATGGAACCATTTCACATCAAACCTCTGTCAACCACTGAATTACACATCGATTTCAACTAAGTCATTCAGGTGTGAAATGTTCTGCTCTTACAGAGTCAGAATTGTTCCCAGGGGTGGCGGTGATGGGAACCAGACAGCTGAATTGTTTAATGCCTCTAAAAGCTTCCCCACAAAAAGTTACTGCATGGAATGAATGAACAGATACCTGGCCTGATGTTGGGGATAGTGCTTTACAGTAGCTTTGTGGCATTGACTGGTTTAAAATGCATTGTTAAAAAGCGTACATTTGGTGAAATACTATCCCAAAATACATGCTTTCATATTTACTGCTAAATTACTGTTACACATAAAAACTCAGAGGGCACATGTAGATTCACAGGTCATAAGGAAGTAGTCTCCGTTCCATATGCAGTGTCCCACTGGAATAACCTTATGGATGGCTTTAAATGAAAAATACATTTATTTTGCCCTCAAACTTATATATCATACTACCATAATAATATTATTGTCTGTCTGTCTGTCTGTCTATCTATCTATCTAAACTACTTGCTTCTCACTAAAGTGAGATGAATGCTTCTCAAGCTTGATTGACATGTCACGTGTCCAGAAGGTCTGGTGTCACTCCACCTCCACCCCTACTGCACAATCTGCAGGAACTGTGTAAGAATATTCAAGATGCATGGGATGGATTATCACAGCACACCATTAGGAACCTCTACAACTCCATGCCGAGACGTCTGGCACGTTGAAATTCAAATAACAAACAGTTAATAGCTTTAGATAAGAACAACATATTTAATTTCCTATCTATGGCCAAAGACATTCAGTTTACAATGCTTCTTGACATCTATCACTCAAACTAATCCTTAAAATAGTATATAATATTTAAGAAAATAATTGTAGATTTTGTGAATTTGATTTTAAGACTTGTGAGCTGTATTCACTCTGGTACCTTCTGGATAATAATAATTAAAATAATAATAATAATAATAATAATAATAATAATAATAATAATACAATATTACCTTTGCTTAATGTGAAAGCCTTACTGTGTTTAGTGTTTTCTCTGAGCGTTTGTAATATCGTTGTCGTTCTTGAATATGTAATATGACAAATAAAAATAAATAAAAAACGACCTCTCGTCTCAACGACTGAATTTAGCTGAAATTCAGAAAATGCGGTGGAATTGCCCTTCAGTTTAATACCGTGGCCGGCCATGTGCGGCTTGCGAGTGTGACGTGTTTTGGGTGCGACGATTCCTGCGCGCTTCTGGAAGCGGCACCATGGCGGATAAAGCGCAGATCCTGGAAGCCATTAAAGTACAAGGAGAGCTGGTCAGGAAGCTAAAAGCGGACAAGGCCGACAAAGAGCAGGTCAGTGTGAGCGGATATGCGGTCAGACTGTCAGNGATCCAAGAAGCCATTAAAGTACAAGGAGAGCTGGTCAGGAAGCTAAAAGCGGACAAGGCCGACAAAGAGCAGGTCAGTGTGAGCGGATATGCGGTCAGACTGTCAGGTTTTTGTCGAGGCTGATGCTCGTCGTAGTCCGCTTGCGCGGTGCTGGCTAACCGCTAATGTAGCTACCGCCTCTCTGTGGCCTGATCGAGCGTTAATCATCGTTTACTGTTCAAAATGTGCTTTAATATCAGCTTAAATCTCAGTATGTCTCACTGTCCGTGTGTAAACCGCGAAGAGAGAGGTTATTTTAAGTGTAGCTTCTGTAATAGTGAGTTTTGCTCTTCAGCTTGAGGAAGCTGATGCAACATCTGATAAATCGCTGTCAGTTCCGTGTAGACAGACAGACAGATGAAGAGATAAATAAGGCGCGTATACATATATAGGCTTGATTCATCTTCATCACAGGGCCTACAGGGCATACAAGACAAATAACAGAAACACGTACACCGATCAGCCATAACATTAAAACCACCCCCGTGTATATTCACTCACTGTCCATTTCATTAGCTCCACTTACCATATAGGAGCACTCTGTAGTACTACAATCACAGACTGTAGTCCATGTGGGTCTTTGTTTACTTGTTATCCCCCTTTTACCCTGTTCTTTAATGGTCAGGACCCCCACAGGACCACCACAGAGCAGGTATAATGTGGGTGGTGGATCATTCTCAGCACTGCAGTGATACTGACGTGGTGGTGGTGGTGTGTTGGTGTGTGTTGTGCTGGTGTGAGTGGATCAGACGCAGCAGTGCTGCTGGAGTGTTTAAACACTGTGTCCACTCACTGTCCACTCTATTAGACTGCTGAGAATGATCCACCACCCACATAATACCTGCTCTGTGGTGGTCCTGACCACTGAAGAACAGGGTGAAAGAGGGATAACAAAGTATGCAGAGAGTCAGATGGTCTACAGTCTGTAATTGTAGAGCTACAAAGTGCTCCTGTATGTTAAGTGGACTTAATAAAATGCACCGTGAGTGTAGATACAAGGAAGTGGTTTTAATGTTATGGCTGATCGGTGTAAAGTGACAGATGCACCCCAAAGTACGTCATTGTAGTAAGTAGGTAATTAGGTAATTTCTCAGATGTCAAAGTTGGAGTGAAACTGAATGGTTGCACCACATTTAGTGAGCAAAAATTCAATGTGCAAAATCATTCAAAGCGTTCTGTGTAATAGCTAGTAGGGCTGAACTGTTTTGGCAAAATATCTAATTGTGTATTGTGTAAATATTGCAGTCATATTGTGAGGGCCTTTTTTGGCTAGCTGGACCAGCATGTACCTTCTGTAGCTTGGGGCTTGAACACTTAACTTAGTGCACCAAACCGCCAGTTGCTTGTGGTTGTGGTGTCACAGCACACGGAAGTTTGCTTGCTTCTAATGAGTCGAGTTCAACTAAAAGAAGTTCATGAGCTCCGTCAGTGTTGATGATTACAAGCCTGTAAGACTATAATACATAGTTGCAGCTCATTCCAATATGAAAATGGAAATTTCAGATTACAATTCAGGTATATAATCAGTTGAACTGTGAGCGCTAATAGCCAGGCATATGATTAACCTTCCACTGAACACCTTTAACATGGTCAGTTCAGTACACACTGAAGTACGGTATGGTCCTCCTCCTTCTTTCCTCTAAAACTCAGTGATCATGCAAGCAGACACCCTCATTAGTGAATCTATCCACTTTGAAGTGGCCCGGTGCATATACTTGAGTTCACCTGCGCACACACACAGCTTGTATGACCTCCACAGAAAAGCACTGACCAATAGAATGGGATGCTTTAGAGCAGCTGCACATGAGGTCACCATGCCCAAAGCCAAGCGTCAGCTAGAGGGGTATTGAACCACACCAGCTTTGGGCTGTGGAGCAGTGGAACTGCGTTCTCTGGAGCGTTGGAGTGATCCAGAACTGACCTCACTAATGCTCCTTTGGTTAAATACTATCAAATCCTCACAGCAATGTTCCAGCATCTGGTGAAAAGCTTTTACAGGCTCTTACTTCAGTGAGGAAGGAACAGACTCCCTATTAATAACATGGAATTCATTCAGAAACGTTGGAGGAGCAGGTGTCTACAAACGTTTGGATGTATAGCGTGTTTGTATTTGTAGATGTATTTATCTCTTGCTCTGCGGTCATGCACTGTTGGCTCCATGGTTTATCTTTTTTTCTAGCTGTGCTTTGTTGCGTTTTGGCTAGGGCTGCACAATAAAGAGTATTTTTGTCGTTATCACAATATTATTATTTTTGATCGTTTGTAATGTAATGATTTGGCTAAACAGGCAACACAGTTCACAATTCAAAAGCTACCCTTTGACTATATAACGTTTAACATGTTATGGATTAATCTTGATATTAAACACTAAATAAAAAAAATCATGGATATTCCGTGAAAGTCAGGGATGAAACCTGGTGGGTAAGTTTGACATCATGAGACATTCGATTGATTCAAGGTTCACACTTGGCTGTGCATGCACAGACCTTATTGCTTTGTTTGACCACTGGCCTGAGAGATGCTTCTTACAGTACAGTTGTCTGGAAAATACATGATCCAGTGATGGCTACCATTACACCAAGCATGCATCACTGTAATAAGCCTTTGAAGGAATTTAGTATATATTTATTATTTTTTATGAGTCTAAATAATCTTTATAATGCTGTTATAAGTCTGTTTCTCAGCCTTTCTGGGCACAAAATATGCAAGTATTTCATCATGTTTATTTTGCATGGTGGTGAAGAAAAAGCACCCCTCTCCAAGTGGGGGGATATCACGCTCGGCCCGTATTGTGCAGCCCTAATTTAAGCCTGTACAGTTTCAGTAGGACGCTTCTCTTTGAGTGATACGAGAGGATGTTTGGTCTTGGTTCTGTTGATGCCATAATAGACTCTGTAGTGTGCAGCTGATTTTTGACACCTTCCTCTCATGTTTTGCTTCCTTTGTTGCTGTGATGCCTCCCTTGTGGGCCGCGGCCCCCTAGCGATAGGGTTGCTCACCACTTTTCTCCTGTTCTTCCTGCTTGTTGCTGCGGATACTGCCTCCGTACCTGTTGCTGTCGTCATCGACGTCATCATCATCATCCCCATCTTCCTCTGACCTGATCTTGGAACTGTGTGATTTCGCTGTTGGACTTCTTCTCCTTGCTCATTGGACCGGACCGGACTGGACTGTGTTTTTGGGCTGTGCTGACGTGGACTGTACCATCGGGGCTGTGAACTGTGTGCTGCGTCTTTTGACTGAAACATGGCCACTCTGGGGCTGGCCTGTGTGCGTCTCTGTGCTGGTCTGATGGGACGACGTGCTGCTTCATCACTCCGCTCTCTGCGCTACCTCTCCGGAATGACTGTATCTCAGGTAGGAGTCTTCTGTCACATGCTGACAGTGACAGTGACAGTGAGGCCATATCCACTTATTACACTGTTCCTGATGGAATGCTGTGATTAGAATGTTTCCTTATGGCCCTTGACCAGTGAAGGTTAACTGGGGGGCCATGTTAAAACCAGTTTGTGTTATGCAAACCATGAGAAGACACTAGTATTCCCATATGTGAATGTTATTAAACCTTTGAACGTGTTGGGTGTGCTTTTACATTGATACCACACTGATCGTATGTAACGGATGCGATTGTTCTGAAGACATAACTCTTGAGCTGAGCAGGTTGAATGCACTGAGGGGGATGTTTGGGAGGGGTGTTTAAGGGGTCCTTTGCCGTTGTGCAGACTTGTACACATTTTAATGCATGATTACGGTTAATTTGTTGGATTTTACATATTAAACAAACTGAGCTTAATATTACACATTCAGTCAACAAGTCATGGTCATTTGACAGAGGTGGTTTAGATTTGTCTTGCACTGCAAAACCACTGATGACGAACAGTCTACAACAACGTGTATGCTGAATGCCACTTGTATTTTGGCAAATATTAAGCTGCCACTAACGTGCTATTGCTGTCTTGCCTCCCATGTCTGCTTCAGTCTTAGGAGCCGTCACTAAATTACGGCTTTAAATACAAAAGTGAAACGATTGAAAATGAATCCCTCGCTCCCTGAATCAGCTTTCTGTGGTTGTATTCCACATGGCTCCACAGGCCTCTTTTTGAAGGTTGAAGTTCTGATAGGTTTTTGAACTCCAGTCATAAAATTATTTACAGTCCTAATTATTTAGCATTTCCCCTGTAGCTTCTTGCTAACATAGTTAACAAAGTGGGATGGATAAATACTGCATTTGAAGGAGGTGTGGTGCGTATACGTCTGCAGCATTATGAAAGCAGTTCGTTGTTTGCATCTTGCTGGATTGTGGAGCTGTGTTGATGGAGAAGGTGAGCAACACAGCTGTTTGCCGATTCATCACTTTAAGTGACTCTGAGCTTTGAGACTTGACTCTTTATTGTACTGGCGCAGCTCAGATTATTGGAATGAACGGGGGCGGGGGGGGGGGGGGGCTGGTCCTTGGTGTGGGGGAGAAACAAATAAATTGCTTTCTACTGTTAAGCTAAGAGCAGACTCTCATTGTGTCTTTCTGTAAAGGACACTGCAGATTGTTTTTCCTCTTAGTTTTAGGTGTAGAGGTGGGTGGTAAGGCAATAGTCGTTGACTATGTTTGTGAACAGCTGTGCTACACTGAGATAACCAAGGAGGCAAGTTAGTAGTCACACGAAAACTGTCTAAAACTTTTAACTTAAATTTGACATAATCATGACACTCAATATCATACAAGTTAATATTAACTGTGTCAGCATTACTCACTGCTCACCTGCTCGGTTATGACTTCATCCTTCTTAATTCTTGGCTTCTCTGGTCGTCCTTGCTGAGATTGAGAATCTGTCTTCAGCTTCATCTGATCTCTGTCCACTGTACGAGACACAGTTACAGTCAGTGAACCGGGGCTGTACCAGTTGAGGTGGGAGGTACTGGTTTAACTCCTACGGTACTTCATTACTACAGATACAGTGGTTGGTATAGTGTAGTGGGTTACACCGCTGCCCTTCATGGTGTAGACTGGGGTTCGTTTCCCTTCCTGGGCAACACTATACCAATAAGAGTCCTTGGGCAAGACTCCTAACAGTGCCTTCACCTACCTGTGTAAATGTAAACTGTAAATTGCTCTGGATAAAAGCGTCTGCCAAATGCCATAAAATACACTTGAATGTCACGTTTATAGGTTGTTTGAGTGTTCTTGTGGTTATATGTGTGAATTTATGTGTCACCTTAATCAAACAGCTGGTAATAAAATAAGGTAATGGAATAATAGGTTGATCTAATCACTTTCTAATAATCTGTCCAATCATTTTTTTTTTCCCAATGTTGCAGATTGATGAGGAAGTTGCCAAACTATTGGAGCTGAAGGCGCAGCTTGGAGGGGATGATGGCAAACACACATTTGTTCTCAAAACCGCCAAGGTAGGACTAGCAGATATCGCATGCAAGTACACATTCAGTTTTGCATGTTTGAAAACACAACAGAATTTTATTTATTTATTTTTCCCTTGTAATATTTCTGTACGTATGTGTGTATGTAGGGGACCAGGGACTACAACCCCAAACAGATGGCCATCAGAGAGAAGGTCTTCAACACCATCATCAGCTGCTTTAAACGCCATGGTGCTGAAACCATCGACACCCCAGTCTTTGAGCTGAAGGTATATGTTTCCCCACCTGACCAGTAATGTCTGCTTTTATAAGCTCACTAGACAAAAACTTGTGTGTGTGTTTAAGGTGGCAGTAACTTCAGGCTCCTGCAGATGGAGCTGCATGAGGATGATGGGGTTATAAATACCTGCAGGGTGTGAATGATGGGATTCATAGATTGAGAAGAGGTGGCACAGTGCAGTGAATGTCTCGTTCCATGTGTGGAAAATGGCTCCAAAGCAGATGTTAATGATTGACTAAAAGGAGTGACTGTATTTGGGTGTGCCAAAGACCATAGTGTGAAGGAAGTAGCTGAATCTGCAGGTGTATGGAAGCGTACGGTCATATGGGTCTACCAGCAGTGGCTAAAATCCCAGTCTACAGGGAATTCTCCTTAGAAATGAGTCAGGGAAGGCATCCACCAAATTCTTTGATGTAAGAGTGTCTGAACATTGATGTGGCCTACATCCAGAAACTTGTCCAGTCTATGCCAAATCCAATCACAGCTGTTATTCCTGCTTGTGGTGGCATTACGCCTGTTAGGTCTGGTGAGCTAGTTAATTCTAGTTAATTCAGAATTCCTTTGAGTCTGTGCTTGCTTTTGGAGGTTTATTCATTTATTTTTACTCCCCTTTCATAGGAAACATTGACAGGAAAGTATGGAGAGGACTCAAAACTCATCTATGATCTGAAGGACCAGGGAGGAGAGCTGCTGTCTCTGCGATACGACCTGACTGTATCCTCCTCTACTAAGCAGAATACAGACAAACAGTTGTCCGTCTGTCAGATTACAGAGAGCAACTGTGCCAAGGCAGCACAGCTCTGAGACTGAGTCTGTCCAAATTGATCCATCTACATGTACTTGTCTACACAAAAACTGAAAATGTTGAGAAATTGTTGAGAAAATAGCTCTGCAGTCGTCTCATTTTGAGATGTTCAGCATTCAGAGTTAATGACTGACCGACAGAAGACTGAGAAGTAGTTTCTTCTGACTCATGTGAAGTTGTTTTACTTTCTGTTTGTCATGTAGAGATTTTTTGTGTGTTGCTGCTGCTGCTGTTATTGTGGTTCCTTATCTTCCCCCTTTTCAGGTTCCTTTCGCTCGTTACTTGGCCATGAACAAAATCACCAACATCAAACGCTATCACATCGCTAAAGTGTACCGCAGAGACAACCCTGCCATGACCCGAGGCCGCTACAGAGAGTTTTACCAGTGTGTGAGTACCATCGCTGTCTGATAGACCTGAAATCTGAATTCAGTTCTGTCTCAATTGCCTTTCAAGTTAGAGTAATACAAAGCAAGCCTGTTTGTCTTGCCATCAGTACTCATCTGTAGGCCGGTCCTGAAATGTTAGCCAATGATTATTTTTGCGATCATCAGTTGACTGGTCTTTTTGGGTTGACTGTGTCAAAGTATGTGGCTTAAGTTGCCAAACTGGTTGTTATCTTGCATCCTAGTTATCAGTCCCAACTACACACAGCTCAAGTTCAAATAAACACTAATCACTGCTGCCCTCTAAAGGTGTTATAGCTATGGCTGCATGATTTGGGGAAAACTTCAAATTGCATTTCTTCTGACCAATATTGCAACTGAGATTTGAGCTGTAATTCATTTATATGAATCCAGGTTCAGACCTTTTTTGCCCAAGAAGAGCAGGATATCCTTTTATCTTATCCGTTTCTTGCTTGAGCCCTGAGTGTAGTGTGCCAGGCTGCCAGTATGTTGTGGATGTGTAAACATAACACATGGAGGTTTAGTTGCTCATGCTGCATGTTTGAATTATCCACCATGTACCTGCGATTTATATAGTCACTCTGTACACTCTGTTCACACTGCACAGGAAACGCATCCCATACAGACAGCTCAGCTCTGCCTACAGACAATTTCCAATAAAGATTCCCCAGTCCAGAGGAGAAACACTGGCTGAATCTTAAATGACTCCCTACCTAATGCCCCAAGTGGCTCTTGCAACCAACAGTGCATATTTCTGAGCAGTGTACACGATTCCATACTTGACAAATGTTTTTGTGTAGAAGCCAGAACTTGTGTAGTGTGCTACGTAGGAAGGGGCGGGGGGGCGTTTGGGATTTAGCCGCTGACAAACCAACTGTGGTACAACAGCTTTGCAAACTTTACTACACTACACTGCACTGAAACTGAAACTGAAAACCAGGCGAACTACAGAGACAGTATAAAATATCACTGAAGGTCAGTCTGCATATACAGACACTGGTACTGCAAATACCGACTCCTTTGGCTCCTACAGGCACTTCAAGCTCAGTGTTATTAGGTTCACCACATGCATTTCTATGCATCAATGTCTTTAAATGCTGTGCAAACTTGAAACTTTGTTCAGTTTCTACATTGAAAACTTTAAAATAATGTTTTCAGTAATGTAGACCGTAATTAAACAGTTGCAGCTCATTGAAAGTTGAGATTTCAGTATAAAAGGCATTAATCTTTCAGCCCAAGTTAAAGCACCACTCAGGAGTCGGAAGGAAAGCGTTTGTTGTATTTGTAAGACCCATGACGTGCGTGCCTTGATAAACACATTGTTTGCTTACTTTTTATGTGCATCCATTTGCCTCAACGCTCAACTGACGAAAGTGCACCTAACTGACGTTCTGTTGGATGGAACACAAGCGTATGATTGGGAAAGATAACAACTATGGATCATAACTAATTGCAGTCAGGCAATTATGTAATAGTTGTGACGGGCCTAAATGTGTGCCTTGTGTTTGGTTACCAAGTTACTACAGCAACAGCCGGCAGTGAAGGCGATGACGGCTGTTTCATTTAAAAAAAATAAAAAATAAAAAATAAATAAATAATTTTTGGACACAGGAGCGGACACACTACATTGCCAAAAGTATGGACTTGTCTGCCTTCACATGCATATGAACTTGGGACATCCCATTCTTAATCAATAGTGTTATATATGTCGGCCCAACCTTTACAGCTATAACAGCTTCAACTCTTCTGAGAAGGCTTTCCGCAAGGTTTAGGAATGTGTATGGGAATTTCCGACTATTCTTCCAGAAGCGCATTTGTGAGGTCAGACTGATGTTGGGCGAGAAGGCCTGCCTCACAGTCTCCTCTCGAATTCACCCCAAAGGTGTTTTATGGGGTTGAGGTCAGGACTCTGTGCAGGCCAGTAAAGTTCTGAATTTGACGCTTTGCATTGAGCTTGGTGATGTAAGGCTTGGATGCAGCTGCTCGGCCATGGAGACCCATTCCATGAAGCTCTCTACACACTGCACTTGAGCTAATCTGAAGGCCACATGAAGTTTGGAGGTCTGTAGTGATTGACTCTGCAGAAAGTTGGCGACCTTTGCGCACTATGCGCCTCAGCATCCTATAAAAGTGTCCAGATACTGTTTTCGGACAAGAGCTGTGACATCTCCTGGCTCTCCCTTCGATGCAAGAAAGAAAGAATCAACTTCACCTTCTAGACTGTCCAAATAAGAGGATTCTGCTATCAACACATGCCTGTTCATGTAGCTACTGTCTATCACAGTGTGTCTGTGCAGGTCAGTTAGTTTCTGAACCATGAGTTGTTTTATACCACTTATCATTAGGGTGGTTTTGCTGCAGTCATCATATTAGTGGGCAATATGAAACAAATCTGGGCCAGTGTTCTAGAATTTACTTATCTAGAGCTGCCCATAGAAATTTGGTTTTTTAAAGCCAGTTGGGAGGAAACGGACAATCCCTTCCAGATGATCCACATCAGAGGATTCTGTTACCAGCACATGTCTTCTCATGCACTTAGGAATATAAAGTTCGAAAGTCTGTGTTTATAACCTTCTCCCTGTTACAGGATTTTGACATTGCAGGCCAATATGACCCGATGATTCCTGATGCGGAGTGTCTGAAAATCGTTTATGAGATCCTGAGTGAACTGGACCTGGGAGACTTCCGCATTAAGGTCAGCAGCCATGAGCCGCTTATAGTATCCTTTTACCCCGAATGTACTTACTTAACTAAGACATGTTTAGTATATGAGGGTGTCTTCTTATAAGCCTTATGTAGCAAACCAGTAATAAATGCATATACTAATCAGCTCTTTGCACACTGCATACTTAAACACGTCTCTCTAAACATTGACCACATTCAATTAATAGGGAAATATGTATCGTTGCTGTCCAGAGAAAAACAGGTATGTCCAGTTCTGTCGATGTTACCTTTTATGCATCACTGGAGCACGGCAGCTGCTGTTTACGCTGTGTGAAAATTCCATGATGGGTGAATCAACAGAAATGGCCCAAAATCGGGTTGGGGGGGTGTGGTGGGGTTGGAACAGTCAGGATTTTGTCTGTAAAGTTGGCATTTTGGAGGTACTTGGTTTTCTTTGGACAGCGACGACATGCGGAGTTTATTTTTTAAAGACACAGTCGAGAGGAATTCAGATTTGTCTCGTTTACCTTGGCACTTAAGGTGAATGACAGACGCATCCTGGATGGAATGTTTGCCGTGTGCGGAGTTCCAGACGAGAAGTTCCGCACCATCTGCTCAACTGTGGACAAACTGGACAAGGTGAGATGACGTAGTGAACGCAAGTAAGGCCTGGATATATGGGTAGTATCATTTATCTAGTACTGAAATTTATACTAGGGTACTGTTAATTGCTGCTGCCTTAAGGGCAGTTTGTTCAGATGTTCAGCACATTATAGACTTTACATGTAGGTTTTTTTTTTATTCTTTTTGCAACATATTATGGCTGAAACAATTATTCTGTATTATTGACGTTTTACAAAAAACAACAAATACTTTTTTTAGTTGACATTTTTACAGCAACGTTAAACCTGGAGGTGGTTAGCAAATCTGCCTGTAGAGGGCGGCAGTTCACTTGGTGTCGTACTGTGTGTGCAGATAGCAAAAGAAAAAGAGTAATTATATAATAAAGCATTTCCTTAAAATGGAGAATAAAGTAGTCACATACGACATATGCAAGTCTGACTTGGCTTTCCACACGACGACTTTCATTTTGTTAATGTAATAGGGATGCACCGAAATGAACATTTTTGGCCGAAGCTGAACAAAATGAAACATTTGGCCAAGGGCCAAAAACCGAACACAGTGTTTCGCTAATTTTGACACTTTTTCATCGTTGCATACATTAAATAGGCTAAATTCCAGATACCACAAGCTACCATAAACCAGGGTTTCATCTGGAAGTCCTCATGTTCACACCTTTTTGTTCTTTCCAGTTTCCATCCATCCATCAATCAATCAACATTTATTAGTGTAGCGCCTTTTACCGCTAATGTTGTCTCAAAGCAGCTTTACAAAAAAGCAGTTTATGGAAGGAAAAGAAAAGGAGTCCATTTATAGACTTAAAGATGGGAACCGGGGTCCAAACCCCTCTTGAGCAAGCCAGAGGCAACAGTGGCAAGGGAAAAACTCCCTTAGAGAAAAAGGTAGAAACCTTGAGAGGAACCCAGGCTCAAGGGGGGAACCCATCCTCCTCTGGTCGGTCCTGGATGAAGAGAGAAAGACGGAGCTAATGAGATTGTATGACAAGATACACTGCCTGGCCAAAAAAAAGGTCACGCACTCTTAATATTTCGTTGGGCCGCCTTTAGCTTTGATGACGGCCTGATGAACCCTGGCCTTCTCATCTTGGAATATGCCCGTGCCATCAGAAGAAAAAACCCATTGATAGAATAACCAGGTGGTTCAGTATAGTAGTAGTCAGCTGATCTCATTCTTTGGGCACATAACGTTGCTGAACCTAGACCTGATCACCTGCAGCAACCCCAGATCATAGCACTGCCCCCACAGGCTTGTACGGCAGGCACTAGGCACGATCACTTCAGCCGCCTCTCTTCGTTTTTACCGGTTAGCCTCACTGACAAGTGGTTTTCTTAAGGCTACACAGCTGTTTAGTCCCAAGCCCTTGAGTTCTCTTCGCATTGTGCGTGTGGAAATGCTCTTTCACTGTTAGACATATCCCTGAGGTCTACTGTTGTTTTTCAACCATTTGATTTGACAGTTCTTAACCCGATTTTAGTAGTTTCAGCATCTCCTTAGATGTTTTCTCTGCTTGATGCATGACAATAATTTGACCCTTCTGAAACAGATTAACATCTTTTCCATGACCACAGGATGTGACTTTCGACATGGTTATTTAACAAATGAGAAGCTACTCACTGCATCAGTTAGGGTTAAATAACTTGTTGCCAGCTGAAATATAATTGACCATGCAGTAATTTTCCAATGGGAGGCTCTTACCTATTTGCTTAGTTAAATCCAGGTGGCCAGGTAGTGTACAATAAAGGAGCTGAAAACATCTTTTAGAAACATCCAGGAGGTAGTAAATGTAAAGTCAGAACCATCCCATTGGTTCTGTGTTAAAGTAATAATCTCTTCCATGTGCTGGTGCCTCTATTTTTGATTTCAGATTGACTATATTATACTGGGATAATGAAATCAGGGTCCTTTGGGCTGTGACCTTAAAAATGCTTGATAATCAGACGAAGACTTGTTTTAGTCTGATTCCAGCCCTACAGGAGTGCAGTTCCGCGCACCTTGCTGTTTCCTGGTTCTGACGCACCTGATTATGAGTGTCTGTTAATTGCCAAGTCCTTCATTACTTGACTCGAGTGTGTTTGGGTTACAGAACTCTGCAGTGGTTTGGCTCTCGAGGACTGAAGCTAGAATAACTCTTGGAGCCAAAAATCATTATTTGTATGTATTTGCAAACATGCGGCTTGTAATTGTGCTCTGTGCTTGGATGCAGACGTTGTGGGAGGATGTGAAGAATGAGATGGTGAAAGAAAAAGGCCTTGCCGAGGACGTGGCTGATCAGATCGGAGAGTACGTCAGCATGCAGGGTGAGTCTGTCTCTCTCTCTGTCTCACTCTCGCTCTCACTTTATCTTTTTGTGTGCGTCAAAAAGGGAGGCTTTCTCTCTCGACCCCTTTCTCTCACTTCTTTGCTCTATCTCTCTTGCTCTTACCTCTCTCACTCACACGC
>CM067474.1:60360590-60374067 GCA_034552555.1 Semaprochilodus insignis
CTCTTTGCTCTCTCTCTCTCTCACTCAGTCTTGTTTTCCCGTTCGATTCCTCTTTCTTCGCTCTTTCTTGCTCGCTCTGCTCTTCTATCACCCCTTTAAGCTCCTCCTACACTGCTCCACTGCCTCCACTCCAGAGCTTTATAGGATTGATGGGATTTCCTCAGAGCATTGCGTCCCCATCCAAACCCTCTCCTCTAAATACGCCGTGTTTACTTGGCTTCCTGAACAGCCTCTTTAAATCAGTCATCTAAAGTACATGTGTCCTGGAGGACCTCAGTACTGCACAGTTTAGAGTTTTTTTCCTGCTCTACTGCAGAGGCTCAGCACATCAGTTTCAGGTAACACTCCTGATGTAGTCCGTCAGGTATTTATCAAGCCCTTCCTGAGCTGCATCAGGTGTGTTGGGGCAGAGGAAATTTTAAACAGGTAGGTGGGTCCTCAGGACTGAAGCTGGGGAGCACCGCTCTGCATGCTGATTAAATAAATCAGCTCGTTATGAAGCCACTGATCAGATGAGGCATACTGGGGATAGTTATAGCTGCACCCAGAAGGAAGTGTGGGATTGCAGTGCTATTGGGTAGGAAGATAAAGGTTACCAGGACCAATGAATGATATGGGCAATATATTGAGCTACACATACAGAAGTAGTGTCCGTCAGTACGGCGTTGGGCCATATGTCTGCTAACACGACATGCCAGACGTCTCAGCATGGAGGTTCCTAATGGTGTCCTGTGATAACCCTTCCCCTTTGTGGTGGGGGTGGAGGTGGAGTGACACCAGGCCTTCTGGACGTGGGACGCATAACAACAAACTGTTCATCTTGGTGCTGACCACGGTGCCTCCACACACAGATTAATTGGTCATCTCCACCAAGACAAAAGCGGGACTCGTCACTGACTCCATGACAGTCTGGCACGACACCATTGCAGCCTTTGGCGACGTTGACGTGGTGTTAAGGGCAGTCGTCGTAACGGTCTGCAGCAGTCTACCAATGGTGCTGGCACTAACAGAATGACTCATGGAGGGCATCAGTGCTCGCTGAACATCTGCAATCGTGGCTGTTGGGTCAGTCAGGTACAGCAGGAAGAAAATTGTGCAGTCAAGGAGTCCCTTCCTTTGACTCCAGCTACCTGAATGACCGACGGTCTGTGAAGGTTTTGTTTATCGATCTTTACAGGTTCATTGATCTCTGCCTGAAGCTATCCTCCGACCTCAGCCTGCACATCTCTTCTGTGCTTTGAGCCTCGTCTCTGGCCGCTGAGAGTCTGTGGCCCAGTACTAAATTTGTGCATTCGCTCTCAATAAATGTATGAGATCAGGGTGAAAATGGTTCCTCTGAGGCTGACGAGTCAATCAGAGGCTATTGTCTGCAGTGTTTTGCAGTGAACACGGTGAAGGCAATTTGCAGGCATTGTCACACTTCGTTACTTCAAAGTGAAAAACCACTTTATGCTCAGAAATGAGCCTTTCCAGCCAGCACGGGGGTCTGTGAATAATCTGCTTTGTTCAGCACTGTTTTCAGATCATGCCCTTTGTACTTGATATTGTATTTTGGCCTTTATTTACAGTTTGCTGTCACAGTGGTTTAGGCCACCCATGTATCTGTGTGTATCTGAGTTAGTGTAGCGCCTTTAACAGTACCACACGTTATATTTGTTTGCCTCTGAGAATGCTCCTTTCTTTCACGGCTGTTATTTGAATATTTGCCGTAGGGATTAGTCATTGATAAAGGGTGACAGACAGATGCGCATGTGCTCTTACAACTGTGTTTAAAGGCACATGAGTAAGCAAAGACACAACTACAGTTGACCTACAGTTTGAGACAGCTGTGTGTGTGTTTGTGGCTTGTCCTGACAGGTGTGAAGGACTGTGGGAGGGGCTTTAAAACGGCTGCTTTGAACAGTTTGCTGTATTGTTTGTGTATTTGTATTTATGTGTTTTCATTGTTGGATATTTTATTAAATAGACTAACTTTGACCGCATCATTTCCGCTTTGACTCAGACAAGAGTAGAGAGAGGACGTGTGGACTGGGGATGCACCAAGTGGTTGGTGTAGCTCAGCGGGTAACACCACTACCCACCAGGGAGCCACCACCACATGTGGGAGACTGGGGTTCGAATCCCAGTCTGGGTGACTGTGCTGTGCTACACCAATAAGAGTCCTTGGGCAAGACTCCTAACACTACATTGGCCTACCTGTAATATGATTAACCTTGTAAGGATAAGAGCGTCAGCTAAATGCCTTAAATGTAAAATGTTCGGCAACCAAAATTATTATATTTTTATATATATTATATTATATTATTATATTATGTTCGGCCGAGTAATTTATTCTGAACAGTGACGCTTTTAATGGCGCTGTTACCTTTTTCTGTTATTCACTTTCAAGCATTCGAGCCAAACGGCGCTCCAGAAAGCGTTAAGTACGGAACAGAGCCGCTACAGTGAGGCAGACAGACAACAGCTTCTCGGCGTGTGTGGACACATGGATGCACTCACACACTATCTATGTTGTGCGCACACTTTTTTCGTCTCTCCATGAAACACACAAACACAGAAATGCGAACCCCAATTTTATAACAACATGATAAAATCACAGCCAGCGTGGAGTGAGATGCTCCTTGTGAATGCAGCAAGTCGGCTGGGAAGTATTTAAGTCATATTATGCTTTGTTGGTGTGTCTGCTGGGATGTTGTTCATATGTCTGCTGGGTTGTTAAAATCTTCTGTTCAGTAAATATGTTTAACTGCAGTTTAGTAATAGTTTTTTCTTTGAAAGCTTTGAAAGGGTTTTTTTCTATTTTTTATTTTTTTTTCGAAATCTGGCCCACATTCCCCATTTTCATTTGGCCCACCTGCCAGATGGGTTGATGGTACTTGGGTGGACTGCTCCCGGTAGCAAGATGTGGGCCACATACCCGTCAGATTAGGGCCATGCCTCAGCCAAACTAAGGCAACTCTCTGTATCTGTGCCAGAAGTGGACCAGATCTGTTTTGGGACAGGCGGGCCAAATGAATGTTGTAAATATGTGGGCCACCTTTGTCTCACAACGGCTTGCCAGTGCTGACAGTGGACCAGCAGGGCCATATCTTTACCAGATGTGGCTCATATTCGCTCACTGTCTGGGATTTAGCCTATTTAATTTATGAAATGGTGTAAAATTGGCTAAATTAATGAAACATTGTGATCGGTAAAAAACTGGCATTCGTTATTGGGTATGTGTTCGGTATTCGGCCTTTAGCCAAATATTTCATTTTGTTCGGTTTCGGGCTACGGCCAAATTTTTTTATTTTGGTGCATCCCTGGTGTGGACCTACGTAGATTTGTAGGAGTATACGGTCATAGGCAAACATGTCATGTTTTGCTGATTTTGTAAAGATCTCAGATAGGAGATAACACTTTATTGATCCCCAAGGAAATCGCAGTCTCACAGTACCATACAAATTACACATTAACAAGAGCAGCAAATGTATAATTGCAATATAGAGATATGAGGTAGTAAGACTATCAATAAAACATAATATTATTAAAATATAATTACTAGGAGCCACAGTGACGGGCATGGTCATCCAGAGAGCAGAAATACAGTGGAAGTAAAGAAAGTATAGAGTATAGTAAAGTCACACGTCCTCTTCAGAGAGAACACACTTCTCCACATTTTAATACACAGTTTATAATTGTTTTAATCCAATATGTTGAACTGTAATTGCAGAGAAATTGCACACTAAAATAGGCAGAAAGGATGATGTTTACTTACGTGAAATTGGAAAATTAACAAAACAGGTCATTTAGGATGGTTTTGTTTAGAGGAGGGGGAAATGTAATATGAAGATACTTAATTTCACAATATATTATACACTCAGTTTGCCATAATAATTATTATTTCAGAAATCTGATCAGCTGGAACTAAGAGAGCC
Source organism: Semaprochilodus insignis (assembly GCA_034552555.1). Lineage (NCBI taxonomy): Eukaryota > Metazoa > Chordata > Actinopteri > Characiformes > Prochilodontidae > Semaprochilodus > Semaprochilodus insignis. The sequence continues at coordinate 60,364,508 of CM067474.1, forward strand.
TGCAGCGCTGCAATTTTAAACAGTACTATTAAAACCTGTGAACACAGTGATTGTTTTTTATTGAGTATTTGTGCATACTGTGTGGCACTAAACCAGTTAAACTGGACTCATTTTGCTCTCTTAATAATGAAACATGCAGCTGGTCAGTGCTCTACGAGTACTTATGTATATACACAGTTTGTTCAGAGAAGCATATTATATTGTGACATAATTTATGATATGTTGTTATAGTCCTAGTTGTGATAGACAACTAATGATATACGTTTTGGTCTGAAGGCTTATGCTTAAATACAAATGCAAAATGTTCCAAGGTACTAAAGCTATATGTATCACCTCCCTCTCTCAAAACCCCATCTGTCACCGAGAGAGAATGAGGGATGGTTGTGGATGCTGTCGCGTTACCTACTGAACTGCCAGTCATGACTGCTAATAGTAAATCCCCATGTTTTCTGTTGGCCCTAAACAAAACGCTACAGTCGTGCCTTCCTGGCAACAAAAAATAGTACCTTGATGCATTAAATGCTCCTAACGTTAGTCAGTGTATCTGTTATATGTATATATGTTGCTTATTATAAATTCTTACTGTTTATTTGTAGACATTTTTATTTGTTGTAATTTTTGTTATATAGTGAGGATCTCACTGTAAAAAATTAATCAAAAACATAAAAATGTGTAGAAATTGGATGAATAGTCTTACATTATTATGACGATCTCATGAGATGTATTGACTATAATTATATTACTCCTATTTGTATTTTTTTTTATTTGATGGTACAAACCCATAAAATATCCCACCATCATATTTCTTGGTATCGAGCTTGAAAAGATATTTCTGTTGTGATTTTTGAGATGCAGAGTAAGTTTTGATATATCAAAAAGTCTTACTGATATCAAACCTGTGTTAGCATTAAAATATCATTGCACATGAATAACACAGAATATCTGGGAGAATAATAATGTGGCATAAATGACTGCCTCATATAATTACAAGGTTAGGAGCCTAGTGAGGAGGGAAGTTGGTAGGGTTGCCAGATAAGCAGATCTAGAATAACGGTTTGAAGGGTTCAGTCTCGTTTCATTTTTGCGGGTGCCAGTTAGCTCAGATGCTGTGCGATGGTCAGGAGCTCCTTCTGGGATTAGCTTGTTTACATGTTTATACAAATCCTGTAGTGTACAGCTAGCCTAAAGCAGCTTTGCATCTGCCTCCCGCCTTCACTGTGGCTGGCTTATATGAACAGAGGCGAGAGGGAGGTGATTTATATGCTGATTTATGTGAATAAATTTCTTTATTGGCCACACTGAGTGTTATTGCAGGTTTCTCATATTATTAGAAGTAATATTTAATGCTTACTCCACTGGTGTCAGTGCTCACTCCCCGTAACATTGTACATGAGCTGTCGTGAGAAGCAACTATCAAAATCGTCCCTGTTATATGGGTTTTAATGTAGCAGATGAAGACTCAGCCTTGTATTGCCATGTCAGATCCCAATATTCATTCATATACTCATTTGTTCTTCTTCTAAACTGCTTATCCTTCTGGGTTGTGGGAGATGCTGGAGCCTAACCCAGCGCTTACTGGGCAGAAGCCAGGAAACATCCTGGACAGATCACCAGCCCATCATTGGATAGACACACACACACACACACACACACACACCTAGGGTCAATTTAGTACCTCCTGCTCACCTGACTGCATGTCTTTGGACTATGGGAAGAAACTGGAGCACATGGAGAAGCCCATGCAGATACAGGCTTTACCCACTGCAGACACTCTTTCAGTGAGGCAACAGCGTTACCCAATAGACCACCATTCTGCCCTATTGCAATATTTAACATAGCTTACATTATTAACATTATTAACATTATTATTAATGGGGTTTTTATTAAACACTGATTTTTCTAAATTAAAGTCATTCAGAGCAGGTTTCTGTGAAATGGTTCATTGTAAAGAAGCTTACTGACTCAAATTTCTTTACAGTAGTAGTGATGGGAACCAGAGAACCAAATATAGCCATTTTACTTTCTATCTGAACCACAGATCTACACGTGTGGATTGTAATGTTAATGCTGATAACATTGGAATGAACCTTGGTGGGTAGGTTTGACATTGTGAGACATGCGAATAATTTAAGTTTCGCGCTCGGCAAAGCATGCAACATAAGCAAGAATGAGCCTCATCACTGTACATGACTGACCCAACAACACCCATTGTGGGCATTCATTGAGAAGTGATGTCCTCCATGAGTCATCCTGTTAGTGCCAGCACCGTTGGCACTGTGTGACCACGTCAATATCGCCGAAGACTGCAGTGGTGTTGTGCCAGACTGTCATGGAGTGACTCACAATGGCAGAAAACTCCCAATTTTGCCTTGGTGGAGACGGCCAACGAATCCGTGTGTGAAGGCACCATAGTCAGCGCCAAGATGAACGATTTTGTTGTCATGCGTCACACGTCCAGAAGCCCTGGCGTCACTCCTCCTCCACCCCTACCTCACAATCTGCAGGAACTGTGTGAGGATATTCAAGCTGCATGGGATGGATTATCACAGGACACCATTAGGAACCTCTACAACTCCATGCTGAGACGTCTGGCATGTTGTGTTAGTCAACATGGTGGGCCAATGCCATACTGGGAGAACCATTATTGTTCCTTGGAACCTTTATCTTATCTAACCGACACTTCCTTCTGGGTGCAGCTATTCTTTTGATGAGTGTATTTGCATACTGTTTTGTCTTAGAAAAACCTTTTCATGTTACACATTTTAAGTTTAAACCTTCTTTTACAACATAAGACAGTGTGCTCATATCTATTTCACACAACCGCTTTCTCTGAGGCAGCGTTTAGGGGATTTAAACTCTCTGGACATCTGGTGCCGATCACATTTCTGACTCTAGTTTATGTAGAGAGATAGAGAGGTACCTTTGCCCTTGAATGACTTTGTTTGTGTCTTAATTATTTGGCATTACTCCAAAATAATAACAAATTATTTTCTCAAAATATTATAATAGGAACACATCATAGCTTTATATACATCATTATATACATCATAGCTCAAGTGATGTCTTATTATGGGGCCTGTTGCAATTCTCAACCCTAGTATTTACCTCATTGATGGTGGTTGACCATTTGAGCTGTAGGACGGCCATTGCTCACAGTGTACATGTGCTGTACTGTGATTTTTGACCGCTGCCCCTTTTGTGCTGCAGGTGGGATGGACCTGGCTGAGAGGCTGCTTCAGGACCCGAAGCTTTCGCAGAGCAAGCAGGCCTGTGCTGGCCTTACTGACATGAAACAGCTCTTCAGCTACCTGCAGCTCTTCCAGGTCACAGACAAGGTGAGTTCAGAGGTCACAGTCACATGACTGTTTTAAACACAATCTGACCCTGATCCTGGGATAAATGACTGAAATTCTCATTTGAAAACCGTCTTACAGCGACTGTACAATGCATAATCTAATTTATGATTTGGTCTTACCTGAAATGTAGTTAAGCAGCCTTAGATGTCTGAAGTTTGCTTCTTTAGACCAAAGTAATTAATTCCACCTGTTGTACGTTCTGAGATGGAAGGTAAACTCAAATACATTTGCTTATGTGGCTTCTCACACTATAACAAACTGTTATATACACTCATCCTCAAAAGAATAGCTGCACCCAGAAGGAAGTGTGGGATTGCAGTGCTATTGGGAAGGAAGATAAAGGTTACCAGGAACAATAAATGATGATACATTTAGACTGATATGATCAATATTTATTGAGCTACACATACAGAAGTAGTGTCTCTCAGTATGACGTCCGGCCGCCATCTTTGCTACCGCAACATGCCAGACGTCTCAGCATGGTGTCCTGTGATAATCCATCCCATGCAGCTTGAATATTCTCACACAGTTCCTGCAGACTGTGCGGTAGGGGTGGAGGTGGAGTGACACCAGGCCTTCTGGACGTGTAACACGTGACAATGAACTGTTCGTCTTGGTGCTGACCACGGTGCCTCCACACATGTATTTGCTCGACTCCACCGCAGCAAAAGTGGGACTCGCCACTGAAGATGACCCGCTGCCTTTCTGCGTCACTCCGTGACAGTCTGGCACGACACCATTGCGGTCTTTGGTGACGTTGACATGGTGTTAAGGCCAGTCGTCGTAACGGTAATCATACAGCCGTCTGCCAGTGGTGCTGGCACTAACAGGATGACTCAAGAAAGGCATCACTGCTCGCTGAATGTCTGCATTCGTGGCTGGTAGGTCAGTCAGGTACAGCGATAAGGTTTGTCCTTGCTTATGTGTGGCCGACTGTGAAACATGAATCATTTACATATCTCACAATGTCAAACCTACCTACCATACCTGTCAGCTGATTCCTTCTGGGTGCAACTATATGTGCAGTTCTTCTTTTGATGATGAGTGTATAAAAATGGACAAACGTTCTGATACAATTTAGGCTTCCTGGCAGCTGTTACCCTTGTTATTAGCCATGTGGCTCACTTTCGCTCATCTTTAGAGATAGCAGTGTATCATGTATTCACCAGTTTGCGTAAAAGGTGTAACGAATTAAACTTTATAATAGGGTATACGCTTCCATTACTTGTCAGCTGCATTAGCCTCATAGCCCCAGTACGAAACAGAAGAAGCAAACTTGAGACAGAAAGCACGTCTCGGCTGATGGAGAACATTTGAGGGTAAGAGGGTACGTTTTCATTTTTGGCTGAACTTGCATTTGAGATCAGACGTACTTGCTGTTAAGTTTTCCTCAGCATGGTTAAAGGCAGCGAAATAATGAGCGGTGAAGCAGGAGGATAATGAGTGTTGACCCAGTTTAGTCTAAACAAAATATTTTTGCTCTGCTGTGTATAGCAGGTATTATCCGTACCTGAACTTGATATTTCTTTTTTCAATACAGCGGTGTTGGATTTACCAGCTCCTTGAAGGGCTGCAGTGATGGGTTAGGAAAGGTGATGCCGATTATGAAAGAACATCAGTGTTCCTTAACACAGTCATGTGGAAGAAAGGCGCTCTTTATCGTTCATGATGTATTCCAGTATTCCGAACAATTGCAGTTCACCACAGTAGGGACTGGGGACGATATAGCTTCTGATGATCCAGAGAAAAGGAATAAGATGATGGGAGAGAAACTGATGAAGAACAATAGTTAGATGATATTATTATTATTATTATTGTTGTTATTATTATTATTATTATTATTATTATTATTATTACTACTATTATTAAGTGACCACCAGTCAACAAGCTATTGAAGAACTAATATATTCATTAATATAACGTAATATAATGTATTGTATTTGTAATCCTGTCTGCAGGTGGTGTTTGATCTGAGTCTGGCACGTGGATTAGATTATTACACCGGTGTGATCTATGAGGCCGTGCTGTGTCAGACACTTCAAGCCCCCACCCCGGCACCCGCAGAGCAGAACGGAGCGGTGTCCGGGGACGAGGCAGGCGTCAGTGTGGGCAGCGTGGCCGGCGGAGGACGGTACGACGGGCTTGTGGGCATGTTTGACCCCAAGGGCAGGAAAGTGCCCTGCGTGGGGGTCAGCATCGGCATTGAAAGAGTCTTCTCTATAATGGAGCAGAAAGCAGAGGTGAGCCAATGCAGTCATGTGAAGAAGACACACCGCAGTAACGGGGACGGACGCTGTGATGCCCAGCCAGTAGTTTTGATGGTTCGTCAGCTTGAATAGCTCGCAGATCTGCTTGCAGGATTTGTTTGTGAGCCACTGAGCAGCTGTTAACTTGGGACGTAGATGCACAATTATGTCCATGCTGGAGTTGGATGCTGATCAACCACTACATCTTCAAGTCTACTCATATATGTGACCAGCCCAAAACTACACTAGCCCACCAGGAATTCATCAGGACACTCCAATACAGGGCTCCTTCTCAGGGGCTCCTCCATCACTGTTTCCTTTGAAACTCATGAGATTAACTAGCTAGTTCAGCTGCTGTGCTATGCTTCACAAAGCATGGTGTTAGGAAATGAGAGCAGGTGGGAGCGGCCGTAGTGACCACAACCAGTCAGGCTATTATATAGGTTGCTCTTCAGTTTATAGCTGTAACCTTATTAATAAAGAGATGAATATTAAGGTGTTTCCTGTTTTAAGCTTGATTTTATATTTGAACTTTGCCAGCTCCTTCAGCTTTAAGGCCACTGCTCAAGAGTTGCTGACCCCAGCCATTCCTTGGGGTGCACATGCTCTCCCCCAAGACCTGAATCACCAGTCTTTACCACACTTATGATAAGACCTGGCGTAGTCCTCCGAGTGGTACTCTGGTGTTGTTTACACCAAAACGTTTATTGTACAGTGAAATGCTATATTGCACTGACTGTTACGGTCTTTCTGTTTGTAGCTGTCAGCAGAGAAGGTGCGCACCACAGAAACGCAGGTCCTGGTGGCCTCAGCACAGAAGAACCTTCTAGAAGAGAGACTTAGACTGACTTCGGAGCTGTGGAATGCAGGAATTAAGGTGAGCGAGTGAGGCTGACTCAGTTTGAACAGATTGTATGCGTTTCATGTCATTCGTTGCACACAAAATCAAGCAGGTCTGCCTGTGTCTGTTTTTCTTCCTGCTGAAATACGTTGGCTGGGACTGAAATGGATCAATACGTTGTCATTAGTATTGCGCTACGCGGGGTGAACTGTCAAATAAACCGTCATATAAATGCACAGTAGTTACTTGCCAGAGGCTGAAATTGGCTCCTTCTGGTCGTAACTAAGAAAATCGTACTGAACTTCACTAGGCTACATTTTCAATACTTGGTCCAAGATTACAGTAACTTGCAGCAATAGCTTTTGCTATATGCGCTCATCTTCAAAAGAAGAGTTGCACCCAGAAGGAAGTGTGGGATTGCAGTGCTATTGGGAAGGAAGATAAAATTTACCGGGAACAATAAATGATGATACATTTAGACTGATATGGGGAATATTTATTGAGCTACACATACAGAAGTAGTGTCTCTCTGAATGCTGTCGGGCAGCCATGTTGGTTAACACAGAGGTTCCTGATGGTGTCCTGTGATAATCCATCCCATGCAGCTTGAATATTCTCACACAGTTCCTGCAGATTTTGCAGTAGGGGTGGAGGTGGAGTGACACCAGGCCTTCTGGACGTGTGACAACAAAGCGTTCATCTTGGTGCTGACCACGGTGCCTCCACACACAGATTCGTTGGTCGTCTCCACACTAACCCACCGCCACCACGTCAGTGTCACTTCAGTGCTGAGAGTGACCCACCACCCAAATAATACCTGCTCTGTGGTGGTCCTGACCACTGGAGAACAGGGTGAAAAGGGTGGGGGTAACAAAAGTATGCAGAGAAACGGACTACAGTCTGTAACTGTAGAACTACAAAGTGCACCATATGGTAAATGGAGCTGATGATGGAGCTAATGAAATAGATAATGAGTGCAGAAACAAAGAGGTAGTTTTAATGTTGTGGCTGATCAGTGTACATATACATACACACTCCCCGGTACACAGTAGTACCAAGAATTGTTAGTCTGAATGCTACCCTGAAGTTGAAAACTACCCTAAAGCACAAATCAGGATCCGTTTCTGTCACAGACTGTGTAATTGTATCCGTATGAAGCACTGCGTGTCCATTGCTGTGTTGCTGACCCCTGTCTAAGGTGTATTTGACCATTTATTATTATTTTTTTAAAATCTGTCTCCAGGCTGAAGTGTTGTATAAGAAGAATCCGAAGCTACTGACTCAGCTGCAGCACTGTGAGGAAACTGGTATCCCTCTGGTGGCAATTTTGGGGGAGCAGGAGCTCAAAGACGGAGTCGTCAAACTGCGTAACGTGGCCACCCGAGAGGAGGTACGAAAAGCATCGCAGAGTTCACATGAGCCTAGCATGAGTCTGCTTGAAGCGATATGCTTTATGATGCTCCTGCTGCATCAATGGTAGGAAGCTCATCCCATCCTCTGGGCACAGAGTTTTTGGCCGCAAACGTAAGTCACTTTTCCAGTGTAGGACCAAGCGGTCCTGAGCACAGAAATTGACTGTACCGACGGCATTTCCACCAGCTTATAAACCGTAATCAGCATGTTTCTGCTGCATGGTTTTCTAACTGTGCTCAGTGCAGCAAAACTGCCCATGTGTGATGGTTTAATGACGCAGATATTCACTGATTTGGCTTCACCGGTGCCTCATTCAGCACTTTTCAAACCCAGCAACAGTCAAGGGGGGAAAAAAACCTCAAGCCATTAAAAAAAAAATACACTCTAGAAGACGTCAACAGAATATAGAACAATTAAAATGCATACGGCATAGCTCACCCACTATGGTCTCCTCAGGTGCCTCCTTAATTGGAAGCTCGACAGATGGTAAGAGGAAGGCTGAGAATGAAGCTGCCGTAACGTCTTAGTCCTACAGTGGAAAACGTACTGTTGACTTTGAACATCTTTTGAGACCGTGTCCCCATGATGTCTGTTATTTGAACTGTTTATCTTTTACATATTTGAAAAGTTAAGACTTGCTCTGATAATGCTGTCATTTCTTCTTATTCTCCACCAGTAAGTGAAGTTAGATGTTCACAGCAAGCAAGCAAGCCACAATTTATAGGAATCTATTAGAAGCAATTACCGAAGCATGTGTGCTCTCAGATTTCCACCCATAATTTCCCCACAGCTGCACAAATGTGCATCAGAAATAAACACATTGGAATCATGCTGCTGAATTACAATGACTGTTATTTCGACCAGTCACTAACAGAGCGCAGCTTTGTAAAACCCGGACCTTGGATTTAGGATGACTGCTACCGGCTTGGTCATGTTGATCCTGATGTTACAGGGCTATAGGTAGGGATGCACCGAAATCGAAGTTTTTGTTTGGCCGAAACCAAACAAAATGAAACATTTGGCTGAAGGCTGAATACGGAACATGTTGTTTTTACCGATCAAAATGTTTGATTAATTTTGCCACTTTTTCACCATTGCATAAATTAAATAGGCTAAATCTCAGATAGCAAGTGGAAAGATATGGCACTGCCGGCCCACTGTCGGCACTGGCAATCTGCTGTGAGCCCAAGGTGGCCCACACTTTAGAAATACTTACTGAACCCTGAACATTTTAACATCCCAGCAGACATACCAACAAAGCACAATAACAAAGGAAAAAAAAAACCTCTCAGCCGACACACTGCATTCACACAGAGCGCCTCACTCCATGCTGGCTGTGATTTTATCACCTTGTTATAAATTTGGGGTTGTTTTTTCTATCTCAACGAGAGAGGAAAAGGAGTGAGAGGATAAGCAAGCACAAGAGAAAGATAGTGTGTGTTTGTGTAAATGAGAAGCTGCTGTCTGTCTGTCTCACTGTAGAGGCCCTATTCTGTTATTTACTCTGTTTGGAGTTCCGTTGGGCTCGAATGCTTGAAACTGAATAACACTGTCGTTCCCAGCTACATCCGGGAACTAGAAAAAGGTAACAGCGTCATTAAAAACGTCATTGTTCAGTATTAATTATTTGGTCTTTTCACTTATTCAGCCACAGACCGAAAGCGAATATATATATATATATATATATATATATATATATATATA
>CM067474.1:60374076-60389384 GCA_034552555.1 Semaprochilodus insignis
TTTTTTTTTTTTTTTTTTTTTTGTCATTTTCGGACTAATAATTTTGGTTGCCAAACATTCGGTGCATCCCTAGCTATAGGGAGTGAATTTGAAACTGAAACCATATCTTCAAAAAATGTTTGTTGTGTCTTCGCAGGTGGACGTTTCCAGAGCCGAACTGGTTGAAGAGATCAAGAAAAGGACCCCTGAGTCTTAGACCTGTTCACCATACACCAAGAACCTCTCAGCACACCTCACATTCAGACTTTCTCATTGCTTACGTAAAAAAAACAGATAAGGAATATTCTAGCTTTTGTTCCATTCTCAGTCTATCGCCTGCCTGTATGAAGATAAACTCAAGTCAGATATGTTAAAATAAATGTGCTGTTCCTTCACGGACTATGAACGTTTTGTTACATTCAGCCAGTGTAAGCTCACCGAGTTCCATGCGTTGTTTCTGTTCGAATAGCTGGTTGTGTCTCTTTGCCTTAACGCTCCCAGTCCTGTCAGATAGGGATTACACCGGTCTCGAGATCCTGTTCCTCCTCATTTTAGTCCGCTTTGGGAGGCCATAGAGTTGAGAGTTCATGTCTGCATATTCCAGAATTTCCCCTGCTGTTTCAGACTGAAGACTGGAAGTGAGGTTTGGTGATTTTGCTGTCGGTCAAACTGTCCCAGTGCTCCATAATGTCTATTAAACCAGTTACATACAGACAACCTACAGTGGTCATGTTGAGATGTGGGAGTGTCAATGTTGTGTGGTGCAAAGTGAGTGTAAGAGTGGGCTAGAGTGGACAGGAGCTCTCAAGATGGGTGTAGTCTTAGGATTGGCACTGTAATTAAAGGAATGGATCAGCAAAGAAAAGCTACATTGCAGGTTTTTCCATTTATCCTAGATGTGATTGATGGCTGAGACATATCTGAAGTCTAAAATTAGCTTCTTTAGTGAAGCAGACAAATGTTACTAACAAACACAAACTTATCAATCACCCAAATTCTGTAGAAAAAAATGCATCCCAAAAACTTCTACCTGCTCCAACCACACCCAGGTCTTTTATTAAGGGTGCACAGACATGCTGATATGGTTGATGACTTGGGACTTCAGCCTCCTAGGTCTGGTTCTAAACTAAAGAAGCAAAATTTGGACTCCAAACATTGCTTGACTTTTCAGCTAAATCTAGGGTAAATGTTAAATTAGGTACATTTTTCCTCGGGGCAGTCGGATGTTTCTATGTTATTTCAATATTAGATATGAAATGATGCAAGCAACTATTTTTTTGTCTGGGGAGCTTATTACCAACTTTAATATTCATTCATTAGAAGTGCCAATTGGCAGTCTTTAAATTTTGGCCAGCTAAATACATGCATTTAAATATCTTACCTTGCCAGACATGGCCACTGGTTGGAAATATTTCAAAATGTGTGTAGAGGACTATAAGTACTGGGTGATGCTGACTATTATTAATATCACAATATACCACCATGTTTCAGTTTTGGTGAGTATTTAAAACTGCATCAATAAAGGAATTAACCCATGTTCCTCTTACAAACCTGGCGCAGCTTTAAACAACTTCAAACCAGCCTCTTAGCAACATGAACACCACATGTTTATGCCATTATATCATGGATATGATGCACAACTACATATAAATCATTACAAATATCACTGAAGTATCGTTACAAATACTGCTAAAAATGAAAAACAACTGTAGTATGTATAACCTGGTATGACTATATTACCCAACAAGACTGCAATCCATTATGTCTGCAATGAAATAGTAATATTAATAATAATATTAATAATAACAACACAAATAGGTAAATAAAGTCAGCTGTTGGATGGATTCTAAAATTGGAATTGGCCCTCCTGTTAGCACTCATTATTCACAATTTTAAAAACTGCCAATCTATGAACGTCTACCAACAGCTGCCAATCTTTTTAAACAGCTATATTGTTTCTTAATAGATTCTTATATTCTCTGGTGGCGCAAATCAGCTCACACCCATAACATCACGTAACTCTCTCAGGAGTTGATCTTCATTCAGCCTAGAATTCCTCAACAGTGTGTCCGTCTCCAGGGGTAAAATGGTCTCGGGCCAGTGTCTTCATTTGGCTTGTTTTGTGAAAACCCCCTGCAAGTGAGTATTACAGCAGTTTCCTAAGCTCCACTTCCAGCGTTCCGTGTACTCTTCCTGCTACCATTTGAGGATTTTGGCATGTCCTAACTTGAGATGAGACTCTGTAAGATATGATAATTCCTGAGTCAAGATAACTTCTGTAACTTCAGTAATACAGATTTGTGGAAAATCTGTCAGATCTTCATTTAGGATTGAACATTGAGGAGAAGAGAAGGAAGGGCTGCCCACCGCCTCTGGGCAAGTGTGCTCACTGCCCCGTGTGTGTGTGTGTGTGTGTGTGAGAGAGAGAGAGATCACTGTACAGAAGTGTTAAACGGAGAGGACACCTTTGTCTGTGGGGAAGCATTAATGGCAAAAGGTCCGAAACTTCAATTTCAGCACTGTTCAGAACCTCCAGGAGTGGGGTATGAGAACAATGCAAGGTTGCTTAAAACAGCTGAAAAATGTTAAACTGAGCCATCAAATAAAAATGCAGAGTATTTGGAATCCAGTCAAGAAGAACAGTTTAATGTTAGTGCAGACACTGGCCAAAAAAAAATATATCTAACAAAGGGTTTTTTTTTTGTCATAAGTGCATCATGCAAAACAACCAACACAACCAAACAACCCTGTTCAAAATGTATAAAATCAAACACATGCAAAGATCATGCAGACCTGAAAAGGGTGCAAGCAAACAAACAGTAAGAAGCCAAAACAAACATATTATTAATATTATTCCATAATTAAAACATTATAAAACATCATATCAAAAGATAAAACGTAACACATCAGGTAATCGAGGTAGTTCAAGCAACGAAAACCAAACCAGCTCCCCCTGCCGAGAACCCACAGCTGCACTGCTTCAACACTACATGCTTCTGATCTCAATACTGAACGCAAAACTGATAATACATCATCAGGCACGGGCTGACGAGAAAAGATCAGGACCTTCAATCCCGGACGCACATGGCTTTGATGACCTGCTCGGCCGTGGCCCGTTGAACCTCTGCCTCCATGGTGGTGATGCTGATGCCGGGTAGAATCTGGACGGTGCCGCAAATTGGGACAGGCAGCCGTGAGAAAACGACCCTGAAAGGTTTATATCCGACAATGTCAAAAGAGATGGCACAATTATTCACTTTGTTTTCCATGCACATGTAGAATGTGCTTCATAAATGGCCCCCTGTGCACAGTGTTGACTGAATGGAACACTATTTGCAGTATATGTAACTGACATAGGCATAACTAAGGCTGAATGATTTGAGCAAAATATGTAATTGCGATAATTGTGTGTATCCACTTGCTGGTTTCTGGTTTGAGGCTTAGGCAAAGCCTATTAACATGATAGACTGATCGGTCCAACTCATCTACAGGTGGTTAACAAGCTCCTTGTTATTAGCTTCAGCTATATATGGCAATGATGTCTTCAAGTAATGTAACAAACTCATTAAAAAAAAAAAAAAAAAAAAAGAATAGTTGCACCCAGAAGGAAGTGTGGGATTGCAGTGCTATTGGGAAGGAAGATAAAGATTACCAGGAACAATAAATGATGATAAATTTAGACTGATATGGGCAATATTTATTGAGCTACACATACAGAAGTAGTGTCTCTCAGTATGGCATCAGGCCGCCATATTTGCTAACCCAACATGCCAGACATCTCGGTAATCTTTAGTCGCTGACCACTGTGCTTCCACACAGGGATTCGTTGGTCGTCTTCACCAACACAAAAGCGGGACTCGGGTCACCAAGATGACCCGCTGCCATTCTGAGTCACTCCATGACAGTGTGGCACAACACCACTGCAGCCTTTGGCGACGCTGACGTGGTGTTAAGGGCAGTCGCCATAACGGTCTGCGTGCATGTAGTCCTGCATCTTGCAGCCGTCTGAAAATGGTGCTGGCACTAACAGGATGACTCAGGGAGGGCATCACTGCTCGCTGAATGTCCGCAATCGTGGCTGTTGGGTCAGTCAGGTGCAGCGATAAGGCCCGTCCTTGCTCACGTCACATGTGTGGCCGAGCGTGAAACTTGAATCATTAGTAAGTCTCAAAATGTCAACCCTACCCACCAAGTTTCATTCTCATCTGGTTGATTCTTTATGGGTGCAACTATTTTTCTGATGACGAGTGTATTTGCTGTCATACTGCTCATGCTTACCTGTAGTTGAAGTGAAGAAAGCCATCTGGGCTTGTGTGGTGGTACTGCACGTCATACAGCGGGGTGCCAAAGCCATGAAGCTCACAAAGCCACTTTAGCTGGCCCACTGCACCATGGAACATCAGATCGGGCCTTTTGGTGATCAGGGGCACCACCCCGTTTCTCACATGGGAAGCAGGACCCCCTACAGCCCGGGAGAAGGGCTGGTTGGGAGGAGGTGGAGAAAGTGAAGCAGGAGGAGGAGGAGGAGGAGGAAGAGGAAGGGGGTCTTTGTGATTGCGGAGGTGGCTGAGACGGGTGATCTGGAAGCGGGGAGGTGTGTCAGAAGGCTTAGATGGAGGTTTCAGACCAGGAGGAGCGAGAGAGACCTCTTCGTGCTGCTCCTGTCTGGACTTCAAGCTGCCTGACATCCATCGGACTGAGATGGTAGCCCCAAACTGCTTCTTGAAGTCTGAGGACAGGAGGAAGCACAGAAATGATATGCCAGAGAACTGTTTTAACCCTGGTCCTGAAACATCCCTGGCAGAGACCAGGAGGAAGCATGCTTGGGCCTGGAGATCTACCGAGCTGGAGAGTTAGAGCCAACAAACCTGGCTCTAATGTTCAGATGCCCCTGAAGACATGCATTACCAGGATTGGGGGTGTTTGATTAGACTTGGGCTAAACTCTCCAAGGTGGTAGATCTCTTGGAGCAGGATTGAGCATCCTGTTTTAATCCTACAACAGGACATCAGGAGCACTATATAGAGCACTGTTATTGGGAATGGGATTCGTACCACAGGTGAACGATTACATAGGCTAATGTTACAAGGCCTATGTGCTCATCACCGTGCAATGGCTGTCTGATTCCATTGCACATACACTAGGGTACACTGTTTGTTCACTAGCTAGCTAATGCACTGTGGGCTTGTAAGAAGGCACTAGATGTTTTCTCCAGCATGCTGTCTTTGCCTTAGGAGGGGTCTGTCGATTAGCTGATCAGGTGTGTCGGAGCAGGGAAAGCATAAACGTTAGGGATACTACTGATCTACGGGAATTTTGACTTTGGGGTTGGCTGGGTAACTTTAAAGCACCTTGTACGATGTGCTTCAGAGATTTCACTCCTGTACATTTAAAAGTAGGTCAAACATCAATGCGGTATTTCATAGCATCTCCTGAACACCAACTGCAACGCCTGTCCAAATTATGCACTCCTCTATCAGACCTCCTGCCAATTCAGAGCCGGTGAGACTGGGGTCTGGTTTCCTTTGCTAGTCAAGCGAGTCCTAATCAGACCAGACCAGCACTGCATCTTCACCAATAGCCCACTTAGACAGAACACAGCTATTCCATCCCTCTGAAAGAAGCATTTTGGCTGCTAGCTCTGCTAGAGGGAAGTATCGGAGGGCTGAATATGCGCTGCTGCTTATGGCAGGCCAGACGTTTGTGCTGTCAGACTGACATTTCTTGGTGTCGCTGCGATCCTTTCAAGGCCAATTCAGACTAGGGGTTATGCTAATGCGAAAGCAGATACATATGCAGAGTACTAACCGCGCCTGACTTGCGAGACATACTTGTATATCTTTAACAGGAACAGTCTGTTCCTCTTCAAACATGCACTTTTAAGGTTCCAGCCTGACCTTGCATTTGTCTATGTCTTACTTAACATTGCTCATCATTGTTCATATGAGTACTGCGCATTCGCACATTGTGATGACGATGCTGAAACTATATATTGTGCAGCCCTAATTTTGAGTCCTTTTTGTGTTTTCTTCTATCAGTGTTCTCTCACTACAATATGTGGCCATTGCCCATAATCACTGCTGTTGGAACAAAACCTCAAATCTGTGTTTTTCAGTTCTTGGCAGAATTTGAAAGTACCTGCTGCCCTTTATGGTCGTTCACAAGAAAAGGCTCAATGGCTTGCTTGGAAGAAGTCTGGTTCCATTCACTTACATAATAAGTAAAATATATTCTTTTTTTCCCTCTCCTCTAAAGTTATCATTTTGGAGATACAAGGTTTTGTTCTGACAGCAGCAACATGCAAACTGCCATGTTAGTAAATATTCCTTCAAAACCTTCAAAAAAATGTTATTGTCATTATTAATGTATTTCTCTTTAGTAAGTCTTGCATTCTCCGTGTTCCACATGTACAACTCATTGACTGTTGGCTGGGAAACAGTTTACCCAAATAAAACTTCAGATAACTTTGTATAATGTTGGACATGGTTAAGATCTTTCGATCTACTAACTGCAGTTTCAATTTGTTACTACTGCTGTCTATAAATTCAGCACTGTAAAAAAGTAAACGGCACTGCCTTAGTTTGCAACTGGCTAGGCAGATGGTAAACAACATTACTATTACTATGTCTAAATCAAATAGCCCCTCCTAATCTCTGTAAATAAGAACAAGATTTCAGGTCCAATGTGAGGATAGTTCGTTTTACCAGTGTCAATTGATTGCCAAATATATACAGTATTAAGGATCTATTTAATTTCCCCAGTCAGCCTGGTTTGAAACCCCATCACATGGATATTGACATTAGTGTTGTGCAACAGGCACCCTGCCTCTGCACAATGACATGTTGCACGGCTGAATGGCAAATATAGCACTAGTGAGGGAACCAGCCTTTTCACTGGAAGGTTGTTGGTTCCACCCCCTGAACCCTAAGGACACGACTGAAGTGGGCAGGTATGCTCACTGCCCCTTAGTGTGTGTGTTATTGCAAGGACAGGCTCAATGCAGAAATCAAACTGCAAGCACAAGAGTCAATGAGGGGCTCTATGCTATTCTAACCATTAGGATTAGGCAATTGGGTCAACTTGAGTTCAATTTTAGTAGTTAGCTTCGTCTTCAGGTTGCAAAGTTAAAAGATTGGGAGTGAGTTTCTGTTTTTAGTATCACACCACCGTGAGGTTGATCCGAACAGGACGACTTTTATGGAGGGAGCTCTGGTTCTGTTGAACCATACAGGACATTTGGAATAATTCGGCAGACCTGTAAAAACTAGGAAAACTGCAGATTCATACTGGATTGAACATCTCCTAAGTTACCACTCAATAGGGCTATAACCAATAATTTTAATTACATTACTGCACCATCATATGGGAAGGGAAGCTAATCCTGTCCAAATATAAACTGTATAACCAAATTAGATTTTAAGATATCTACAATCCCCAGCAATGCATCATACGGCTGCAGGCAGAGGATATTCAATCAAATCACTGAAAAATTACAGTTGCGTTTTCACCTACATGTATACCTTGGTGTAATAAATTGTCATGACATTAGGGTCCAGAAAAAAGTTGAATTTCCATCTAATGTAACTGTTACAAACCAGGGTAAGGCCATACATCAAAGTATCGCAGGCAAAACCAATTAAAATCAATACGAATCTGAATTATTGCTGTCATCCTGTTATACTATTCAGTGATTCATGTTCAGGTTTTGATTGCTCTTTGCTAGGCCTTAATTATTTCCCCACCTCTGTTGTGTCTTTATTTGCATTCGATTAGCATAAATTAGCATTAAGCTCGTCAGCGAAGGATCTGCTCAGCGTGGCGTTTGAAAGACATGTGCTCTGCAGGTATCCTGCTCTCCACAGCGCTGCACAACAAGACAAACCATCAGCCTGCCGCAGCCATGAAAACCTCCTGCCTTTCACACGGAGCTTGTTTACTGCTCTGGAGATGAGCTACTGATGTATATTTGAGCTCGGCACAGCTGTAGACTGGTTGCTGAACCAGGCGCAAGGTCAAACTCTGAAGTTAAAACTCCAGCTTCAAGACTGTTTAACAGTTCCAGTTGTGTTCAGCGTTCGAGTGTTCATCTAAACCTGATTCGGAAGTGTCACTATAACTGCCATTTCTTTGTCGTGGGCTTTGTTGAAATGTCATTCAGAGCGGTTCAATGTGGAATGCACCACGTGAATTGCTCAGAATTGTTGTGGTGATAGGAAGCAGGGGTAGTATTACAGAAAACATCCTTTCCCTTATCTCAAGCTCAGATCTGGCAGAATTAAACCTTATCTTAATGTAGGAATTAGCTTACAGAGTCAGAACTCATGTTAGGAAATCAAACTACTCATCTGAGGCTGGTAATTAGTTTTTATGTCAGTTGAACCACCAGTTATTTGCTCACAGCTGAAACATTAACAAACACAAATGTAACACAATAACGTTAAATATCTAAGTTAGTGAGCTGGACAGCTATCAATATAGAAAAATGCCAAAATATACTAAAAGTGCGATAAACTGGAGGTCTTGAATATTGTGACAACAGGGCACCATGGCTCTGCAGTTTCAGTTTCCATTTACCAAAGCTAGTGGGTTATTCCTTCTAAACAGCCATGTGTTTAACTCTTGTCTCCTAGAGTTTCAGTGCGCACCAGTATACTGAACTTTATAATACGTTGGCAGTGTGAGATGACAACGCTCAAGGCTGACTCTGCAATGGCAGTACGTCATGGGAAAAACACCTCTTACTTGAACGTCTAAGCTGCTTCTTTCTTTCAGCCACTGTGTAGTCACTTACAGTCTGAGTTCAGATTTTTACTGATGGAGCGGAAGGAACCACTCAACTCTCTGTGTAATGATAGCTTTCAGCGTTGATTTCGCCCTTAGCATAGCAGCCTGCTAGCTAGGCCTGCCTACGGTACAGCTCTGTTGGTCAGCTGCATCACTCAGAATCGAGGTCTTGTATAAATATCAGGACCTCCAGGTTAGTTAGGTTAGACAGAGTTAGTGTTGCATCAGTCTATGCTTAAGGCTCAGGCATCAGTCACAGAACATTATACCAGGAATGATTATGAATACACTGAATGATGCCTGACACATTGTTTTATGGTAGTTCTCAGAAGATTTTGGTGTAATTTTTAAGTGCATGGCATAGAGTTATATGCAGGGTGTTTTAAGGGAAAACAGTAAGCTTACTTTTCCCCCAAAGAGATCATTACCATCACCATTACATTACACCATTACAAAACTCAGGTGCACTTTCACTACGTACTTTGGATGGTAAACTGACATACCAAAAGTCACGGGATAGCAGTATGTAAATTGATTACGATGTGGTGTTACCTCAGGGGACGGCTTGGGAATGCCCACAGGTCAGTTGCTATCTTGAGTGATTATGAACACTGGGCAGCATGCTCATGGCAAGGCGATGTGAATTATCAGAGTTCAAACACGGCAGTGGAATGACTTGTTTGGGCTTATGTTGTGAAAACGTGCAGCCTACACCATTTGACAGAACTCTTCAGAGTGGCCCCCCCATCATTGTGGGGGGTACATGAAGTCCATGAAGGGCCTCAAACAGTCAGCAAGGACTAAAATGTAGCAGGTGTTGTGACGATGAGACTTCAATCCCTTTATGCCAGACTATAATCCTATCACAGTAAGTATATCAAAAGACCTCAGAGACTGGGTTCAGATTAAAGAGGACAAGGCTCAAATCTTTATTACAGGTCATGCACAAAAGGCATTACACCTGGGCATAGAATACAGACCAGAATACCTTTCAAAGTATTCAGTATGCTGGGGCGATTAGATGGGTCACCTCCTCCTCTCAGTCTGTCACCATTATCTCCAAAAATACTTCTAATACATTTTCATTTAGGAATTATTATCTTCACGTGAAGATAGCTTTCATTCAAAAAAATAGTTCTCTCTTCAAGGACTTTATTCATGTCTGGCACTGCAGGTGCAAAACCTTGAAGCCTTCTTGCACCCTTGGGGTTCACACAAAGTTCACCTTTCTAGAACCTTCTAGGCCATAGGCAATAGGCTATAATTATATATATTTAATTCATCAGCTTGGAGATCATCCTCCATATTTCCACGTCACAGGCACTTGCCAATGGCGTGTGTAGGCGGTCCAGTGGACCCAACACATGCCGTAAGAACACACCACACACCAGTACGGAACCACCAGCCTGCACAGTGCCTTGTTGACAACTGGGGTCCATGGCTTCATGGAGTCTGTGCCACACACGAACCTTAACATCACCCCGAAACAACTGGGACGGCGACTCATTGGACAATGCCACATGTCTCCAGTCCACCAGGGTCCAGTGAGCAACCTCACGAGCCCAGGTGATGTACTGTGTCCAGTGTTGTGGTGTCAACAGAGGCACTGTGGTGGGTCTTCTGCTCCCATATGTCATGGACGCTAAAGAACGCTGCACTGACCTGCAGGATATGCGTGCTGAGCCTCCTGTGTTGAATCTGCATTTAATTTTTGCCAGAGTCGCTTGTCCAAATTGTTCCACTGACAATTCTAGTCAGACATCGTCAGTCACAACACACCTGTGGGTGGCCATTACACCGTCTACTGTGGGTGGCAATGCCGTCTATGATGTATTCCCAATACAAATGTGACACTGCGGATTGAGGAACTTTAAATGCCGTGCAACTTCAGAAACGGAATGTCCCATCCATCTCCGATAATTCACATCACACTGCCATTAGCACGCTGGCAAGCGCTCAACCTCACTCACAAGATAACACCTCACAACTTACACAGGTGTGGGCATTCCAAAGCTGTCCTCTTCATAGTCAGTTACCTACTGCTATCCCACGGGTTTGTAAAACATGTAAAAAATTGCACTGTGTTGTAGACTTTGTGACTCCTGGTTCCTGTCACCACCACTGTAAAGAAATCTTGCTGTTATGCTTCTCTACAACTTACCATTTCACATCAAACCACTCTAAAAGACTGTACATCCCCAGAATTATGAATTATGCAGAAAAAGCTGAAAAGTCAGTGGAGTTCCTCTTTAAGCCAAGTTCTGTGTTATTCCCAGTGTAACTACATCACAGCATTTCTGTTAATGTGGATTCAGCCTGCAACTGAGGCTCTGCCGAGGCTTAATGTGTTCAGTAAATCGTGTGATAAGGGTTCAATACTCTCCTCCACAAGATCCTCCGCAATCCCTTAGCAAACCACACAAACTGCTCCGCTATAATCTCCCAACGCAGATCTCCGTCAGCACAGCGCTCTGTGACTTGACTGAAATTGTGGAAGGAAACCACCTCCATCCGCCTTAGTACCTCCAAACCACCGAAACAACCCTTTTCCCGCTAAATGCGATCGCTCACTGACCACTGAATATACTGACCAATATCTAACCAAATATACGTAAGAAGGATCTGTGATCTACTCGAATTTCAATGAAGATCTCCTCAAATCAGGTCATATTACTGGGCAGTCTCCTGATTCCTATGCAATAACAGACCTGCTGCAGTTACCAAGGCTGTATGTTCCTTCTGCTCTGTACATAAAGGAAATCTAGGAACGGGTTCTTCGGGTCATGTTAAGGCTCACGGGTCACCAAAGATCATACACTGGACAAAACCTCAGTGAATTCCTGACACCCTACTCTCACTCTCCATCAGGTCTTCTTCTAATAACCTACTGTCCCACGCAGCAGGGTCTCCACCATGGGAAGTGGGACCAAAAGAAAAGCACTAAAATTTGCTGTAAATAAATCTTTGCATTTAAGGTGGAACAAGAGAATTCGATCAAGAAGCTGGCAAATAAAAACCTGACTTAAGGTAAATAGTAACATTAAGCCATTAAAAACACAAAACATTTGAACACTATTCTAAGGATATGAGCGTGCTAGATAGGATCGCTCAATGGGTAAAGTGCTAGAATATCAGTGCTGGATAACCGCTTAGTGTTGTGAAAGTCCAAAGTTTGACAAATGGACAACTGTATTGTTTATTTAGCCCAAATAAGCATCTACACAAGAAAAGGCAAGAGAGGATGTAGAGAAAACACAAAGAAGCCAAATGAAATTGGCACAGGCACTGAGGCAGCAGCAGAAAACCTGCCAGTCACTATAGGTTCTAGGTAAAGGAGTGGGGGGGGGGGGGGGGGGGAATGTTTAGTAGGTTGCAGTGTGCAAACTCACCACTAGAGGTTCACACACTACTCTACTACAAGAGTAACATCAGGATCAATCAGCACTGTGCAAACTGCATGTCTAAATCGGCACACTTGCCTCAAACTGAACACATTTAAGCTACACTATGCAGGAGTTTGGGGATTTGGAGCCCTCTCTGGTGGAAATATGTAATTGCACACAATGGGTGGAAGGACATTTGCAACATGGGTTGTGCTTCTGACCCCTTCCCTGAGCAGATGAATCAGATGACTATAAGCGCTGTGATTGAGAGAATTCAAAAAGAACTCAGCCAAAACTTGGTAAAGGACATCTATCAATGGGAGTGAATTTCTACTATAGTCCTCCTGACCCTCTTTTTGACCCTGTACATGTGACATTAGTTCGTAACGATACATGACGTGGTCTGGAAAACTGCTTCAAAAATAAAACCCTAGACTTTTAAATGATTTACTTTGATATAAATACATTTTCTGAGCTTTAACTAATCTTACATAAACCTGTTTATGTGATCTATAACAGTGTATAAATTTTAGCCACAAGAACAAAAGAACAACAATTAGCTGAAGCACTTGTATTAGCCATCCTGAAGCCTGAATCTGTACTTTCTGCCACTGGTCTATTTCGTCCTAGCCTACAGCTCCCATCATACCTTGCACCAGCACCTTCTTGGCCATGGAGGCGGCGAAGTGAGAGGAATAGTGGACCAGTGCACAGACGTCCTTCCCCTTGGGCCCCGCAGTCTTCAAAGTGACGCTCTCGACCCCGTCTGAGAGCAGCTGGAGGACCATGAGCAGCTCCTCGCGACCAATGCCTGAGGGCAGATCTCCCAGACATAGCTGCCTTTTCTCTGTGCTCTTCCTGACCACCAGCCGCACGCCCTCCTGCAGCGGGTACTGGTTCAGGGCCTGAATGGCGGCCACTGCACTGGCAGCGTCCCCGTACTTAGCGTAAGCAAAGCCACGGTTCTGCCCGCTGAAGTTCATCATGAGGCGAAACTCATAAAGTGGTGCAACACTCTGGAAGAGTGGGATCAGTCGGTCCTCATAGACGTCCCGCGGAATCTGACTGATGAACACCTCACAACCTGGACCTGGAACAGGACCCCTCCAGTCTAGGAGGAGAGAAGAGGAGAGGAGAGAATGAGCAGGGAAAACAGGAAGAGGTAATGAGGGAAGGAGGGGGGAAAAAAAAAAAAAAGAAGAAGAAGAACGAGGGACGGAGAAGAGAATACAAGAAGGAAGGAAAAGAGAAGAATGAGGGAAGGTGAAGAAAAGAACGAGGGAAGAAGAAGAGAAAAAGAGAAGAAAAGAGAATGAGGGAAGGAGAGGAGAACAGAAGAGAAGAAAGAGGGAAGGTGAAAAGAGAAGAGAAAAAAGAAGAAAGAGGGAAGGAGAAGGGAAGAGACAAGAACAGGAGAAGAGAAGATAAAAGAGAAGGAGAAGAATTGAGAAGAACGAGGGAAAGAGAACAGAGGAGAAGAGAAAAAAGGGAAGAGAAGGGTAAAGAGAGGACAAGAAACGAGGGACGGAGAAGAGAAGATAATGAACAAGGGGAGGAGAAAGAGACAGAAGAGGGATAACATTCTCTTCTTACATTCAGCAACAGTTTATCTTCCATATCATGACACGTTTGTGAGTGAAACACGTCTAAACCAGTCGAGGGCTTTCTCTAGGTAGGACAGGGAAATGAAACATCACACTGCTAATATAAACGTATCCTCATCCGTTTGATGCACCTCACAGTAATCAAACCTCAGTGGGTGTTTTACAGACCCACTACACTCTTCAGTGAAAGATTACAGGAACACACGGACCTGGTCCAGTATAACGGATCATGATTGAAGGTGCTACAGAACAGAATACACCTGTCTAAAGTGAACGGACATACCGTGACCCTCAAACACCACTGTTCCTCCTTCAAATACAAATCCTGTCTTTGTAAAAACAGGCCTGTTATAAAGTCCTACACTGTTGCGTAGCAGTCCTGACCCCACTTAAAATGACACCCCTAAAATTGATATGTGCCAGCCCACATTCTGGCCCTTCAGGAAAGAATGATAACGGAGCAACAGTAACGGTGGACTATACATGCTGAAATCTACCTTGCCAGGATGGTCTTCCGCTTCAAACGAGGCTGAACTGGCTTCCTATTCGCCAGCTTCTTAACTGAATGCTCCATTCCACCTTAAATGCTACAGCTTGTACAGGTGCCAGAATGCAATTGTGGCACTATTTAAGGTGGAACAGAAAATTAGCAAAACAAGCTGGTAAATATGAAGACCAACTTCAGCTCCCACATCTTTAACAAGATCCTGGACGACTTCAGAGTTGTTAGATTGCTCTGGATATTTTACTCTGCACAGTTTCTCAAACCTTGGACACTATGGAGCAGCTTCACTCAGCATTTAACACTGAGGAGACTGGAGAGAGGAGCAGCTCCACCTCTATTAGCATCACAACCCCAACAGCAGCCTGTAAGTAGCAGCCATGCTGTGTGACTGTGTCAGTGTTTGCTGGTTGAAGCAGATCATCTTAAACTGAGAGTTTCATAGTGAGGAACAGCTTTAATCTACTGTGTGTTCATTTGTCATGCCATGTTGCATCTAAACCAGCTTAAACCAATCAGAGCAGAGCTCATCAAAATGTTCTTGAGTGCACCATTAAAGGGAAAACAGCTTGTTTCATTCTAGGACCAGATTACAGTGTGTAGGGGGCCTGTAAAACCGCATTTGGGCATTTTTTTTTTTACCCCAAAGTCAGGGCTTGTGGCGGCCCTCTGTTTGGCTGCGGCTGCTATGGCTCGCGAGTATCGGAGATTTAATGGCTTATCACTTTCTCCCCAATCTACTCTGAGTCAATGCAACATAACTTCGTTCTAATGTGCCATAACATTAAAACCGCCTCCTTGTATCTGCACTCATCATCATCAGCTCCACTTACCACATAGGTGCACCTTGTAGTTCTACAGTTACAGACTGCAGTCCATCTGATTCTCTGCATACTTTGTTGCCCCCTTTTCAGCCAGTTCCTCAATGGTCAGGACCACCACAGAGCAGGTATTATGTGGGTGGTGGATCATTCTCAGCACTGCAGTGACACTGATGTGGTGTTGGTGTGTTAGTGTGTGCTGTGCTGGTGTGAGTGGATCAGACACAGCAGTGCT
>CM067474.1:60389555-60410400 GCA_034552555.1 Semaprochilodus insignis
GAACAGCTTTAATCTACTGTGTGTTCATTTGTCATGCCATGTTGCATCTAAACCAGCTTAAACCAATCAGAGCAGAGCTCATCAAAATGTTCTTGAGTGCACCATTAAAGGGAAAACAGCTTGTTTCATTCTAGGACCAGATTACAGTGTGTAGGGGGCCTGTAAAACCGCATTTGGGCATTTTTTTTTTTACCCCAAAGTCAGGGCTTGTGGCGGCCCTCTGTTTGGCTGCGGCTGCTATGGCTCGCGAGTATCGGAGATTTAATGGCTTATCACTTTCTCCCCAATCTACTCTGAGTCAATGCAACATAACTTCGTTCTAATGTGCCATAACATTAAAACCGCCTCCTTGTATCTGCACTCATCATCATCATCAGCTCCACTTACCACATAGGTGCACCTTGTAGTTCTACAGTTACAGACTGCAGTCCATCTGATTCTCTGCATACTTTGTTGCCCCCTTTTCAGCCAGTTCCTCAATGGTCAGGACCACCACAGAGCAGGTATTATGTGGGTGGTGGATCATTCTCAGCACTGCAGTGACACTGATGTGGTGTTGGTGTGTTAGTGTGTGTTGTGCTGGTGTGAGTGGATCAGAGACAGCAGTGCTGTTGGAGTGTTTAAACCCCTCAGCGTCACTGCTGGACTGAGAATAGCCCACCAACCAAAACTATCCCGCTAACAGCGTTCTGTGGGCAACGTCCTGTGACCACCGATGATGGACCAGAGGATGACCAACACAAACTGTGCAGCAGCAGATGAGCTATCGTCTCTGACTGTACATCTACTAGGTGGACCAGCAAGCTAGGAGTGTCTAATGGACAGTGAGTGGACACACACTCCAGCAGCACTGCTGTGTCTGATCCACTCACACCAGCACAACACCCCCTCCACCACGTCAGTGTCACTGCAGTGCTGAGAATGATCCACCACCCACATAATACCCGCTCTGTGGGGGTCCTGACCACGGAAGAACAGGGTGAAAGGGGGCTATCAGTCTGTAAACTACAAAGACTGGTAAATGGAGCTGCTAAACTGGACAAAGAGGGTAGAATCAAGGTGGCTTTAATGTTATGGCTGATGAGTGTACATTCTACAGCACCTTTCATGCGATCAGGGGATGTAGGTTTTTTAAATAAAATAAATAAATAAATAAATAAAAATAAAGGGGTGACTAACATGAAACAGCGTGATGAATTTTACAGTAATACAACATCAGCTTTTCAAACAGCACTACCTGAGGCTGATCAATACCTCAAGAGGTGAGATATAATTCCGCAAGGCAGACGAAGCCTTAGGCTAACACGGATTTTCAAAAGTTCAGGCACATCATTCTTTAATCCAAAACTAAGCTCATGCGAGGAACACTAGCATCCTGCTGGAGGTCCCTAGTAATCCCGCTGCACACGGTCTTGGCCACGTTTGTCCTTGACAGAAACCCTGGATAACATAACGAGAAGCATGGTGCATCTAAGTGAGTGTGAAAGGGGTTGAACAGTTGGTGCACAAATTGCAGATGTGTCAGTCATGGAAACACAAAGAGCCGATAGTTAACGGGGATACTGTCGACACTCGTGACAGCATGTGCCAAACAGGAGAAAAGTGCCTGAGGAAGAAGGAATCGGGGTGGTGTGTCAAAGCTCATGGCATTAGCTAAAAATAGTCAACAGCCCAGAAAATGACCAGCTCAGAGAGGTACAGCTCAACACCCAGGATCTCTTAAAGAAGGCTTGGTTAACTAAACCCAACACTAAACCCACTAACATGACCAACATCAGCACCCAACACAAAAACGTTACAATGAATAAACTTCACATTTTCATATGTCTGCTATACAAATAATGTAGCCTGGTTTCATAATTAATAATGATTATTATTGATGAAAGAACAGTAGAGAAGAGATAGAACAGGATATGCGAGGAGAAGAAGAGGACAGGAGGAAGAGAAAACAAGAGAAGGGTAGAGAAGGAGAGATTGATAGAACAGGAAAAGAGAAGAAGGACAGAAGAGGAGAGATTGACAAGAGAAAAGAGGAGAAGGAGAGGAAGAGAAAAATGCTAGAGAAGAGAAGGAGAGGGAGATGAGAGGAGAATGAGAGGACAGGAGGAAGAGAAGATAAGAGAAGAATAATGACAGAGAGGAGGAGAGATGGACAGAGAACAGGAAGAGAAGAGAGAAGGAGAGAGAACAGGAGATGAGAGGAGAAGGAGAATAAGAGGACATGAAGGGAAAGAAAGGGAGAAAGGACAGAAAGAATGAGAGATCAACAGAGAACACGAAAAGAGAGGAGAAGGAGAGGAACAGAGAGGGAGAAGAAGGTCAAAGAAGGAGAAAGAACAGGAGAGGAGAGCACATGTTCTCTTATGGCCTGTACAGCTCACAGTAGAGTAACCAAAACCAACACACAAAACGCTCAGCACAAGCTCCTCAGACTCGAGCCCAAAGCCTGTGAGCACAGTTTAATGGCTGCCCTGATTCTGCTCACCTGATCCAGCCTCATAATTAGACGTATCTAATGAGCTGCTACAGGTGTGCTGGAGCAGTGAGAACACCTAACTGTGCGGAACTCATATTCATCAACCCTTTCAGAGCAGAGAACATTGATCTGGACTCATCTGTCCACACAGCCCTATGCAGCCATACATAAACTGATCAGAACAGAACAGCCTGATTCAGTGAGCACTAAACCTGGACCTTAGACCACAGACTGGACTAAAAGGCCTTTAGTTTACAGGTTATTTGAGCTGTTATTCAGTCAGCTAGCCCAGTCTTTCTCAACCCTGGTCCTGAAGACACCCTGCCCTGACCGTGTTAGTGCTTTCCCTGCTAACATCAACTCATCAGCTCTTTAACAAACCCTTTCAGAACTGCAGGGAGTGTGTTAAAGAAGGGAATCCACCAAGATGTCCAGAGCAGGGTGCATCCAGGACCAGGGTAGAGAAACACTGAGCTAGTCAACCCAACATGAATTTGGGAAGAACATGGAGATGAGTTTTTTCTCCGCATAGTTCAGGTGTTGAGATGTAAAATTAATTCCAGGTAGTTTAATGTATCAAAGCTTACCAAGTCACAGTGGTGGTGATAGCAACCAGCAGTCTGGTCCAAATGCTTATGAATATCATCGCTGTCCAATGAAAAACATGCATCTCCATTTTTAGTTGATATTTACTTTTATACATCATTTGAACACAGCAGCTGCTGTTTACACTGTAATATCTAGACCAACAGAAATGGCCCCAAAACTGCTTGGAGAAAAGTCTGGTTCTGTGGACTTTTGGAAATACTTGCTGTTCTTTAGACAGCGATCGACATGGTGTGTTATGCCTGAAACACTGTTTTTCAAAACTTCTGAGATAAAATACATTTCAGGCCAAAAGTTTAAGAGGCATCCATGGTGGAGGAGGGATACATGCAGGGGGTTATTACACAAAGCAGTACCCAATCAACGTTTTTCACCATCAACAACATTACATGTCATCGCTCTCCAAAAAAAAAACATGCATCTCCATTTTGGTGATTTTTTTTTTTTACTTTTATGCATCATTTGAACAGCAAAAGCTGCTGTTTACACTGTGTGAAAATGTCACTATGAATGGACCAACAGAAATGGTCCAAGATTGCTTGCCAAAAAGTCCTCTGACTTACACTGAAGTTAATTAGGTTTTGCCATCTCCTGTAAATTTGCCATTTAGGACATACTTGCATTTCTTTGGACAGTGACTACATGGTGTGTAAAACCTGAAACATTTGTTTTTCAGAACTTTTGAGATTTTTGAGCTTTTGGTCTGCAATGTATTTTAAAAGTCATTCATGGTGGAGGAGGGATACATGCAGGGTGTTAAAAGGCAAAGACACTACATTAAATGGCTGTATTTGTGCTGCAGACAAGGTGACTTCTACAAGTTTCTCTACAGCCTTGGTCACCAAACCTCTTCCTGGTGATCTGCTTTCCTGCTGACTTAATTCCAACATGCACACAACATGCTGCACTCCCTCTTAATCTACCACTAATGCATCCAATCCGAGCAATCAGGAATCTCTGAAGAAGATAATTAGCTTGAGCAGGTGTGGCAGAAATTGGCTGGAACTAGATTCCACAGACTGAGATTTCTTTACAGTGGTGGTGATGGGAACCAGGGATCACCATGTCCACAACACAAACATAGCCTTTTTATTTACCATCCAAACCCACACATACCTTTAAATATGTAATGCTGATGGTAAAATAGTCATAAATCTGAAAATGTAAGTTTTAATAAGGACTATTTTGCTTTTCCATGCTTGCATGTACCCCTCCGCTTTGAATTAATTCAAACACATGGCTTAAAACTTGTTTTAATGTTTTTCAACCCTGGCCTTGAAGGCACCCTGCCTTTTACAGTGTAAATGCTTTCCCTGCTCCCAACACACCTGATCCAACTCATCAGCTCATTAACAAGCCCTTTCAGATTTGCAGGGGGTGTGTTAAAGCAGAGAATCCACACAGATGTGCAGGGCAGGGAAACACTGGCTTAAAAGACAAGACAAAACTACCATACAGCAATGTTTCAGAGATCAGACAGCATATTCATAACCATCTCATGTAACAAGCACTTTGCACCAGACCACTCTGAATGATCCTGTTTACATCTCAACCACTTCATTATGCAGATGTTTCTGAAACGTTGGTGGAGTTCCCCTTTATCTGATTAGCCTAAATGATGGTATGATCAATGGGAGCTTCTGTGGCCAACTAAGCAGAACTGCAGGCAGGTATTAAGCTTGCTGCTCTGAATTAGAGGCAATGGAGACCAGAAAGTCAGAACTCTGAAACAAAGCTGTTAGAGGGCCCTCAACGAGATCACAGAAGTGGAGACTGGCTCCTCTAAGACCCTGTTCATATGCCATTCTCCTCGGTATGTGTTGTTTCTGGTGGCTTTGGGCTCAGCCGGAAAGGCCAGTACAGCCTTTCAGCGCGCGCTAACGTGAAGGTCCACCATTCCATATGCACCTACCCGGAGGAGGACCGCCATATCTCCTCTGGCCGTTGACCTGCGTTAGGGTGGTGGACGTTTTACGCGTCCACTCTTCCAGAACTCTCAGCCTCTGCGGGTTCAGAACCTGGAGGAACCACCAAATAAAGATAATAAGAGTGGGATCAGGGAGATAATGGCATTCACACCAGCTCCGAACTCCTGAACAAGACCCTTACAGCACCCCGCCCCCCTCCATTTCTGCAAAACCACCTCAGAGGAGCGCCAAATGGGCAAACGCTTAAAATAACGTAGAACGAAGAAAGAAATGCACAGAAGAAGTTACACGGTAGGTCAGACAGTTATATACACCAAGGCTCCATATGTATATATCCGTTGTATATACAGTGAACAGAAGTTTGTTTAAACTTGTGTAGCGCGTGCTGGAAAGCCGTTGTGCTCGCTGGTTTTGAGCGGGCCACTTTGTTGCGCGTGAGCACTTAAGGCCAACTCAACCTGGTTGTTTATCTCTGCAAACATGTAAACAAACGCGTCTGTGTTCACCTGCATAACGTCTCCCTCCATTTCTCTACTCCTCCAGCGACTCCAACAGCCCGCTCTCAGCTCATTAACCTCCACTTCTCCTCCAGCGTCCCTGACGCACAGGTATTGGCCAGGCTCGCGGACGGTGGGCGGGACCTGAGCGCAATGGGCGTGGCCTGTAGCTAACTCCTTCGAGTAGCTTGAAGGTACCAGTTTCAAATTACACGTAGAGCCAAAGTCGGTACTAGTCATATGAGCAGTGACTCATATACAGTTGCAATCAATATGCATCAGCTCTTATTGCAATTAGTTATTAGCAAGATTTAAGCTGTTTGTTTGCAATAAACCAATCAGATAAGAGCAATGTAAATGGCTCAAAACCACTAATATGACTAGTGGTTTCTTTACATTCAACACAAAATGCCAGAATTATTCAGCCCCTTCATGACAAGCCTCTTTAGTACGTACTACAGCACACTTCTGCTGTTATGACCTGCTGCAAACGTGATGCAGAGCCAGACACCAGCTTCCGGCAGCGTTCCTGAGGAATCTTGGCCCGTTCCTCACAGGCAATCAGCCTCTATTTCACTTATATTCCTGGGTTTGCATGCTGAACCGCCTTCTTTAAGTTTGTAAGTTTTGCTAATAAGCCTAATTTGCAGTGGAGGGGTGAATAGGTTTGATTGCAACTGTATGAAGGGATGTACCTGACAGACAGAGGAAGACAAATGGACTATGTTTCTCCAAATAGTAACCTATTTCCCCCAATATATTGATTTAGTACCTCCAAATAATCAGCATCTTTATACAGTGGACTGGCGGTCTGCCCAGGGTATTTCCTGCCTTCCATCCAAAGAGCGATAGGATAGGCTCCAGCACCCACCCGCAACCCAGAAGGATAAGCCGCTCAGAAGATGAATGAATTAATGTATGAGTATAGAGACAAATTATTGATTTGGTATGTTCAGTTAATTACTTATTACCTTGAAAAGAAAATATATATAGCATCTCAGTATAGAGACTTATTCCCCAAATAATGTTCTGTCATCTCTAGAATGACTCATTTTCTTAAACAAATGATTTATTTTATCAATTATAAATGTTGATTTTTGTATCGCCATAATGGCTTATGTTATCAAAATGTTGATTTGGTGTTTTCAATTACTGACACACTTTCTTGAAAGAGTGACTTATTTTACCAGAATACTGATTTAGTATATTCAATGACTGGCTGTTTTGTTTTTAAGCTATGGATGAGACTTTCAGGTCGTCTTGAAATAGTGGCTTATTCTTGCGAGATTTTGAGATGCTATTTTGAAATAATGTGCTATTAAATTTCAGGAAAGAAGTGATTACTTGAGGGTGATAGGCCATTATGACGAGATACTAATTCCTGAGTGAGTAATTATCTCAACATTTTCTGCAAGTATTGACTTATGGGGTCATTACTTTGAAATAAGCTGATCTTTTGAGTAAATAAATCCGGAACCCAGAGCCATCACCGTCCTATGGCAGTGTTTTTTCTCTGTTAGTGTCATATAACAAAATAACATCACAGACGCACCGCTTCCAAAAAAGTAGGGATTCAGCCTTTGTATTATCATCACTGTCTAGTTAAAAACGTGTCTCCATTTTTGTTGATTTTTTTTACTTTTGTGCATCATTTGAACACAGGAACTGCCGTTTACACTGTGTGACAATTTCATGATGAATGGACAGAAATGACCCAAAACTGCTCGGAAAGAAGTCTGGTTCCATTGACTTACATTAAAGGCAAATGGGGTTTTTGCTCTCTCCTCCAAAGTTGCCATTTTGGAGACACTTGTCTTTCTATGGACAGCGATGACGTGTTTATTTTATTATAAATTTATATTTTATCACACTTAATTTTCAGTACACAATCATCAGCTCCATTATTTCTAACCCAATTGTTTTTAGAAACAAACTGAATTGGCATTTATGCCCTTAGACCTTTGCATCACTATGACCTTAACAATACACAAACAATTAGTGTGCATCCAAATGTTTGACTTGTAATGTAGTTAAATACTGTTTTATGGTGGTAATATTGTTATACTGTTTTATGGTAATAATTATTAAGGGTTTATTTTTTTCCAGATCAAAATGAGTGTAACAACTATTATTATTATTATTATTATTATTTATTGTTGTTGTTGTTGTTGTTGTTAATCTAATTTGTAGTGAGATGTTAAACGTAGACATTGTCATTTTGCATTAGTATTCATTGTAAGCTCTATGTGCCGATTCATCATTGTGAGATGGTGCTCCTTATGAAATGTGGAGTGTCTAAAGAAACCTAGGTGCCTGAAATGACCTGGTATCAGAAGCCCTATTGAATTAATCCCATAACACATACAAAACAAACAGAAATACTGTGGAATTAAAAATATGGATTGATTTGATGCCATCAGCCACCACAAGGTGGAGTGCAGCGACTGCACTGTGTGAGCCTGGTGTGTTCTGTGTGGTTCAGGGTACACAGAGGGAGAGATGAACAGTGGGTGGATGTTGTTTATTTAACCTACAGGGGTCACCTGGTGGTCACCTCCTTCCCTGTGGCTTAGTCCTCAGTGGAAGAAGCCGCAGGAGGCCTGTAGGTTATGTAGGGCTCTACAGCTGTGACTGAGTTCTACTCCATTCACCAGGTTTTCTCGGTCCTGCTGTTGCGTCCTCTCTGTGCTCTGCTCTTGCTTGTGCTTATCCTCCTCTAGCCCAGTTCACTCATCAGCTCCAAAACAAACATGCTACTAGGTTTAAATGAGAGCGTATGCTTCTCTCCCCCCCCAGTATGTTTTTTCAGCTTAAGAATGGCTTAATCATGAGCTCATGAGACCTACATGTCCAGCGAGGCTCAGACCTGCCCTGTGTTAAAGGACCACTATAGGACTGCTCACCAGCGGCCCTATAGTGGACCATTTGCATTGATGGACAGGTAGATGGTGGGTGATGATTAAATGAGCTATAGTCAGTAATTAAACTAGAACATGCATCTAGAAATACCTCTGTGGGTAGGTATTTAGGGGGCGGGTTCTGTAGGACCAACTGAGTGATCCAGTTTGCTACAGCGTCACCCTGAGGCAGACCAGTGCTAGGTAGTTAAGAATCCCAGGGACTGAAGCTTATCTATTGTTGGTGAAGCAGCTAAACAATGGCTTTCTCTTGAATGTCTATTTGACCAACAGACAACATCATGAACATCAACATTCACAGGCAATCAACAATTTTGATTTTGAGACGTTTAGGAATCCAAGAGGTTAATCAGGAGGTCTTGGACCTTCCCGGGGACCCCTCTCATAAGCTATTACTTTTGAGAGCGAGAGAGGAGAAAATCACGCTCCTCTCTTGTTCATGATCAAAAAACGTCCACAGCTGACACCTCACAATGCCCAGACTATTTCCAAGTGCTTAGCAGAAGGAAATTTGGTGTCAGCCCATGTCGTCTATTACATGTCCTGCCATTGACACCCAGCCAATGTTGCCTTCGTTTGCAGTGTTGTTGTGATCCAGAAACCTGGACTGCTACAGACTGGAACCGTATAGTCTTTAGCAATGACTCCAGGTTCTGTTTGGGATCTGACGAAGATCAGGTTTGTGGTGAGCGCTTCAATCCCGCCTTTGCTGTGGAACGACTCACTGCCACAACTGCTGATGTGATGATCTGGAGAGCCAACACATATGACAGTCGGTCACCCCTAGTAGTGATGCGAGAGACGCTAACAGCTTGGCGATATGTGCAGGACATCTTCCGGCCATGTGTGTTGCCTCTCATGGAAGGGCTTTCAAATGGCATTTTTCAGCAGGATAATACTCGCTCACACACAGCAAGGGTTTCCCAGGAACGATTGCAACACTTCCTTGTCCTGCCCGGTCACCAGATTTATTGCCAGTCAGACATTTATGGGACCATGGTATGCCAGCTTTGGCAACCTGCAAGAGTGCAGGATCTACAGGCCCAGCTGCAATCTGTGGGCAAATGCAGCAGGATCCCATGCGGAACCTGTATGCCTCCATGCCCAACTGTGTCTCATCTTGTATCCAGGCTATAGGCGGCCCAGCAGGGTACTAGAGCCTTCTTTCAATTGAACGGTTTTCCCCAATAAATGTATCTTTTTGCTGTAATATTGGAATCACATACATACAGTATATCATTACATTCACACGCAAAGTTTCATTCGATTCCAACAACTCCTTCTTGGTGTGTTATTTTTTGATTTTTGATTTTTTGTCAATGAGTGTAAAAACAATAGAAGCTGTAATGGAGGGTGGATGCACTAAAAGCCAAAAAATCGGATTCTGTGTTTAGTCGCCGAGGCTAATTTTCAAATATGTTTTGACAATTGCTTCTTAGCCGCTTAATGACTGGACGCTTTGACTGGATATTGGATAAATGTTTCTAATTAACTGGAATTAACTATTGACCTGCTTCTTCATATTGCAGTGGCTCTCAGTTCCAGGCCTTGTGTCTCTCTTATCCCTTTCTGATTTTGAGCAGTTTATTAGCACCTAGTTTTGAACAGTGAGGTGCATTTCCACCACAAATAAATAGGTTCAGAACCCAAAAAGTTTGTTCCCAGCTGGAACCAAAAAATAGTAGTTTCCTCAGCATGAACTGTGACATCCATGGGCATGTCAGCTATGGAGGAAAAGAAAAGCAACAATGGTAACACCCAGTGGTGTTGAAGAAACTCTTCAATGTCTTCTTATCACCAGTAGTTGATCTGTGTC
Organism: Semaprochilodus insignis; assembly: GCA_034552555.1. NCBI lineage: Eukaryota > Metazoa > Chordata > Actinopteri > Characiformes > Prochilodontidae > Semaprochilodus > Semaprochilodus insignis. The sequence goes on from CM067474.1 coordinate 60,399,797, forward strand.
TGCTTTTTGGCTAAAATCAAACATCTGGAATAGCAGCACAAACACTCGTAGGTAATCTATACGCTCCGCCATCTTGTTACTAATGTTTACTAATGTTGTGCAATGGTCTTTGTTGATGTTGATGTTGTATCTTTTGACATTTCTTGGTTCCAATAAGGAAAGGTGCAAGCGCAGGCTGGTTCCCTGGATAGCACCATGGTTCTGAGAAGCCTGAACAGAACTGGTTCAAGAACCAGGGTTCATTTGGTCAAAAAGGGCTGTCTGTGTTGTACTGGAAGTGTTGACTAAATGTATTAGGCCACTGAACTGTAAACTCTGATCGTTGGTAAAGCAGCTAAACAATGATTTGCACTGGACGTCATAATGTCAATGAGTTTAGTTTCAGGGGCCCCAAAAAATTAGAGTATGAGACATTTAGGGTTCCAATAGGTCAATCCAATAGGCCCCCCCACCCTTCAATATCACCAAGGTTCTACGAAGCCTGAATGGACCCAGGGTTCTTTTGGTCGAAATTCTGTGTTGTACTGGAAGTGTATTAGGTCACTGAACTGTAAACTGGGGTTATGTATTCGGGGGAAAAGGGGGTGAGGTCGCTAAGAGCAACTGTGTGATACAATTTGCCACAAGCCCACCCTGAGGCAGACCAGTGCTGCATCTCTAGTGAAGAATACCAAAGATTGCCGATCGTTGGTAAAGCAACCTTTTCCCTGAATGTTTTGCTTTGGACGTCATATTGTCATAATGAGTTTAGTTTCAAAGACCACACGAGTTTTGAAATTTAGACATTTAGGGTTCCAAGAGGTCAACTGGATGCCCCAACCCGGACTCTTCAATATCACCAAGGTTCTAAGAAGCCTGAACGAAACCAGTTGAAGAACCAGGGTTCGTTTGGTCGAAAAGGGTTATCTGTGTTGTACTGGAAGTGTTGGCTACATGTACTAGCCCACTGAACTGTAAACTCCAAAACCCCATTTGCAAGTTCAGGATCGCACGCTGCACTGATATTTGAGGAGGAACTGTAGGATAGAGCTGGTATATAGGGCAATTCGGACACAGCAGCGTTCCGGCCAGTGAGCTTTAGGTACAAAATGTCCTTTTCCGTTTTCCGCTCTGTAATTTATACAGTTTAAGAAGGTGCCAGCACTTTCTTTTGAACCCCTCAGTGGTCCCGGCGTCGGAGTGCTCCCCTTTCCCACCACTGCCATTTGCACTTCAAGGGCCCCATTCATTACCAGATGTATTTTTTATTCTTTGAAAAAATAAAAAAGAACCTCCTTTACGTGCTCTTTAAATGTTTTATTCAAGAAAGAAAAAGAGTGCATGTCTGTGTGTAGGAAGGGGCTGCTTGCAGCAAAGGCCCGTGATTCAGTGTAGCACGACACGCTTGATCAGGCTGATTGCAATGGAGGTCAACACATTAATGATTAGTGGAATAGCAAGAGGGTAGCGAATGCACTGTGAGCTACAGTCCCCGCTTCAAATAAGAATGCACGTCTTACAGAACAAGTAATTAGGTGTAAATCATTAAAGGTACACGCTGCGATTTTAAAACGGCAAAGCGGCAATCCTGCAAAGCTTTGGAAAGAGTCTCGCTGCTGGCTGGCTCCTCATAGTTGCTGGTAGCCTGAAGAAATATGCTTTATAGCTATAATTGCATTGTTTACCTTCACAGGCAAATCCCCAGTGCTGAATGAACACCTACAGTGTTAATAATGTAAAATCTACCAGGAGCACTGTAGGAGCTGATTCACCACTGTTAAGTGTTAATTCAGCCATAGAGATTTGGCTCTAAGAGGGCTGCGACATTTATTCCTTTAACTCTTCACTGTGTGGCATTGTATGGGCATTTTGTTTTTGTCTGATCACAATATAAAACGTATGTGTAAACACTCACCAAGCACTTCATTAAGTACACCTCCTTGTATATACACTCGCTGTCCACTTTATCAGCTCCACTGACCATATAGGAGCATTTTGTAGTTCTATAATTACAGACTGTAGTCCGTCTGATTCTCTACATACCTTTTTACCTTGTTCTTTGATGGTCAAGATCCCATAGGACCACCACAGAGCAGGTATTATGTGGGTGGTGGATCATTCTCAGCACTGCAATGACACTGATGTGGTGGTGCTGTGTTGTGCTGGTGTGAGTGGATCAGACACAGCAGTGCTGCTGAAGTGTTTAAACACTGTGTCCACTCACTGTCCACTCTAATAGACACTCCTACCTTGCTGGTCCACCTTGTAGATGTACAGTCAGAGACGATAGCTCATCTGCTGCTGCACAGTTTGTATCAGTCATCCTGTAGTTCATCAGTGGTCACATGATGCTGCCCACAGGACACATTGTTTCAGATGTATTTTTTTGAATGAGGCATAATGCAGAACAGCCAATCAGAACAAAGATTTTTGACATGTATCAGTCTGACGTGTGTAAGATGGCACAACCTGTCTAATTCATATTCCAAACAGTAGGGGGCTGCATGTCACCAGAAAGTTGTGGTCTTCACTGCTATCATAAGAAACAAGGAAATGCACAGCCCCTCCTCCTCAGCTGTTTACCAAGAGCATCTCCAGTGGTGGAAAGCAGCATCACTGCTAACACTTGCTCCGCTTCTGTTTATCTCTTTTTTTGTTTTGTTTGCTGCGTAACGTGGTTTCTTGCTGAGAGTGGGTGGGAGCAGTCGCTTGCCAAGAGCTTCAGCCATCGTTGTTTACTCTTCCTTTCATTGGCTACTTGCCCTTAAATGATCTGACTGGGAGCAGAACCTTCAACATGATTGACTAGAGGTTAGAATACACCGTTGAGGCAGCAGCCCTACTTCTTCATCCTCTCATGTTGGACTGATTTGACTCAATGTTACAGTGACTCACTATCGCCTAGGTAGTAAATGGTATTACAAGACAGGACAGGCTGGGGTTAGCTGGTTAGCCAACTTCAATAGATATCTCAGCATCTTTGACACACCACCAAAACTGTTATTTCTTCACATTCTGCTGATAGGGGTTTTTCTTTTGGAATGTTTAAAACTAGAAATCTTACATATTACTTATTTAAAGACACATATATTAGGGCTAAAGAGAGGTTGGAGCAACTATGGGTAAAATATGATGGGGAGGGGGGGTGTATTTGGTACATAAACCACACAAAATATATATAAAATTAAAAAAATATGGAAACTGTATAATATATCTTTACATTATGATCATTTCAAGTATGGTCTGTACACATTGCATCACCTGTACTGATGAAATTGTGCTGGAAATATTTACCCGGCAAAATCCTCAGTGTTTGGATTAACACCTACGGTGTTTGGATTAACACCTACGGTGTTGGATTAACACGTTCATTTAAATCCAACTGGGCTCAAATGAACACTGTAAGAGGGAGCCCAACACGAGGATTGTGCTGTGTTATAATTATTGGTGCGCTGTGGATTTAGCGGCTGCTGATTGAGTGAGACGGTAGCTCTCTGCTCTGGGGAAATCTAAAATGAGCTGTCTACAAGAGTAAATGTGTTTATACTGTAAAGGTGGTTTTAGCTCCAAGAATCTGACTGCGCCTTTAAACGAATAAGTTCCGTAGCATATGCTCTTCTCGCCGTGATGAAGACACTAGGGGGGAAAAAACCAAGCGAAGTTCATTAAAGAACGTTTAAGTGTAAAACTGCAGGGCTGCTGTAGATGTCTCCAGTGCAGTGTACTGCTGTAGCAGCAGCACGGTGCGCCGTGCCCCTCGGCTCAGATTGGCATTGTGAGTCCCTCGTTTTCACAGGAGAGATATTTAAAATGCTTTTAAGCGGAGCAGCAGCATTTTCACTATGGGAGAGGAAGAAAAGGAAGAGAAAGGATTGCCCTTAGCCTGCTGGGTTCATTTCAGTTTCCATCACTATCCCCACCCTGCTTCTCTTTGTAATCTCCCTCTCTGCATCTCTAATACTGGGGGGGAAAGAGTTTTAAAGGAATAGCTGGCCTAAACATGCTAATGTAATAACATGGAAACATGTGCTAACATGCTAATGCACAGGCTTGGGATGTGTTTGGAATGCTTCGCTCATGAACTCATTCTGTGTTCACTTCATAGCATTTCCTATAAAATGACTGACTACGGAACGACTATGGAAACGTACCTAATAGCATGTAATACCTCCACAAGCATATCAATGTTCAGACAATTGTACAGTTGGAGCAGATTTGGTGGATGCCTTCCCTGGCACAATTCTGTAGAGGAGAATTTCCTGTAGACTGGGATTTTAGCCGCAGCTGGTAGACCCGTATGACCGTACGCTTCCATACACCTGCAAATTCAGCCACTTCCTTCACACTATGGCCTTCACTACAGCACACCCAAATGCAACCACTCCTTTTAGCCAATCATTAACATCTGCTTTGGAGCCATTTTCCAAACATCTACTGAGACATTTACTGCACTGTACCACCTCTTCTCAGTCCATGGATCCCGTCACTCACACCCGACAGGTACTTATACCCTCATCATCATCGTGCAGCGCCATCTGCAGGAGCTTGAAGTTACTACCACCTTAAACACACAAGGTGAAGAGCCAGCACAGCCAAGATGAGCCACAAAAACAGCCCAACAGAGGATGGCAACAGAGGCAACCATGTGGCCACTTGGACAGTGGGCAGCTTCTGGGAGAGCAGTAGGCCCTGCCCACTGTTGCGCACAGGGCTGGAGTTAATGTGTTGGGGTTGTATGGCAAAATGGAAATAGAAGAATGGATTTCACTAAATGGCAGCAAAGACTGGAAGCAAATGTGACACAATCTATCCACAAACTCTGTCTGAAAAAAGAGTCTGAAAAGATTGTGGCTACTATAACAGGACAATGATCCAAAACGGACCTCAAAATCCCCCAACTATGCAAGCTGTAGCATTTGGAACGTTCTTCACAGTCACTTTGTGGCCCAAGAATATTACAGAACTAAAAGTTTTCTGCAGTGAATACTGGGTGGAAATTCTGAAAACGAGAACAGAAAGACTCCTAGTGGCCTACAAAAAGCATTTTTTTCAAAGCGTCATTAAGTACTGACTTTTAAATGGTTCCCTGCAGTGTTTTCACTTCATAAATTAATAACATTTTAATTTGGCCACTTTTGCATACAACTTTACAACACTAAGGGTACCGTTAGTAGTGTTTGGACACCCAGGTAAGATTGTACTACTCTGTACTCTGTATGCTCACACTATATGGACCCATATCTATCTATATGTTCAATGAGACTCAATTATTGTGCAATTTTTGCTGCTGCGCCTCATCACCTGTAGACCACCTGTATACATCTTATACTGACTGCCAACATCACTATACTTCTGGAAGATATTGCACAGATATTGTATAGATATTGCACAGTTATGATCTCTTACACCAGCTACATAAATACTTATCTTGGCAGTCACCTGCCATATATATCTGTGCAATTACACAACAATTTGTATAGTTTCTTATTGTATTTTATTTTTACCTAACAATAGAGATTTATTTATTTTTTGTAATTTATTATATTTCGTATTTTGTATTACTTGAACTTTAGTCTACCGCTTGCTATGTATCTGTTTACTGTATATTCTGCTGTAACAATGCAAATTTCCCCATGTGGGATAATAAAAGGCTATCTTAAGTTTGATCTCCCTGCTCCCTGACATGTTAAGTTGATTTTCTTCAAGGAAGTGAACACACTACCTCTACCGTGAACATACTTCTGCACAATTTATTACATAATAAGAGTTTACTTAGTGAATTACATATACTGGATAAAGAATACAACATAACATATGGCTTGTGCAAAGGTTATGGCACATGCAATGCTTTTATTTTTTCCAATATGTGAGACTTCATGAGAAAATCGTGCCATATGTAAAGGGAAATGCCACCAATGTTCCAAATTTTGAAATAATTCAGTACTTGAGTTACTCAGAGTGGTTTGATGCGAGTGACACATTGTAGAGAGGCAACCTGACACTGATATATTTACAATGTTGGGGAGGGGATCCAACTAATATAGATATTTCATAAACTGTCCAAAACCAACAGTTAACCTAGAGTACATGTGTCTGCTGAGTTTGATATGTATTGGAGATTACGTACATTTTAACCCAAAACTTTATCACTAAACTGTCATAAAACCACGTGTCAGACATCCGGCAGCGTGAATCAAACCGTTTCATGCAAAATCTTTCTTTCAGAGGCCTTAAACCCGTCTGGTTCCCATCACCACCACTGTTCTCCATTCTCTGGAAAGGAGCATTTCACACCAAACCGCTCTGAATGGCTTTGTTTACATCTCAACCGTTTAATTATGCAGAAATGTTGAAAAATCAATGTACTTTCCCTTAACTTTGTTTACTGCAGAGGACCAAGGGTGTTCAAAGTTTTCCATGAGACTGGCCTCTCTCTCTCTTTCTCTCTCTCTCTCTCTCTCTCTCTCTTTCTCTCTCTCTCTCTCTCTTTTCTGCCTCTTTCTCCACCTTTTTTTCCATTCCGGGTCTCCTCATCCATGACTGTGTTGAATGATGGGGTGTAGAGTGTAGGTGCTGTTTGTTTATGAGAGACTGTATGCACATCAACGCCTCTTAATGCAGCGAGGGTCACTAAGCCAAACACATAACACTCAATCACGCGCAAGACAGCGGGCCTGCTGATAAGCGTATTAAAGCATGGGGTTGATATAGCGACCTTGGCTACGGGGCTGTGCATCATATCACCCTCAAACGGCTGCGGCTATCGACTTCCTGGACTCTATTAGCTGGCCGGAGCTGGGTGTGGACAGGTAGAATATAACATACATAACGTAGCAGTAATAGAGACGCTAGAGTGATGGGAAACAGCATGGAGGCGTCGATAATTAGGCAATCTTGAGGGATAATGAAGCCGTGGCCATGTAGTAGTGCTGAATATTGGCAAGCTTATTGTTCATTCAGCACCTCCTGTCTGTCTTTGACTGATTAATTTATGACCTTTCTCATCTCCGTATTAAAATCAGCCCTGCGCCAGGCCTGTTGCTTTGAGGAGTCAGCTGCATAGTGACAGGAGTTCCGTTGCCGTAAGGGTCGGCAGATATGCACATCTGTGAGCCCTGAACCACACATACACACATATGTATATACACACGCTCCACCTCAGCCGAGGAAGAGGACGATCTTAGACCCCCTCACGCCCCCCAGGGCCCCACCGCAGGGGCTCGCAATCTGTCCCACGTCAAAGCTCATATCTTCAGCCGTGTCACTCACGGCCAACTTTTCAGCGCTTTCCCACACAACTTCAAATACACTCTCTGCAGTCCTTTGGAGTTGTGGCGGGGAGCCGCTGCGTGAAGGTCGCCTGAGCTTGACCCCAAATCTGCGGCTCAGTGGTCGCCTCTGGTCGTCTGCTAATGGTAGAGCAGAAGTGCGTCACGTTTTCCCCCTCATTGAGGACTGTCTAGAATGATTCAAGGGCCAACATCATGGAATTACACTTGATTTTGATGTAAAAGCCGGTTTCCAAAAAATGTCAGGACACTGCTGAAAAATGGAAATGAAAACAGAACACAGTAATGTGCAAATTATTTAAACCCTATATTTAGTTGAAGGTAGTCCAAGGGCAACTTATCAAATCTTCTGAATCAGGAAAAATGAATGTTGAAAAGTATGAAAAATATATGTCCATTTTGAATTTGATGCCAGCAGCAGGCTTCAAAAAAGTTGGGGCAGGTTCATGTTCAGCACAGTGTTCATCAGCTGTTCTCTCTAACAGCGTTTGGGAACTGGGGAGACAATGCTGCTGTTGTCATTGTCACGTCTGCTGCCAGTTCTCTTCCACGCCACCAGAGGTCACTGTCACCAGTTCATGTTCATGCTTCTGAGTGTTTGCTAATAAACCTGCATCTGATTCCTACAAGCTGCCCAGATGTTCCTTCTTACAGTTATACGTGCAGCATGTGGTTTGGCATTCTCTTTAGAGGTAAGCAAGACCTTCCCTGAAGAAGACGTCATCTGGATGGCAGCATATGTTGCCCATATAGATTTTTCCGCACTAATGGAGCTTCACAGATGTGCAAGTCAACCATGCCATGGGCACTAATTTCCCTTCCACGTCATCATGTATGCTGGCAAAGTGTGTGCTGATAATAAGCCAGATGGTCCCTCTCCGCTTTATCCTGGAGGACATGGCAACCATGATTTCCAAAAAATTTGATATGGTGTACCGCAGGAGACCTTTCCACTTCATGATTTCCACTACAGAATCAGGTCTGTTTTTGATGCAGGGCCACCTGAGGACACAAATATCACAGACATCTCCATCTGCACTGCTGAACGTTCCAGCCCCAAGAGATGCTCTTGTTATACCCAATCATGCTACTGACCTGTTGCCTATTAACCTATTTAGTTAACCATTGGTTCTCCTGTCTGAACTTCTTTGAAACTTGTTGGTGGTATCAAATTCAAAATGGGCATATACAATCATTGTCAAAAGAATAGTTGCACAAATATCTGCACCCAGACGGAATCAACTGACAGGAATGAAACTCGGTGGGTGGGTTTGACATTGTGAGACATGCAAATGATTCAAGTTTCATGTTCGGTCATGCATGTGATGTAAGCAAGGACAGGACTGTACCTGACTGACCCAACAGCCACAAATGCAGACATTCATTGAGCAGTGATGTCCTCCATGAGTCATCCTGTTAGTGGCAGCACCATTGGCAGACAGCTGCATGACTCAGGACTACATGAGGATACGTTAAGTGGTGACTCCTTGGCACCTTCATCTTCAGTGACGAGTCCCGCTTTTGCCTTGGTGGAAACGACCAACGAATCCGTGTGTGGAGACACCATAGTCAGCGCCAAGAGCACCTATACAGCTCCTTGTGTTAGCAAACATGGCGGCCCAACGCCATACTGAGAGACACTACTTCTGTACGTGTAGCTTAATAAATATTGTCCATATTGTCCACTTGTGTTGATGACATATATGTATATATACGTATATTTTTCAAACAACAATACAGTGCTATATTTTTAACAATTTGATTTGTTGTCTGTGTACTATTTTCAATGACATATTGGGTTGAAATGATTTGAACATCATTGTATTCTGTTTTATTTCCATTTTGCACAGTGTCCAAACTTTTTCAGAAATGGGATTGCAATATGTAAATATCGTTTAATGTGCCCATATAATGGAAACCCCAATTTTCATCATTTTTGAAAATAAACTAGTTTGATTAAGTATGTAAACAATATCAAAGTGTACTCTTCACGTACCAGTCCAGTTCTCATATCATATTGTTATGTCACGAAAACAAACACATTTCCTTGTATCTGCCTATTTGATACGACTAGTTTTGGTACATAAACCCCACACAAATTTTATTAGCATATCTAAATGGAAAACCAGATACCTTGTTATAGCCTGTAGCAAAGCAGAAAACATGTTGCAGCCTAACTGGCTGTTAGCTGTATTCTTAGCATCCTGAAAGCTAGCTGGTCGGTGCCGCCCGGCATAGCTATGTATCATTTGGACATGTTGTGATTATTGGGATCTGTGTAATCAAAGAGTTTAGCCTAAGGCAACCACAGTTGCTAGCCTCTCCTCCATGTTAATACACTAATGGTCCATCTTCACATGAATGCGATTGGTCAGCACAGGAAAAAAACCCTTCTTATATTTGCCGTGCGGGGCATAAAATCAAGGGCAAATGAAATGTACAAAAACAACAGGCAAATGTGTCTCCCACTTTTAGGGCACAGTCTATTATGAGCTGTTTATGGCACAGGAGCATGACTGATCTGTGCTGGATAGATCACTAATAATGTATAGTAGTACTGCAGTTACAGAGTGGACATTATCCTGCGGGTAGTGTTTGTGTGGAATTGGTGTTAGATGATATGATCTGAACGTCCTGGCTTTTAAAATGCACATTTCATGCATCCATGTGCCATTTTCAAGAAGCTACCTGCTGCTATTAGTCAGAGGAGATAAAGTAATGTTAAACACTTTTTTAGATGCAAAGAGTCAAAATACTGTTTTTATTGTCTAGATATTGTCTCACTGATTCAGACACAATTCAAAGTCAAATAAGATGTATTTTCTTATATTTAATTTTTCTGTTTTTGTCTTTGTCATTTTCCAAATAATTCTTCTTCTGTTGTGGTTCCTTCAGTAAAGCTCAGCCATTGTGTAGTCTTCTTCAAATTCTCAATGATAAATCTTTTGTTTGTTTCATGGTCATTGTCCAGTCAGTTCACTATATGGATTATTCTACCAAAATGGTTCAGTGTTGGTCAGAGTTGAAAACATATTCAGTGGTGGAGAAAGTACTCCAGCCATGTAGTTGAGTTAAAGTAGACATATCCAAGGTAAAATATTCCTCCAGCAAAGGCAGGAGTTCCTCTACTTACAGTACACTAACACATTACACTTACTGAATTACTGTACACCAACACACTACTTACAGTACACTAACACATTACACTTACTGAATTACTGTACACCAACACACTACTTACAGTACACTAACACATTACACTTACTGAATTACTGTACACCAACACACTACTTACAGTACACTAACACATTACACTTACTGAATTACTGTACACCA
>CM067474.1:60410798-60430697 GCA_034552555.1 Semaprochilodus insignis
ACACACTACTTACAGTACACTAACGCATTACACTTACCGAGTTACTGTACACCGACACACTACTTACAGTACACTAATGCTCACACTGAGTTACTGTACACCAACACACTAAGTACAGTACACTAACGCATCACACTTACAGTATCTGCTACAAGCATTTCTTTATAGTAAATGTGTGGACTGATTGAATTTTACAGTGCTTACTATTAGCCTGTCTGAAAAACGCAAAACATAGTACATTAAACTCCCTAGTTTCTGTACTGACTGTTTCGGTAGTGACTGTTCCGGTAGGGACAATTTCAACTAATTTTGAGCACTCACCAGTTTACGACTAACAAACACTTCCAACAAAAAGCTTTCCACACATTAATGTATCATGTTGTTGTTGTTGTTGTTGTTGTTATTATTATTATTATTATTATTATTATTATTATTATTATTATTATAGCACATTTGTAGTGAACAATGATAAGTTACAGCTACACTATGTAAGTTTTGAGGATTTGGAGACCCCTCTGGTAGAAATTTGAAATTGCAAACAGTGTGCTACAGAACATTTTGTAACCTTGTAACCTTGGTTTTGCTTCATGGTGGCCCAGTGGCCCAGTAGGTAGCCCTGTCTCCTCATAGCAAGAAGGGCCTGGGTTTGATTCCGGGTTGGGGCGTCCAGGGACCTTTTGTATAGAGAGTTTGCGTGTTCTCCCCGTGTCTGTGTGGGTTTCCTTTAGGTGCTCTGGTGTCCTCCCATAGTCCAAAGACAGGCTGACTGGAGATGCTAATTTGCTCCCCTAGCTGTGAGGGTGTGAGTGAATGTGTGGTTCTGTCTTTCTGTCTGCCCTGTGATGGATTGGCCGCCTGTCCAGGGTGTTTCCTACCTTCTGGGGTAATCTCCAGCACCTCCTGTCACCCAGAAGGATTAAGTGGTTTAGAAGATGAGTGAGGGAGGATTGTGCTTCGTCATCAGATAAGTGCGATGTTTGTGAGTGAATTGAAAGAGCACTCAGAAGCTTTGTGAAGGACATGTCTTCTGAGAATGTGAGTGAATTATCTACACCTGTCATTATATCGTAATCGGTATAATTCTGGTTTGCATTTGAGACCTACACACCTTCGTTTTAAGCCTATGGGTGCGACGTTACTATGTATTTGTTCATATGTGGCGATGAAGTAATGATGTGAGGCGTATGGAGTGATGACGTGAAGGCCTCTGACTTTTATTATATATGTAGGAGTTTATGGGGTGGCTCACAGCAGCACATGGACACCATATTTTAGCATGTTTTTTCCCTTCTGACTCAGTCATGCTACCCCTTTCAATTTTCCCATAAAATTCATAGTGCAACTTTAACAAAAGCCATTTCAGACACAGCAAGAGCATCTCTCGCACCTTACTGGTTATAAACCAGTAACACATTTTCTAAAGGCTTGTACATTTCAAGGCTTCAATTATTTCAATCAAGCTTTCTATTGTTCTCATACAAGCGGGCTCATGCACACCTCCATCCAGTTATTCATTAATTGTTTCATGAGCTACTAAAGTGATATCTGCAGGGAGAAGGCGAAAAAAAAAAAAAACCACCGCAATTAAATTGCCAGCGCACGGCAAGCGTTTCCTGCTCATAGCTGCTCAGTGCGACAATAAAAACTAAGTGTCCAGCTAGCAGAGTGTGCCAGCCTGCTTATACGTAGCTTTGGGGCTTCCTGCAGCTGGAACCACCAGAGACGTCTCTCTCTCTCTCTCTTTCTCCACTCAGCCGTTTCCCTCTGCTTCTCTGTTATAGACCTGCGTCAGCCTGAGCTGCATCTAAATTATGATGTGCACTGATTGAAAATACAGTCATTAGCATTAGCCAATAAGTCTGATTTGGAACCAAAACACTCTATGGTGCCAAAGCTCCGTAGACTGTTTGTAATGCAGATAAATTGTGCTGGACCATCGCTGCGAGGCAGGTGTGCGTGTGTGTGTGCTGTCGTGATGGGACTGAAATCTGATGGTGTGCTAAACTAATGTTATTTGAGTAAACTGAAGCAATAAGCCAAGAGATGCCATGTGGTACCATCATGCCAATAGAGATAGTTATTTGGTTTAGCCTATACATGTCAAAATGAGAGAAACAGAGCTCTGTGATAGGGCTACTATTTTACTAGTGCCCTTATGGGAACAGCAGTTCACATGAATATTATACTTATCAAAAGAATAGATGGCACCGACAGGAATGAACCTTGGTGGGTGGGTTTGACATTGTGAGACATGCGAATGATTCAAGTTTCATGCTCAGCTGTGCATGTGACATAAGCAGGGACGACTCTTATCGCGGTACCTGACTGACCCAACAGCCATGATTACGGACAATCAGCGAGCAATGATCCCTCCATGAGTCATCCTGTTAGTGGCTGCACCATTGGCAGACGGCTGCATGACGCAGGACTACATGCACGCAGACCAATGCTATGACCGCCCTTAACATCGCATCAATGTTACCAAAGACTGCAATGGTGTCGTGCCAGACTGTCATGGAGTGACTCTGAATGGCAGCGGGTCATCTTCAGTGACAAGTCCCGCTTTTGTCTTGGTGGAGACGACCAACGAATCCGTGTGTGGAGGCACCGTGGTCAGCACCAAGATGACCAGTTTGTTGTCATGCGTCACACAACAAGGCCTGGTGTCACTCCACCTCCAGCCCTACTGCACAATCTACAGGAACTGTGTGAGAACATTCAGGCTGCATGGGATGTATTATCGCAGGACACTATTAGGAACCTCTACAACTCCATGCTGAGACGTCTGGCATGTTGTGTTAGCAAACACGGTGGCCTGACACCATACTGAGAGACACTACTCCTGTATGTGTAGCTCAATATCAGTCTACATTTATCATCATCCCAATAGCACTGCAATCCGAATCCCTCAGTCTGGGTGGAACTATATTTTGATGGTGAGTGTATTTATCCTTTCTAGACATGGACGTTTGAAGGTTTTAAAAGATACTCCATGTTATATGATGTTATATGTATCAGTGGCATGGTGGGTAGCACTGTCACTTCACAACAAGAAGGGCCTGGGTTTGATTACTTGGTTGGGGAACCTGGGTCCTTTCTGTGTGGAGTTTGCATGTTGTCCCTGTGTCTGATTGGGTTTCCTCCCACAGTCCAAAGACGTGCAGTCAGGCAAGTTGAAGATACTTACATGCTCCTAAGCTTGAATGTGTGTGTGTAGGTGAGTCTGCCCTACAATGGACTGGCTACCTGTCACCTGTCCAGGGTGTTTGCTTTGCCTTCAGCCCCATGAAAACTGCGATAGGCTCCAGCTCCCCACCGTGACCCAGAAGGATAAACGGTTTAGAGGATAAATGAACGAATGAATATAGCAGTGACTGTTTTAGTGAAGAACTCTGGCATGGGTTTCATTTCCAACATTCGACTGTAAACCTGATTAAGTTATAGCTTGTATTCCCAGTCAGTGACGTATCTATAACTTTCAGAAGATCTAGAGTGACGTTAGAGTGACTGGTTCCATTCATTGTAAATCAAAATGTGGTTGATTTTACTGTCATGTTGATAGTTATTCTAATGTGGAGATAATTCAGTTCAGCCCCTGAAGGTCTAATCAATGGGAGAACTACGCTATATGGCCTAAAGTATGTTAGGTATTTCAGTCGTATCCATTGCTAATAGATGACTCCATAGACAAACACTGGCAGTTGAATGTGTTGTACTGAGGAGCTCAGTGACCTTTAACTTGGCACTGTCACAGGATGTCAGCTTTGTCTTTGGTCATTGTGTGAAATTTGGCCAGCGTGTGAAATTTCTGCCCTGAGAAATGAGAGTGTCTAGGAGCTACAACAGCTCAGACATAAAGCGGGAGGCCACACAAACTCACAGAGCAGGCCCACTGAGTGCTAAAGTGTGTAGCACATAAACGTCACCTATCCTCTGGTGCATCCCTCACTACAGAGTTCCAACCTGCCTCTAGAAACAACTTCAGCATAGGAACTGTGTCAGGAGCTTCATGAAATGGGTTTCCATGGCTAAAGAGCTGCACACAGAAGCCTAAGATGCAGTGCCAAACCTAAACTGGAGTCGGTGTTAATCATGCTTCTGCCGGACTCTGGAGCTCTGGAAGTGGACTCTGAAGTGATGAATCATGCTTCACTATCTGGCAGTCTGATGGACAAATCTGGGTTCGGTGGATGACAGTAGAACTCCACCCCCTGGAACACATAGTGCCAACAGCTTTGTGGAAACAGTGTGGTGAAGGCCCTTACCTGTTCTAGTATGACTGTGCCCCCATGCACAAAGCAAGGTCCATAAAGACATGGCTTGACAAGTTTGGTGTAGGTGGAGGAACTCCAGTGGCCTGCACAGAGCCATGACCTCAGCCCCCCTGAACACCTTTGGGATGAATTGAAACACTGATTGTGAGCCAGGACCTTCTCATGTAACTGCAGGGCTTGGTCGTAAAAATGCTTATTTGACTGAAGGTGTCCTCTTTCCCATAGACGCAGTCCAAAATCTTGTGAAAAGCCTCCTCAGAAGCATGGAAGCTCTTAAAGCAGGGGAGGGGGGAAGGGGGGCTCTATATGAATGCTGACTGCTATGAAATCCATCAAGCTCATGGGCGTGGTCAGATGTCCACATACTTTTGGCCATATACTGTAGCCTACCTGATTCTCCTACATACAAAAAAACCCTTCTTAATTGGACCTTTTTTATTGCCTATGCAAACAATTCAACCTTATTAATATTAATACAATGCTTGCCAGGTTAACTGATACTTGCATAGTTTAAGTTAAAGATAAATTACATACATGTCGTCTTCTTCTAGTATTGTATTCTGCAATCAATTCCTCACAGCAATGTTCCAACATCAGCTTTAAAGTCCTTCCCAGCTACGAAAAGGCTGTTACAAACTGCCTATGAATACCCTTGATTTGACCTTTAAGGTGCCCTTTTCGTAAGAACAGGTTGTGACACAGGCGATCAGATAATATAAATAATGCTTTGTGATAAATGACGTCATAATTCACTTACTGGTAGCCATCAATAAAACTCACTGAGCTGTAGACTTCCTGTATTCATATTGTGTAACTTGCATTGATTTTTAGTCATAAAGCTTGGTGTTGTATATGAGATGTAAGTTTGCTTACCTTTTATTTGCAGTCAGGTGTTTAACTGCCCAGTCAACATGTGCTGTGGACGCTCTTCTGAATGTGGTATTGTGTACAGTCTCCCCCCAAAAAAGGATTTGGATGTTGTGCTGTACTGAGAACTGGATTGAGTTCACTGCGTTAGGAATCAGTATGTACAAGCGAATGGCATTTATTTTAAACAGACTGTTCCAAGAATGTAATTTTCTCTTTGGCACACTGTTGAAGTCAAGTCAAGTTTCAAGTGTTTCTTATTGTCATTCCTCAATATAACTTGTATGCATTGGAGCGAAGTGTAGTTTTTCAGACCTCATGGTGCAACATACACTAGCAACACAATGTACAGGACTACATTACTACAGAGTGCAGATGCACGGCAGTGTAAAACAGGGCACTCACTTTCCCTCGTCTTCTAAACTGCTTTATCCTTCTGGGTTACAGAATCCTATGGGCAGAAGGAAGGAAACATCCTGGACAGGCCACCAGTCCCTCACAGGGTAGACACACAGACATACACACTCACACCTAGGAGGCAATTTAGCATCTCCAATCAGCCTGACTGCATGTCTTTGTACTGTGGGAGGAAACCAGAGCACCTGGAAGAAACCAGGGAGAACATGCAAACTCCACGCAGAAAGGACCCCCAGACACCCCGGCCAGGAATCAAACCCAGGGCCTTGTTGCTGTGAGGTCACGGCACTACTTGTTGCAATAAATACACCAGACAATAAATACAAACAACATAACTACACAAGATAACAAATACTATACAGGACAGTACACGGACGGGCAGTTCTCATTCAGTCTCGATTCATTCTATTTTTTCAAATGGTGGCTGGTGAGTTATCATTTCTGTAGTTTTACATCCAGCGTGTCACTTAGACTTCAGAGTTCATGACTTCATCAATGAGCACAAGAAAAAACAGCCACTGTCTTCAATGTTTACACCCTTTACAGTACTCTGAGTTAGCAGTGGCTCTCGTCTATTAGAGCAAGACCTTTGATTAGGAATATACAGTACCAGTCAAAGGTTTAGACATAGCCAACTACATGGATGTGTTTGGTCATCTTAACGACTCTACAGACTTACACTTATACATACATATCCTGATATACCACATATGCTCTTGATGGATCACAGTATTGTATTTCTGCCATATCTCCACCTCTAATATAGATATTTAGTTGCACAAAAAAAAAACAAAAAACAAAAACACTTACCTCTTTTTATCTCTTGCACAGTTTAAGGTCTAGTTACTCTATCAGTTTAGTGAATATTCATGATGGATATACCAATAGAATTGGTCCAAAGCTGCTTAGAAAAAACTCTTGTTGTATCAGCCTTCATTCTAAGTTAGGAAAGTGGTTTTAGGAAAGTGGTTTTGTACTGTAAATGCCAAAACTAAAACGGGATAAGTGAGATAAATGATCTTTTTGAAATGTCAAAAAAGCTATTATGTATATATGCTTAAGATGTGCGTGTGAAACAGCAGTGTAGTGTGCTTCCGCAGGGCCGCTGGTTGTTATGAACATTAGCAATCAGGTGAACAGACGTTGCTAATTCAGCTTTGCTGATAAGATGTGTCGATGGAGCTTTATGCTGTTGTCACCAGGGCCAAGTCGGCCATCCGTGTTTTCTGAAGCGTGCTGGTCAATATTGGTACTAGAAACTTTCTCAAAGGGGTTTGTTTGTTTTTCCTCAACCCTCCCTCATTCTCTCTCTCTCTCTCTCTCTCTCTCTCTCTGTCTCTCTTTCTTTCTTTCTCTCTCTCTGTGGTTAGTAACTTGCTTCATAAAACAAAACCTGTGTTAAATTCAACATTTGTCTCGGTTCTCTTAAGCCATTGTCCTGTTTACGAGGAACTTGCCTTTGCGCAGGTAATTAACTTGTAGGTGTACAATAAACTATTAATGAGCAATACAGCCGTGTGCGGAACAAAATCTGGGTTTGATGTTCTTGGGTAAGTAAACGTGTGTGTGTGTGTGTGTGTTTGGCTCTTGGGCAGAGCAAGCAGTCGCAGAGACAGTAAACTAACCACATCTGCCAACTTCCCCTTTTAGCCTCAGGTTATCAGAGCCGGCGGAGCTACCGATAAAATAAAAACGCACAACAAAAAGCCCAAAAAACATCACACATCTCAACCGCCGTGCCTGTCCTTCTCCACATATCAGCACAAAATCACACGTGTAGGTGATAATGAGGACTGCATATGCGCTTTATTTGCTTTGTATTTATACGTTATTCAGCTGGAAGTAGCAGCTGCTACTGCTAATGTAGAGCATTTCTAGAGCTCTGTAAGAGTCAGTCTGTCTGGATGGATGTGACTGTATCCATTTATCAGAAAATACCAAACAAAGGAAATCTGGAAAAGGGGGTGGGTCTGTTTAACAAGGAGCAGTAATTGCATTTGTGTTTAACATGGACGGCTGTTTGTCTGTATTAAAGGGGAATTCCAACCATTTTTTAAAATTCCTGCATCGTTCAATCATTAACATGTAGACAAGGTTGTTTACTGTTTACTTACTGACTCAGAGTGGTTTGATCTGAAGTGGTTCACTGTATAGAACTTACTGACTCAGAGTGGTTTGATCTGAAGTGGTTCACTGTGTAGAACTTACTGACTCAGAGTGGTTTGATCTGAAGTGGTTCACTGTATAGAACTTACTTTACAGTGGTGATGATGGGAACCAGTGTTCATGATGTCTACAACACAAATATAACCATTTTATTAACTATATAAAACCACCAGTGAGCCCACACGCACCCTCACGAGGTCTAATATAGTCACTGTCCAAAAATGTATCATATCCAATAATGATCTGTATGGGAGAAATACCATTTTAGAGCATTCCTATTGATCGACTAATCATATTACAATCATCAAATTCACAGTGCCATGTTTGAAGGTTGTATAAATATATAGATATATTGATGATGGTAAAGTAGTGTTAAATCTCAAACAGGGCTCATCCATCCATTGGCCCATTTGAGCAACCGTCAATGTCTACTTTGTGTCTATACATAAAACCTTGCCCGCATGCCAGTATGGAATTAAAGGAGCAATATGCAAGATTTTTAGGTTAAAACCTTCCAAAATTAACTGAAATGATCAACAGAATGTGAAGAAATAACAGTTTTGGCTGTACATGAAAGATGTCTATGTACTGTGTTGCAGAGATATCTACTGACATTGCATGCTAACCAGCTAGCCCTGGACTGTCCAGTCTGTACCTGTAACTTTGTACCTGAAAAGGTGATAGTGAGTCACTGTAGCAATGAGTCTGATATCAGTCCAACATGCAAGGATTAAAAAGTATCACTGCTGCCCCGTTGGCGTATTTAAACCTCTTGTCAATCGTGTGACTTCCAGTTAGATCATTTAGGGACACGTAGCCAATGAAAGCAACTGTAAACACAATGATGGCTGAAGCTGTTGGTGAGCAACATTTAGCAGCAAGCAAAAGATGTGATATAAATAGCCCCGTATTTGGAGTATGAATTTGATAGGTTGTCATCTCACAGATTGCTCCTTTAAACTAGAACTGTGATAGTCCTCTATCAGTAGTCACTGAATATCATTGGTTAATTGATATTCTTTTGTCCAGGCTGTTTTCTTTTTTGTTTTTCTACATTCACTGTTACATACTCATGCCCAGGTGTTATGTTTCATATTGCAGTTGTTGTGTTACTGTTTTGCTATCTGGTGTCGAATCTTGGTTCCTCTCGAGGTTACCTCTCCACTATATAAAGATACAGGTTTTAGGCCCAGTAAATGTACTTCAAAACTATTGTAAAACAATGTGGCAGGCTTCAGACAGCATCTTCATAACCATTCTGTGTAATAGTGAGATTTTAGAGGTGGACATCTGGTTCCTATTGCCACCACAGTGAACAATTCTGACTCTACAACAGAGCATCTCCCACAAAAGCACTCTGGATGACTTTGTTCACATCGTATCTTTTCGTTTTCGTTTCGTTATGCGGATTTTTAAAAAATCAGTGGAATTCCCCTTTTGACATGGAAGAGTGCGTGGGTTTTTTTTAACATGGACGTTTGTGTGTGTGTGTTGAACATGTGTGTGTGTGTGTGTGTGTGTGCTGTAGTGTGAATTGCAGTAATTGCCTTGTTTGTTTTGTTTGTGCTGGTTCTGTGGGCTGGTAAGCCACTGCTCCACTGCCTCTGATTGTTTGTCATTTGCCATTTCGAGTGGAACTAACAAGCATACAGCACAAGTGGGATTGAGAAATTGTGTGTGTGTGTGCATTCGTGATAGCGGGAGGAAAAAAAATCCCCACTTTTTTCCCCTCTCTCTCCCTCCCTTCCTCCCTCCCTCTCTCTCTCTCTCTCTCTCTCTCTCTCTCTCTCTCTCTGCTTCTCTCTCTCTCTCTCTCTCTCTCTCTGTCTCTTGTCATAGCAAAAAAAACAATCTTTCCACCTACAGACGTTTTCATCTGCTACGGACGTCCACGTCTCTATGGCATGCACTGAAAGCTGGATGATTGTGCTGACGCAGATCCGTCTGTGTGTGTGTTTGTTGGTTTTTGTACATCCTTAGGACATACGGTACTGTGTAAAAGTACGGAGACTGCCCTTCATTTGTTTCATTTCCAGTCCTAATGACCATTACTTACAAGCCTCATGGTTCATGACAAGGCAGCTAAAAATATAATAATTTTTTTCAGGTTCATTTTTAGTGTGATAATTCTTCATCTTCATTGGAGCTCCCATACTTTCTGGGAGACTTCAAAGAAATCCTCTGGGATATTTTCCATTTTGGGATTCAAGTGATCCCAAACACAGTGAGTGAAGTTGAGGTCTGGACTCTGGGGTGGTCATCCATTGTTCTGAGGACACCATCAGCTTCTGTGTTTGCTGAGTAAGTCTGGATGTTCTCAGCAGGGTGCTCCAGGTCGTTATCTTGCTGTGCAATGGATTTCCTTCCGCTAATACAGCTTCCAGATCGTTTGGCATGATTGACTTGAAATTTGTTTGTACCTTTCAGCCACCGAAACCACATCACAGGCTCCAGATGTTGTTATGCATCCCCAAAACTTGCTTGTAGACATGGTGTGAAGAGTCTTTCATCGCTTTGGCAGTGCATATACTGCCTTCTGTTACTTCCAAGCACAGCTGGAACTGTTTGGTTTTAAGATAGGAAGTATGGGAGTGGGTGCAGAAAAGTGGAGTGTGGACAAATTCGCTGCTGATAGGTTTGATAGATAGTGTTGAGCTTTCTGGATAATTCTCTGCTAAATATGTGTTTCCTGCTTTTTCGTGATGCTGTGACTGAAACGTACCTAACAGCATGTAATACCTCCACAAGCACCAATAACAGCTGTGATTGGATTTGGAATGGACTGGACAAGTTTCTGGACATAGGCCACATCAAAATGTTCAGACACTCTTGCATCAAAGAATGGTGCAGTTGGGTCAGATTTGGTGGATGCCTTCCCTGGCACAATTCTGAGGAGAATTTCCTGTAGACTGGGATTTGTGCCACTGCTGGTAGACCTGTATGACCGTACGCTTCCATACACCTGCAGATTCAGCTACTTCCTTCACACTATGATCTTTGGCACGCCCAAACGCAGTCACTTCTTTTAGCCAATCATTAACATCTGCTTTGGAGCCATTTACCACACATGAAACGAGACATTCACTGCACTGTACCACCTCTTCTCAATCTGTGAATCCTGTCACTCACACCCCGCAGGTATTTGTAACCCCATCGTATATATGTGTGTATGTGTGTGTGTGTGTCAGGAAGTAGGACATGTAGGACAAGCTGTATTTCCACGCCTGAGTGGACACACCTCTACAGAGAACACATTTACAGCAATTTAACATATTGGAGAGAAAATGTGACCTGTGAAGAAAGAGTACGGCACGTTTTATTTTTATGGTACATTGATTATATTTTAAGTCATTTGGAACAGTTCTGTTGGTCTGTTTGACAAGAAATTCTGACATAATGTGAAGGGCAGCTGGTGTTTTCAAATTATGTTGAATAAAAAGGCAAAAAGTCTATGCAGAGTGGCGAGCATGGATGCACAGCGGTACAAGACACATAAACGAGTCACCTGTGACTGAACCGTACCTAATAGCATGTAATACCTCCATGAGCACAAATAACAGCTGCGATTTGATTTGCCATGGACTGCTCAAGTTTCTGGATGTAGGCCATATCAGTGTTCAGCCACTCCTACATCAAAGAATTGCTCTGTTGGGCCAGATTTGGTGGATACCTTCCCTGGAGTTTTAGTTGTTGTTCCAGGTAGTTCCACAGATGTTCAAGAGGATTTAAATCGGGGATTTTGTGGGCCAGTCCAGATGTGTGAATGCTCCTGAATGTTCATCATGCCAATCAGTCATATGTGCAGCCCTGTGAATGTGAGAACTGTCATCTTGGAATACAGGGATAGGAATGTTATGTTCCTCGGTAAGATGATCAGCAAAAAGCAAAACCTGATTGTCCAGCAGCTCAGTGTAGGCACTGTGGATCTAATTTACTGCCATCTCAACCAAACGACCCATTTCAGCATAATTAAAACACCCCCAGAAGACCACAGAAGCGACTCACTTTTTGTCTGCGGAGCTTATATGTTAACGTGTTGCTCGTGCTATTCTGTACTGGGCTAATGGGCTATTTAGTGGAGTAGTGGTGCAGGGCTAGTGGTTATTGTGTGGCTATTGATGACCTGCCTGCTATCCCAGCTGTTCAGTAGCACTGGGCAGCAGTCTCCACTGCCGCCATGATTAATGAAAGAGCTTTCCCGTTGAGCGCTATGTTGCCCTATGTCATCATATTCTACAATATAATACATATGGCACGTATATGTGCACTCAAGTCCCAACACTGCATGAAAACAAGATTCTGTGTGCTCTGTGTGTATATGTGTGTGTGCGCAGACACCTGAGTCACTGGAAGTACATTATCTCTAATGTCCACTTCTATGAAGTGACCTCATGAATGACCGCTTCGCTGAGCTACGAAAGCAAGATAAGAGGCTGATAGTGGAGTGCTTCTGAAAAAGGTCAGAGCCATCGTAAAACAATGATGGACCGAGAGAGAGAGAGAGAGAGAGAAAAGAGAGAGAGAAAGATGCTGAAGAAAGTAAGCTGAATAAAGACGGAAAGAGAGTGAGAGGGAGGGCGAGAGGGTTAAAATAAAAGCAGGATTAGGATACAGGATGGAGTCAATGTGAGAAGTTGGAGAAGACAAAGAGATGAGAGAATAAGAGAGAGAAAGAGAGAAGCCAATAAAGGAGAGGAAGTGAAGGAGGAGACGGGGCGGCTGGAAATGAATCTGCATGTAAAAAAAAATGATTCATTTTTAGAATTCTCTCTTTTTTGCTGCTTTTAATTATTATTCGGTGTTGGCGTCGACAATGACAGCATCAATAAACGGACTGGTGACTGTGAGACATGCGCACAGTCCATTAGGGGAAAGCGGCACTGCAGTTATTCTCTCTTCACAGTCGAGCCGGTTCCTCTGATCTTTGATTTAAAATCTTCTGTCTGGAGCTCTTTATTTATAGTAGTCTTAAAGTGTTCTGTGTCAAAGTCGCTTGAAAAGTCATGAAAAGTTAGCAACAAAAAAACTCCCCCCCAAAAAAACAGTTGCACCAAATGTTGCTTAAGAAGCAGCTTTCTGTTGTCAGCCTGCTCTGTGTTTGAGTAGTGGATGCCTGCATTAGCTCTTTGCTACTTTGCCTTTCGGAGAATAATTGATGACAGTGCAATGGACAGCCTGTCTGTAGAAGTGCTTATAAAACAAACAGGGACGTTCTGCTGTTCTCCCGCGAGCCAGAAGCAAAGACTGTGCTCGCATGTCGTCTCCCAGTGGCTCGATTTTGGAGTTTCTCCAAAAGATGTAACTCGAATATTGCAGTAGATGAAAGCGGCCTAGTTTGAGTACCGGACGGTCGTGCGTGCTTGATGAAGTACCTTATGATCCTGGGGTCCGGCATACAGCCAGAGAGAATTAAAGACGCTCGGATATTCTAGGAATAAAGGGATGCACTAGTGTGTGCACGACTTCTTCTACTGAGCGTAAAGATTTATCTTCTAAGAAATTAAGAGCTACCAGGAAATACACTGTACCGTGTAGCACCGTGCAAAGGTTTGGGCACTCTTGGTCAGAATTTCTGTTACTGTGAATGGCTGAGTGAGTGAAAGATGATCCGATTTCCAACAGGCATAAATGTGAAGAAGAAGCATTATCTACTTCATATATTAGTATGAGTAATATACTCTTATTGTCAAAGGAATAGCTGCACCCAGAAGGAAGTGTGGAGTTGCAGTGCTATTGGGAAGGAAGATAAAGGTTGCCAGGAACAATAAATGATGATACATTTAGACTGATATGGGCAATATTTATTGAGCTACACATACAGAAGTAGTGTCTCTCAGTATGGCATCGGGCCGCCATGTTTGCTAACCCATGTCAGACGTCTCAGCATGGAGCTGTAGAGGTTTCCAGTGGCGTCCTGTGATAATCCATCTCATGCAGCTTGAATATTCTCAGACAGTTCCTGCAGATTGTGTGGTAGGGGTGGAGGTGGAGTGACATCAGGCCTTCTGGATGTGTGACAACAAACCATTCATCTTAGTGCCTTCACACACGGATTCGTTGGTGGTTTCTACCAAGACACAAGCGGGACTCGTCACTGAAGATGACCTGCTGCCATGCTGAGTTACTCCATGACAGTCTTTGTCAACGTAAATGTGATGTTAAGGACAGTCGTCTTAACGGTCTGCGTGCATGTAGTCCTGCGTCATGCAGCCGTCTGCCAATGGTGCTGGTGCTAACAGGATGACTCATGGAGGCATCACTGCCCACTGAATGTCCGCAATTGTGGCTGTTGGGTCAGTCAGGTGCAGCGATAAGGCCTTGCTTACTTGCTTACATCACATGCACGGCCGAGCGTGGCCGAACCTGAATGTCAAACCTACCCACCAAGTTTCATTCCTGTCGCTTGATTCCTTCTGGGTGCAGCTATTTTTTTTTGATGATGAGTTTATATATATTTTACCCTTATTAGACTCCTTATTGTTGTTTAAAGTTACATAATTTTGTTCATCAAAACCTCTCATACTATAATATTCAGATAAAATTCACCAAAAACAATACACCAAAAAGAATGGACTGGAGTAATTTACTTGTTGCTCACTTCCTCTATGGATGAGAACAGTAAAGGCGTACCTATTGAAAGACTTGTGAACTTTCAATTTGTAAACTTTCAAGTGGGATTTTTTAGCTTAACATACCTCTGCCGATTGGTAGAGATGGCACGCTCATGTTGAGTTATGTTCAGCATCTTCTTTATTAAGATATAGTGACTCAAAATGTGCTCTATTAAAAAGTTGAGCAGGAAGTTAAAGGGTTAAGCAAGTTTGCTTTTTTATTTCCATCGTTTACAATTTTTGAAATATCAAAAAAAAGAAAAAAGAAAAAGGACTCAAAGCAAAAGCTTACTTAGTAGGCCTACTTAGTAACATCCACTTTGGCAAGTATCCCAGCTTGTAAGCGCTTTTTGTAGCAGCTAAGAGTCTTTCAGTTCTTGTTGGGGCCTTTATACTCATTCTTCCCCTGCAAAAGGCTCCTAGTCATCTGAGATTCTTTTTATCTTCAGTTTTTTTTACAGACGGTGTGATGCTTACTCACAAAATTTGCTGGTATATCATTGAATCTATTCTTCCTTCCACCGTTGTAATGTTGCCTGTGCCGCTGGCTGCAACAAAAGCCCAACGCATGATGCCCCCCCGACCCCCCACACCCATGCTAAACAGCTGGAGAGGTGAAATTCTGCACACTTTTTCTCCAAACATATCTTTCCTCATCACCAAAAAATTCTATTTTAACATTATTTGTTTCCAAAATGCATATGGCTTGTGTAGGTGTTCCTGGGGCCAGTCTTAGGCTGGAGGTAAGGGAACCAGCCTTGTGACCGGAGGGTTGCTGGTTCGATTCTGACAGGACGCGACTTAAGTGCCCTTGAACTGCTAAAGACTTGCTGAAAGTCAAACAGAGCTCTTGATTGGCCTTTCTAGAAATTGCATGAGCAGTTCTCTCTGAAAGGTTTTCTTGGTATTCCAGACCCTGTTCCTGTTATCTCTTAATTCCTGATTGCATTACAAACTGAGATAACAGCTTGAAAATTCTTTGCTATCTTCTTGCAACCTTCTCTCACTTTGTAGGTACCAATTATTTTCATTTTCAGAGTGCAATGCAGCTGCTTAGAGGAGCCCATGGCTCCTGATTGTTGGGACGAGATTTGAGGTGTCAGGGTGTTTATTAAGCTTTGAAATCTGCATCACCTGGCTTTTTCTTAACAATGACTGCAAACGAGCCATAGCCCTAACAAGCTAATTAAGGTCTGACATCTGGGTAAAAGTTATCTGAGGGCTCAAATCTCCTGGCCTAGTACGGTGCACTAACTTTTGCATAGTGCTGCTTTCCTTTTTTCACTCTAAAACTGCACAAAAGAAAAATAATGCGCTAATCTTGCTTACAACATTTCATGTTTCTGAGTGAACAGACTTTCTTATGAGGACTTGACTAATTTGCTGTTGTCTAATTCGTTGGCGTTAGCGCCATGACTAATTTGTTGTCATTTCCAACCTGACTAGTTTCAATTTGCAACACCAATACAGTCCAGCTCGGTAGGGTAAAAATGGCTCTTTAGGGATTCTTTAATAAAGACAATAGCCTTATTCACCAACCATGGGTTTGCGGTTAGGGTTTAGGGTTAGGATTAAGGTTTAGGGTCAGGGATGGGGTTTAGGGTTTGGCATAGGGTGTGACATTTTAATGCACTTTGAGACTTGTAGAAAAGTGCTATATCATTAAAGACTTACTTACTAGGGTTAAAAATTAGGGTTAGGATTGGAGTTTAGGGTTAGGGTTAAAGGTCAGGGTTAGGATTAGGGTTTAAGGTTAGGGTTAAAGGTCAGGGTTAGGTTTAGGGTTAGGGTTTAGGGTTAGGTTTTACGGTTAGGGTTTATGGTTTATGGGTAGGGTTATGGTTTGGGGCTAGGGTTAGGATTACAGTTAGGATTAAGGTTATGGTTAAGATTAAAATTAGGGTTAGGGTTGGAGTTAAAGCTGGGGCTAAGGTTAGGATTAGGATTTAGGACTAAGGGCTAGGGTTAGAGTTTAGGGTTAGGGTTAGCAGTTCGTGTTAGGTTTAGGGTTGGGGCTAGGGAGAGTTTAAGGTTAGGGTTGGTAATTAGGGTTAGGTTTAGGCTTAGAGGCGAGGTTTGTGGTTTAGGATTAGGTTTAGGATTATTAAATAATAGATTTATAGAACTCTGGACACTCAAAGAAACTTTTAAATGAATAGCTCAAATAGTTCTTCTGTATGATGAAAACCTGTTACATGTGGTCCTTTGAAGAACATCTCAGTGGTTCTACATAGCACCTATTTTAGAACTCAGAGAGCCCTTTTAATTGATTTATGTAGAAGCTCCATCCTATATAGCACCCTGAGACTCCATCCTATATAAACAATTTCTCATTAGTTTAAAATGATATTGCACCCCAGTTTTGTAAAGACTTAAAGTTGAAACAGCTGATATGAAAGACCACATTTATAGGCAGAGCATATAATTTTTCAGCATACACAAACTAAACAAATAGATGTTTAAACACTAAATCAAGATGGATCAGGGCATAATCCATTGGGTGTTGGGGACGTGTTTGAGGCTCCAGTACCCAAAATGCCCAGCCAGATGGAGGCACTCACAGAAATAGCTCCAGAGTAGAAGCCTCCGAGGAGACAAGCTCACAATGGCACTTGCCTTGATTAGTTGAAAGGCACTAGTGAATGAGTGGAGGCTGCAATATCCCACCAGTGTACACCCCCTGCCGCCACTACAAACACACTCACTCAGGCACACAGATGACCAGGCTGCTGCCTTCTGGCAATCAGCACAATGTATATATGCGTTAGTGTGTTAATGTAACGGCTCCAGTTGGCTCTAAACAAAGAACAGCCGCATGGATTGACAGTGTGACTTTTGCTAAAGAGGGATTCAGTTGACTTTGCGGATTTCTGCGTAATTCGTAATTGTGGGTTGATGTGAAATTGCAGATTATAGAAAAACTGGTTCATGGATGGGAAAGAGTTCATCACTTTACAGTCTAAGGTGGCCAAAAAGGAAGTATTTTGGTCTTTTAAATGACGTGATGAGTCATGCTTGATACGACCAGAGATGTGAACTAACAACAGAGATCCACTCTGAGTGCTTCAGAGGTTCTTAGCTACTGAGCAGACTGGGAATCTGTCATGGGTCTGTTCTCCTTCTCCATCAAAACCCCCAGATTTAGTTTTTTATACGTTCAGAAAACTTTCAACAATGTGCTTTTATTTTGAAAGGCATCTGGCTTCTCCTGCTGTATCTGTAGACTGTATCTGACACCCATCATCAGTACACAGGGACATGCAGGCCTTCAGTCAAAATGTAAGGGGAATTCCACCAAAATCTCTGAATTATTCAGTAGCCAAGAGAGTGGTTTGATTTGAAATGGTTGTGGTGTCTTCATAACACAAATCTAGCCATTTTATTTACTACCCAAAACCTTCAGTGAACCTACACGTGTCTTCTGAGGCTTTATAGGCATAGTCTCTCTCTATATATCTGTATATAGAAAAACATTGTCCATTTTAGCTCCACTGACCTTATAGGAGCACTTTGTAGTTCTACAATTACAGACTGTAGTCCCACTGTTTCTATAAGTGCTTAGTTAACCACAGGGTGCAAAATACCCCTTGAGATTCAGGGGGTCTTTATATTGGCCAGCTATTCCAGAGTTGCCTGACTGCTAAATTGTCCAGCGTAGTAGGACTAGCTGTAAAATGTTTGGTACACACAGTAACTGAGATCTTACTCATCATCTCCTCTTCTGTATTCAGTAAAAATTCACTCTTTGCACCAAACTCTTGGAAAACTATTTGAGTTTTCAGATTTATGGTTATGTATTTATGTGTCATTTGAACTCCGCAGCTGCTGTTTACACTGTGTGAGGAATTAATGATGAATGGACCAACAGAAATGACCCAAAACTGCTTGGGAAAAAGTCTGGTTCCATTGACTTACATTGAAGTTAAATTAGATTTTTACCCTCTCCTGTAAAGTTGTCATTTTGGAGATACTCGATATATATATACATTTACATTTATGGCATTTAGCTGACGCTCTTATCCAGAGCGACTTACAAGGTCATTCATATTACAGGTAGGCCAATGTAGTGTTAGGAGTCTTGCCCAAGGACTCTTATTGGTGTAGCACAGCATAGTTACCCAGTCCCAGGAATCGAACCCCCATCTCCCACATGGGGCGGTAGCTCCCTGGAGGTTAGTGGTGTTATCCGCTGAGCCACACCAACTCACATATATATTTTGTTATTATAATTGATATTATAAATCGGTGCATAATAGCTTTTTGTGAGGGAGCTTTTAGATGCATTAACCTCTTCAGATCTTCAGATGTCTGGTTCTAGAGCACAGCATTTCACAACACACCACTCTAAATGACTTATCTTATTCCAGGGGCGTCCAATTATATCCACAAAGGGCCGCTGTGCCTGCAGGTTTTCATTCCAACAAAGCAGCAGATCACATGATGTGATCAAGTAGAATCAGGTGAGCTCCTGCTAATTTGACGTGAAAACCTGCAGCCACACCAGAACTTTGCGGATAAGACTGGACACCCTGGTCTTATTCGGTCAAGCATGCAGACAGTTTGACAAATTGGTGGGGCTTCCTCTTTAAGACTCTGTAGTCCTGATTACCTCATTTCACTTCTCAGCTAAATTTTTAAACTGTAATATTTAGACACAGATCCACAGTTCGTTCATGCAGGGTTTTTTCTGAAGTTGAACTTCCTAAAGAGATCCATGTAAACAACCAGAAGCCAAATACTCTGTGAGCCCTCATTATAACTGCTTTCCTGCTCTGAAGAGGGTCATGACCGGTGGGTGGGTTGGGGGTTGGAAACCTTGTCATGCTTGTTGTGTCATTGACCGCATAGTTCACTGCTCACATGGCTGACCAAGCAGTATGGTGCAGCATCAAGCCTGGAAACCTTCGGCACCTCAACAAAGGGTGGTCGCTGGAGTCCCACCAAATCCACTGAGCTTTCAAAGCAATGTTCCCTTCTCTTAACATTCAATCAGATTTTAATGGAACCTTCTGCTTATTGCTCCTTCGGGTCAAAGCTGATTCGCTGTTTTGGGATGCTAAAAGCATTTTTAGATCGAAGCGGTTAGAAAAATGTGCTTTTGACTCTGCACAGATTTGACAGCTCGGTTTTGGAGAAATGCTTTCTTTGTGAGTTAGCTTCTTTTTCCCCCCCTTCCATCAAGTCAACTTGGGTTCCACAGTGTTCCTTGGATTATACATAACCTGAGTTTTCGTGGCGGTGGGCGAATGGAGGCATTGTAAGAAAACTGACTTTTGTTCCTTTCTCAGACGATTTAATCATGTTTATTAGAGATCTCCACCATCAGTCAAACCTGATTCGCTGATTCCAGATGCCAAGATCATTTTCAGGGCCAAAGCTATAAAGAGAAATGTGTTCTCCTACGCTTTTAGCAGAACCCCTTGCATCATACTAAAAATAGGTTCTATGACTATTTCTTAAGAGTGATACTCTGTTGTACCCTGTTGTCACTAATCCAGGTATATATATATATATATATATATATATATATATATATATATAGACATGTTGCACAGGTGGCATCC
>CM067474.1:60430750-60441279 GCA_034552555.1 Semaprochilodus insignis
GTACCCTGTTGTCACTAATCCAGGGGTATATATATATATATATATATATATATATATATATATATATATATATATATATATGGACATGTTGCACAGGTGGCATCCTATCACGGTACCATGCAGGAATTCACTGAGGTCCTGAGACCGACCCATTCTCTCACTAAGGTCTGTAGGAGCAGTCTGCTTGCCTAGGTGCTTGGTTTTATACACCTGTGGCCATGGACGTGATTGGAACACCTGAACTCAATGATTTGGATGGGTGAGTGAATACATTTGGCAATACAGTGTTTGTGTGTGTGTGTGTGTGTGTGTGTACATATATATACATGTATATATATATATGTAATGGAGAGACATGCTTTTCATTGGACAGTGATATATATATATATATATATATATATATATATATACACTTGGTCTGGTTGACCAGGCAGAACAGAAGGAAGAGGAGCCCCAAGGTAGCTGGTCACCAGGCTTAGAAACCATCCCCCTTCATCAGCCCAACCAATCATCCACACACCACCCACCACATCTCCATCAGCAGCAACACCTGTAGACTATCAGGACAAAAGAGCGACAGAGCAGAAAAAGTGAGAGTATATGCAAGAGACAGGAAAAAGATATTTAAACAATACATATCTGACTGTAACAACAGTGGTTCTGTTTAGAGCCAGGAACACTTAAGGAACCATTTGCATGCTTTAATGATTCTTTAATAAAGCTCTTTTTTGAGAGTGTAGTCAGGTTGGAAATGAAAACAAGTCAGCCACCATGCTAACAAAAAATGAAATATCTGCCATACCAGCCTTTTTTACACAATTAAAACAAACTACAGTTCTAATGGTCTAGAACTAATTGTTCTATCAAAAAATGTATACAAAAAATAATGGAACCCTTCTTATTTGTGGTGGTATAGTGAACCATGTTCTAAAATGTTCTTTAGGGAATCAAACAGGTTTTTCATCACAGAGCAGATTCATTTACATTTACATTTACATTTATGGCATTTAGCTGTTAGGAGTCTTGCCCAAGGACTCTTATTGGTGTAGCACAGCATAGTCAACCAGACCGGGAATCGAACCCCTGTCTCCCACATTCCCATGTGGGAGACAGGGGTTCGATTTCCGGTCTGGTTGACATGGGAATGTAGGAGACAGGGGTTCGATTTCGGGTCTGGTTGACATGGGAATGTGGGAGACAGGGGTTCGATTCCCGGTCTGGTTGACTATGCTGTGCTACACCAATAAGAGTCCTTGGGCAAGACTCCTAACACTACATTAGCCTACCTGTAAGCAGGTAGCTTCCTGGTGGGTAGTGGTGTTATCCAGTGCGCCACACCAACCACCATTCATGCAACCATGCAAAGATTTTTTATCAAAAGCCTGTTTGAGTGTTCACTCTGTACAGAACCATCAATTAGAACAATACACAACATGTTCTCCTTCAGTCGGGAGAACCATTTCACCACACAGAGAACCACTGAAGAATCAGCTGCTTCTAAATAGAACCATTGCCTTTACTTAAGAGCCCTCGAGGAACCATCTTTTCATGGAACCTTGTTTTAATGCAGAGGAGTTATAACTTGCTATTAGCATGACGCAGCAATGTTCAGATTTCAGGTCCTAAACGACCTCATTATTCAGAGGATTCAGGGACAAAGAACCATTTAAGCAAGAAAATGGTTCTATATAGAACTCATGGTTCTATTCATGGTTCAACCACTGCCATTACTACAAACTCTTCTCTTTTCATCTTTTTAAAATCTTTTTTAATCCGTTAATCTTTTTTTAAGACTGTGGGCAATTAAAAAAAACTATGGTATTAGCTAAAAAAAGGTGTAACAGTAGTGGAACACTCACTCTTTTGTGGCAGTATAGTGAACCATGTTCTAAAACATCCTTTAGAACCACTCAGGTTTTCCATCATGTAGAAGATCCATTAAACTATGAAAAGAACCATTCAAATGGCCCTTTGAGTGTTCATGGCTATGTACTATATAGAACTCATGGTCCTCTCCATGGTTCAACCATTGCCTTTACTAAAGAAGCCTTAAAGAACCATCTTTTTTAAGATTGTGGGCAAATAAAAAAAATGTTTTTTGCAAAAAAAGGTGTAGCAATAGTGGAACCCTCACACATGTGTCCGTCATGCAGGAGATCATTAGACCATGCAAAGAACCATTCAAATGGCTCTCGAAGATCATCGTAAGTTCTCAACTCTGCGCAGAACCATTGCCTTTACCTAAGTAGGTTCTTGAAGAACCACCTTTTTTAAGAGCTTTAATGAAATTATTTTAGTGCACAAGAATGGTTACTTGCTATTAGCATGGTGTAGCAATGTTCAGATTTCAGCTCCTTAATGACCTCGTAGTTCAGAGAATTCAGTGACAAAGAACCAAGCAATAAAATGGCTCTGTATAGAACCAGTGCTATCCATGGTTCAACCATTGCCTTTACTGAAGAACCGTCATTTTTACGAGTGTGGACAATTAAAATCAGCTGTGGTTCTACAAAAAAAGGAGTAGCCATAGTGGAACCCTAACTCTCCTTATGGTGGTATAGTGAACCATGTTCTAAAATGTTCCACCACACAGGTTTTCCTTTATAAACAAGATCTGTTAAACCATGCAAAGAACCAATTAAATGGCTCATCTGTAGGTTGTTCACAACTCTGTACAGAACCATCATTGCCTTCTTCTAGAGAACCCTTAAAAACACCAGGTGAGTGACTCTCCTTTTGTCGTCATAACGTTTAATATTGCTCTGTTATGAAATCAGAACCGGGTCTGAGCGGTTGTTCACTTCCTGAGTCTGTTTGAAGTCAGTGTTTTACGGCTTTTCGGTTTTCTAATACAAATTAAACCAGGAAATCTTTTATATTATAAGAGCTCACCCTCCACATTAAGGCGAGTCGACCAGGGTCGATTTCTCATTGGCTGAATCCGCACGGAGCCCAGCCAATCAGGAGGCGGCAGCTGTGCGTGAAACTCTACCCGTTTTCCGACGAGGTCCCGCCTCTCGCGCTGGGACTGGCCAGCGGAATGCCTTCTCCTGTAGTCACGCTTCGCGGGCGGGGCTTGTCGCTGGGCGAAGAGTTAGAGAACGAGGAAAGACTGGCGATTGGTTAGCCTATTGTCCATTCGTCGCGAGGGAGGGCGGGGCTTGTCTCCAGGGGAAAAGCGTTCTAGAACTGAGGGTTACGGTCCCAGCCAATCGTAGGGCAAGGGGCGGCGAATCCCAGCGCAGGGGGGAGGAGCGTGGCTGAGGTCGAATACGGGTGGGAAAACAAATCCGACACGCTCCACGTTATAGTTGAGCACAACGGCTGGAGCAGATACGCACAACTCAGCCGGACAGCGAGAGTTGAGCAGGAGGACGAGCCGCTCATTCACCTGTCTTGATTTGCACGCGCTCATATATATTTTTGTACCTTTTTGTTATCATTATTATTTGATGATCGGAAGCGCCACGGCTCACTTTGAGAGTTTGTGATCTGTTTTCCGTTCACACTGAATGGTTGCCCGCCTCGTTTCTTCTCAGCCCACAGCAACGGATGAGGCTCGCGCAAGTTTGACTTACTGAGGATTGGGGTACCTGTGTGGACGCACAGTGAGAGAGAGAGATAGAGAGAGGTGGGTCGGGGAGGGAGGGGGAGTCCCGGACCCTTCCAACGTCCAGCAGTCTGTGGCCCAGTGTGGATGCATGTAGTGGACGGTGTGCGGGGGTCGATCCCTGTCCAACCCAAGTCTCCAACTCGCGCACGCGCCATCAGCATCCAAGCCCCGGGTGCCTCGAGCTCCGGGGGGGTGACGGTCTCCATCATGATCTCTCTAGGAATACTCCTGAACCTGGTCTTCATCAGGGGTAAGGACCTGTCTCGTGAGCTTTTCTCTCTTTCTTTTATCCTCCGGGGAATCGGTGCGCGACGCGGCCATGTGTCGATGTGCCTCATCAGACTAACACAGAGCACTACAGACGCGATTTGAGGACTTCAGTCTGGGGACTGTCCTCCTTCAACATCACACACACACATGGTCAGCTCGTTTCTGGAGCGAGCTCGTTTTGGGCTAATCATCGAAGTGTTAGGAGTTCAGTATGTTGATGGACTGATGATGGAGTTTTATAGCCTTGTGTTTCTGAAGGCTCCCTCATCAAACCCATGCTTGCGTACCCGTCAGGCACTAACGCGTATCAGGAGTGGTGATTGTAAATAGCAGGGGTCTGTTGCTGTTCCTCTCCAAAGTGGGCTTAATTGCTGCACCCGTGTAGAGCAGGTACAGGTGACAGAGGGGTGGTCCATGGTGGCCGGCTGCAGAAATATGATTCACTTCACCTATTACAGTGTGTTAGGAGTCCCCTGTGTAGTAGGTAGTCTGCAAGATTGGACACCTCTCTCTCTCTTTCTATCTCCCTCTCTCTCTGTCTCTCTCTGTCCCCTCTCCCTCTTGTAATGCTTTGATTTGGATCGAACAGAAAGGCCATATATACACATATATGAAATCCCCAGTAATGCATGAAAACAGGTATGCATTACACGCGGATACGGACACAGTGAACAGGCTGTTGTATTAACGCGGTACATGTGTAATCAAACGGAGGAACCCCGCAGGAACGCTCACACGGACGCGCGCTTCTCCACTCTGAACAACTTTGTTTGGGGGGGATGGCACACAAACAGAGTCGGGTCTGCCGGGCTGCCTATACTGATGTGTTTGTGCGTGCGCGCGTGCGCGCGTGTTCGCTCTGTGTGTGTGTGTGCCGGTGTCGTCGTGCGCGGTGTCGCTCGGGCGCTTCCAGACACGCTGCAGCGCGCGCGCCTCATCGGCAGCTTCATTTATGGGCCGCGTTAATGATGTGAGTGCGCGCGCGTGGGTGTGTGTATATGTATGTGCGTGTTGCGCGTGCACGTGAGCGTGCGTGTGTCCAATTCTTGTGTACGTCTCTTTCCGTCTCGCCTGCGCGCGCTCTGTCTCTCTTAAGACTCCATCTCTCTTTCCCTCTCCCTCTCACTTTCTGTCAGTCTTTCTTTTTCACCCTCTGTACGTCTCCTACACTCTTTGCTCTCTATGTTCTCTAGCATTGTTCTCTCTCTCTCTCTCTCTCTCTCTCTCTCTCTCATATTTTCTCCTTTTTCTCTCCCTCTTTCATTCTTCTCTCTCCCGTTCTCTGTCTCTGTGTCACTCATTCATTCTCTCACCATAAGTCTGACTCTCACTTCTTTCATTCCCTCTTTCACTCACTCACTCACTCATTCTTTTTCACTTACTCACTCTCTAAGTCTCTCTACCTTTTAAGTCTCTTCTCTCTCTCTGTCTCTCTACCTCTCTTTCTCGACCTTTCACTTGCTCACTCTCTATAGGGCACTCACTCACTCTCACTCACTCTCTGTCTCACTCTTTCTCACTCACTCTCCAAGTCTCTCTCTCTCTCACTCACTCTCTATACGTCTCTCTCCCTCTGTTTTAAGTCGTTCTCTCTCTGTCTCTCTCTCTCTCTCTACATCTCTCTTGCTTTCTATACCTCTCCCTCACTCTCTACCTCTCTCCCTACCTCTCACACACTCTTTGACTCACTGACTCTCTCCAAGTCTCTCTCTTTCCTTCACCCTTTACATGCCTCTCTCTCTCTCTCTCTCTCTCTCTCGCTCTGTCACATTGCACTCTACAAATCTCTCTCTCTCTTTCACCCACCCTCTATAAGTCTCTGTCTCTCTTGCCAAGTTACAGGATTTGCATTAATTAATTTATTTATTAATTAATTTATTTATTTGCTTATTTATTGTTTCAGCCTTGTTATTCTCTGGTGTGTAAGTGTACACTAAAAAAGCGCTGCACTGAAATTCTTGTTGACTTAAATACGCGCATCATTTCCACTCGAATTAAACATATTACATCCCCAAAAGTGAACCACACTGATTGTGCTGCTGTAATTCACTAGTGTGGAAATGATGCACAGGTTTGAATCAGCTAAATTCAGAGCTACGTATTCTTCAGTGTGGGTTTATCCGTATATGTGGAAACGTGTGGAGGAGGGAGCTGTACGTTAATCTGGGAGTCTAAACGCACCAACCAGCCCAGATGACGGACAACTTCAGAGCACTGAGGAGTTAGTGATGGACATCAAAGCGTGGATGCGGAGTCTCCTAGCTCCTGCTTAATTCAGACACATACCTGCTGTTTGTTGGTCTGAAGGCTGTAGAGGCGAGCTGTCTGCTTTAGGTGTAAAGTCTGAGACTGTTTTCAGAAAGCTCAGACTGACACTTTTTATCGTGGACAGGTGTGTGCGTGAGCCAGCCAGGCCGCTTCACTGACACCCTGAGGCCCTGACTCCAGGTGCCAGATGTTGACAGCTGTGGAAGCGATCCTGCCAAAAACACAGGCCGCCTAAATCAGCGGTTCTCAGCTGGACTTGCCTCAGGACCAACATTTGTCCTTTCCCATTAAGTCACGACCCAGAAACAATTTAGCAGTTTAACACGCTCACTAACATCTCACCCTACAAATACAGCCACATAGTGGCTCCTCTCTGCTGTGCTGTGTGCAAGAAACAGCATAACGTAGATGCCATTAATGTAGTTGAACTGAAGGGGAACGCCACCAAATTTTCAGAATTCCCACATAATTAAATGACTAAGGTGTAAACAAACTCATTCCTAGTGGTTCGGTGTGAAATGCTTAGTTCTAGAGAAACTTACTGAGGAGTCAGAGTTGTTCACAGTGGTGGTGAATGGAACCAGACGTCACAAGGAGTTTAATACCTCCTACAGAGCTACAGTTTAAAAGCTCCCAGAAAGCTGTTACACCAAATGGTTATGAATATACTGCTGTATATGTGAGCTGATAGTTTTGAGAGACTCGGGAAGTTTTCTTTTGGTTCCCAGAATGTTCTTTCTAAAAGTAGGAGAACGTTCTCTAAAGACGTTCTCTCATCTCAGGTCTCAGTGACATGTATAAAACGTTGTCCAAATGTTGGACTGAGAATATTCTTCTTATGGTATCATGTAACATAATCTGCGGCCCTGACAACATTCTTAAAACATCCTCTGAATGCTGCAGTTAGAGGTTATGTCTTAGTTAACATGTAGCCTTATAGGAACATTATCTGACATGATGAACATCTTTAAAACGTTCTCTGAACATTAGACTAAAACATTTTCTATAAAGCTTTATTAGAACATGTAGGTAACGTCAGCCAAAGTTCTGGGTGTGTTCCCTGCTAGCTGGGTGGTTCCCATCACCACCACTGTAAAGAACAATTAACCATTTTACATCAAACCACTCTGGCACTTTTTCAACCAAAAGAACCCTGGTACTTGAACTGGTTCCGTTCAGGCTTTGAAGAACCGTACTGCTATTCAGATAACCAGTCTGCGTTTGCACCAGCTTTTATTGGAACCAAGGAACGTCAAAATATACATCAGCGTATGTGCTGTTATTCCAGATGTCTGTTTATATCCAGAAAGCAAACATGGATCAACTACTGAGCACGTAGAAGAGTCTCTTTAACAGACCACTGGGGGTCGCCATTGTTGCTTCCTTTTTCCTCAACAACTGACACGCCCATGGATATTTTCACAGTTCATGCTGAAGAACCTACTGTTCTTCGGCCAACTGTTTTTCGGGTACCGAGCCTGTTTATTTTTGGTGGAAATGCGCCAAATGGTTCAACATGGCGTTCCACATTGGTGGAAAAGGGCTGTTTTACAGAGACTCTGTTGTACGTCTCAAGAATTAGAATTCTGCAGAAAATTTGGAAAAATTTGGAAAAATGGAACAAAATTTCTCATCAGTTTTGACCCACATGTTCCTGTTTAGCATTAGGCTGCTGATGATGGGTGTCAGAAATCAGCAGCATGTAAGAGATGCCGGTTGCCTTTCAAAATAAAAGCGCATTGTTGGAAATTATTCAAATATATAAAGCAGATAGAGAAATGAACAAACCCATGATCCATTCCCAGCCAACCCACCAGTTGAGAACAATTGTTAGCCAGGACTGTGGACCAGGACTAGGAATTGTTGAGAGCACCCTTTCTAGCCTGGTGGTCAGGATTTAAAGTCCATCTGGAATCAAAACGGACCCGTTTCCCTTGTTAATGCATCTCTCTGATAATAATAAGCACCATTCATTATTTAATCCGGAACGTCGTCTGAGTTTTGATTGCATCAGCGTGTGCCCAGGAGTGGGAGAAAATTATTAACCCATAATATCTACGCTCCCACCCGCCCCACCTATCAAAGAGAAACACTCCTAGAGACCCTTCATGATACAAGCAGAGTATATTTCACTCTGGAATACGTCACAGAGGGTCGGAGACTGATTCCTGATTCTCATTGACCTTAATGACTCTTTGCTGGATGTAGTGACTAGAAGCCAGCTCATGGTTCCTATTGCATGATGGGCTAAGTTTAGGCATTCCTGTGTTCCACTCCGGGCACTAGATGTTCCTGCTCACAATATGGACCACCTAAACAATTTTGACCTGTTTTAGCAGAATTCTTCATGGGGCGTAGCTACATATAAGTGTCTTAGAAGAGTGTAAAGTGTCTGGACAGCAAGTGTTTTCTTTCTGTCCATGAAGAATTGGGTTTGTTTGATTTGGTGTAAGGTTTTGTAAGTTTAGAACTTTTGGTCGTGACCCATGAGTAGAGAACTAGTTGTTCGAAGGACTCCACATGCTCTTTCTACAAGGAGCCCACCGATGGCTTTGAGGCCCTAACCGACTGCATATGTCCAGAAACGTTCATGTAAATACTTGAACTGAACATTGTAGCTGCTGCTTCGTTCAGGTCACCCCTACATAAAAGTGCGTATGAAGATTCTAAGCTGCCGGTTGGGTCCTTACTCCACACCAAGGGGCACTGCTTTGTACGTCGCTTGCTGCTTTGTACATTCACATTTGTATATTCGCTAATTGCCTGCTTCCGCGAAGCGGCCGTTTGGGTATATACGGGCCCCGAAAGTGGTCAAGGACACGTCCGTGGACGAGCTAATGACACAAGCGTTTTCAATGGATCAAAGAGAGTTAAAAGAAAAGAGGCTAGAAGAAGAAAGCGCAGCACAAACGGGTATCAATCCGCAGAGGTTGGGGCCAGGGGCTTTAGAGGCATTAACAAAGGTAGATGTTATTGCCAATCATCTGATCTAGACATATGGGGGAGTGCGGGGACGTTTCGGGGGCCTTTAGGGTCGTGTGTGTGTTTTGTTGATAACGAGGATTTGGAACGCAAACATGGGAATGGCAGATGGTGTTGGGCTTGCGCCTCGGCTGGAAGACTCAAGCCAAGCGACAGAATCTGAGAGAGAGCGTGTATGTGTGTTGGAGGGAGAGAGGGAGAGAAAGGCAGTAAAGCAGCCTCCCCTCTCACCCAGGCCTGATTTTAGCATAATGTTGCAAGCTAATTATCATTAAACGGATGGCGTTAGCTAAGCACAGTAAATCAGTGTGGTCCTGTATGGAGTGTGTGTGTGTGTATGTGTATGTGGAGTCGGCCTCTTGCCTGGCACTGAACCTTCCTCTCCGAATCTTTCGGATTGTGCTCCGTTTTCTCCGCCCTGTCAATCAAACAGGCCTATCCTGCCCGCTCGCTTTAATACAGCCGCCACGCTCTGATGGGACGTGTCACCAATAGTGAATAGGACGCCGCTATGACCCACATTTTGCAAAAAATACCCCTCAGAATCTCTGCCTTAAAGAACGAACCACAGACGTCACCCCTTCGAATGAGGTTTTATTCTCTTGTTCTTTGCTTTGTGTGTAGGGGAGAATTGAAGGTGACGGTTTGTTTTTGTGGTGCTTGAATTTCAGGGTCATCGAGGGAACCTCAGTGGCCATCGGGTTTTAACTGAAATGAAATGGACAGTTGGACAATGAGAAATCCAATGTACACAGTTTTCCGCCCTTACCACTAGTAGAGATGACCAACTGAGACATGTTTGACACCAATGCATGTAAGCTTATAGCCCACCAGTTAGCACTGTGAGGAGCAGAGTGCTGTAGAACCACCAGCATACTGCCATTCTCTAGTTTTCCTGTTACCCCAATGGTGGTCAATCAGACAAGACATGCTTGATATTTTCCTATTTAGCATTGCACTGGAGCTAAAGGCCAAGGTAGCTATCGAGTAATGGAAGGCCACACCTCACCAGGTAGCTGTGAGAAAATATCATCACTGTCCAAATAAAAACACATAAATCAATTTTTTCATATTTGATTTTTCTACACCATTTTCAACAGCTGGACTTCACATCCTCTGATTTCAGGGTAAATGGACCAATAGAAAAGCTCCAAAATAGCTTGGAATGAAGTATCTCTACATTAACTTACACTGAAAGTAAAGGATGTTTATGCCCTGTACTGTAAGTAGTGTGTTGGTGTGCAGTAACTCAGTAAGTGTAATGCGTTAGTGTACTGTAAGTAGTGTGTTGGTGTACAGTAACTCAGTAAGTGTGATGCGTTAGTGTACTGTAAGTAGTGTGCTGGTGTACGGTAACTCAGTAAGTGTAATGCGTTAGTGTACTGTAAGTAGTGTG
>CM067474.1:60450124-60470787 GCA_034552555.1 Semaprochilodus insignis
AGAGAGAGAGATGGGGGATGGATAGGGAGAGAGAGAGGTAGTTATTATACCCAGGCAAGGATAGGGTTCATGTCGGGGTCGTGAAGTTATTTTCCCTTTTTATTTTAAAAGTTTATGAAACTTAATAAAAAACAGAGGGAGAGCAGCGATGACAGCGGCATGCAGAGCCCAGCTGTGACCTCTGGGGCTTTAGAGCTGTGGCGTGAAGGACTGTTTCTGAAACTGACTTCTTTTGAGGATTGATAGGCTTCTCTTTCCATGGTCAGAATATTTTCCCATCGTCGGTCATTCGCTCAGCTGCGGACTGAACACTCCTCACATGCTGTTTTAAGGAGCTGTCGCCAGACACGTTAATCACTGCCTTGTTATTTCTTGCATGCTGGCAAATTTGATTAGTGTACAATAACGGCTGACCCTGTGGATTTTGACCCATAACCTCAAATGTGTGCTGACCCCCCTGCCCCCCCCCAAACCTTTTGTCCGTTCCTCTGCTTTCCTCCCCCTCTCTCTTCCCCCTGCTGGGGTGACTGTGAATGTCGTTAGAGATGCCTTCTGTTGGCCCAGGAAAGATCTACTTATAAAGACAGAGCTGTAAATCTGTTTGTGCTTGTTTTGCCTTTTTACACCAGAATGAAGCTTTCATTTCTACATGCTGTATCTCAATTGATTTTGGCAGCGTTCATGCTTTGATATGATTAATGACTGACAGAATGCTGAGCATTCTGGATCACTCTTTTTTCCTAGTGGTTAAAGCCAGCGGGCTTTACAATAGTAAACATCTTTTTAACCATATTTATGCCTTTTATCATATTCACGTTTGTGGACATTTTATAAAAATGAAATAACATATTAGCATATAAGAGAACGGTAAAATGGGTGGAATGTATGTAGAAGACTCATAATTTCACGTAATGTAATATTATTCATGTCATTTGATAAACCCCAGGAAGTAAAAGGAGAAGACCATACATTAGACCAAACATGAAAATTACATTTTTAGAATAACAGGAATTTGAAACAAATGGACGTATAATTAAGGGAACAGTTAAAATGAGAGATATGTCATCTCAGCAGGTCAGCACAGTCAAATAATTACACATAGTGTCACAGACAAAGACTTAACTAAGGTCAACAGACCAAAGAAGAACTAAAAAGAGCAAGGTGGTGGTGGGGGGGTGAATGCATCCTCAGGACAACATTTTTGATTCAGCAAAACTGCTATAAAAAAGAACTTGGATTGGTTCACAAAACACAGTGACTCTTTAGATACATCTGTAGCATTAAAATGAAATAATAAACAAGTTTTTCAGACCACATGTTTACGCCCAGAAAGAAGGTCCTGCTTGGTGTTTAGGTCTCAAATGCAAAGTCTGTAAGATTATACTGATGAAGACATGATGACAGTAGTTTTAACTTAGTAGTACAATCACAATCATCAGGTTCATATACTTGAGGATGGAGTCATAAGCACATGTGCCCCTAAGATAAGATGAGATAGCCTTAGATAATATAAGCTAAGATATTTATTATACTACACAATGTGATTTATTACCCTACACAGTTGTGTGCAATTGCACATTTCCACCAGAGATGTCTCCAAATCCCCAAATTGTACATAGTGTAGCTTTAAGTTTGCATTTTTATCTGTTTTGTATGCTTATGTCCCCTACAGCCGCTCTCAGTCAGGGCCATGGTCT
This sequence comes from Semaprochilodus insignis, assembly GCA_034552555.1. Classification (NCBI taxonomy): domain Eukaryota; kingdom Metazoa; phylum Chordata; class Actinopteri; order Characiformes; family Prochilodontidae; genus Semaprochilodus; species Semaprochilodus insignis. Next base: position 60,451,822 of record CM067474.1, read on the forward strand.
GTGTTAAAGTGTAAGGTAGTTTTGAGACAACACTTTAGAGTCAGAAAACTCCAGCTGGGATGGCTGTATGTGACTCTGGAGCAAATCAAACCTGCAGTTGCCCTGGTGTCCGTTTCGGCCCTGTCATCACTCCCCTCTGTCTCTATCTCTCACATGCATGCATGCACAAGCGCAGGCATTTTTATTTATGTTACACAATGGCAGAACAAATAGTGATGTAGCGTTCATGGCTATTAAAAGACACACAGCTTTTGCACAAGTCGTTGTGCTTATTAACCAGCTGTTGTTGGCCATAGCCATACCACACACTAACAGTTCACTCTAAGCCTACGCTATGTCTTATTCTCCTGGCCGTCAGTGCTGGACTGATTCAGGTCTTCCCGCTTTGGCACATGTCCCTCCATGGAATGGTGCAGTGTCGACGGGGCACTCCATGCTCCAGTAGTTGCCCCCAGGGCAGTTTGATGCACATGGGGCCAGCCTGTCATGGTGTAGCACCACTTTGTGCCTGCAGAGGGTAACTACATTCTCTACCCATCTTCTCCCATTTCTTCAGGGTCTGACATAGCCCTCCATATGTGCACTTTGCGGTCCTTGAGTCATCAAGCATAATCCGGTCCTGCTGGGTCTAGTAAAGTGTCCTGGGGGGGTGACCAAAAGGCAGCCTAGCAGGGGTCCTGATTTCTCTCCCCAGCATTAATAGGACTGGGGTGCACAGGGTTGAGTCTGCGCAGAGGGATGGCATGAGGGCCACGGGCAAGTGTCTGTCATGGTGAAACCACCAGCCCATCACTCTGAGGTTGCAGCGGGATGGTGGGAAGTCTTCAGGAGTCCCAAACGCTTGCGCATGTTTGAGAACACTCTGAATTCAAAGTTCGGACCTTGGTGACTCTGAATTGACTATAGAACTCCAAACCTACTCAAACACCCCCTGAACAAAGGCATCAACAATGGTCTTGGCCTCCTCTTCCTGCATCGCATAGGCCTCTGTCCATTTGGTGGAATTGTCCATGGTAGACAGAACAAAATGGTTTCCATAGGCAATGCGTGGGAAAGGCCCCAGTATGTTGACCCCTTACCTGGTGCATGGGCTTGCTTACTGGAAACTGCTGCAGCTGGGCTCAGGATTGCCCTTGAGGACCTTTGCATGCAGTGCACAAGTTGCACCTCCTGCAGACGTCCTCTACGTCCCACTTCTACATCCCCCAGTAGAGTTGGTGAAGTGTTTTTGACTCTGAAGTGACCAGACCCTACAGAGGCATGCATAGCTTCCATCCAGGCCCTCTGTAGGTCACCATCTTCTAGCCACAGAGTATCAAACCTGGCCCACTGTTGCAGCTGTTGTGCACTCACCCACTTAATCACTGGCTGTAGGTCAGGGTCCTGCACCTGCAGCACTGCACAGCTCTGTTTGGCCATTCTCAGACTCAAAAACATTCATCAAACTGTGTGCTTAACCTCAAACCTGGCAACCCTAATCAGAGCATGAAGCTCCTCCATTCTTATTCCTGTTATTTTGGTGTTTGCAGTGTACTGCTAGGAGGAAACTGTGTGAAGTGAGTGAGTTCTGAAGTGTCTCCTGTTCTTGTCCCACTGTCCCCTTCCTCCAGGTTCGCTCTCCTCTGTGGTTCCTCTGTTTCCGGGGACGCTGGACTGCGTAGAGGCCGTGGAGGAGTGCATGTCTGAGCCGGAGTGTGAGAAGCTGTACAGGCAGTTGGATTACTGTGTAGATGAAGAGGCAGTGGCCACATTGACCCCTGACGCCCGGCAGGCCTGCAGCGATGCCCAGAATGCCCTGCAGCACTACCATAGCCTGCAGGAGTGCAAGTGCCAGCGTGGCTCACGCAGAGAGTCTACTTGCCTAAGAGTCTACTGGACTGTCCGATTTCCACATGGTAAGGAGGAGCCTGAGTGTATGTGTACATATGCAGAAGTTGGCCACCCCTTGTCAAATATCAGGTTATGTTGATTTTCTAAGTGAAAACAGGTTAACATGTCCTCTACAGTGAACACAGTTCACATTAACAATATCACAATTTATATTTTATTTTTATTCTTTTCCAGCATTCTTTTCCAGAAATTTTGGATTAATTCTTGCAGAAGTACAGTCATATTTAGGTATGTCCTCTGTAGAGGATGTCCCTACCAAGGGAAAAAAAAGAATTTTGTTTTGAATTTTTGTTTTTTTGGGGCAATAATAACAAAGCAAGTAGTCAATTTTGATTACGTTAGCTTAGCAAAGACACCTTTAACATATAGAAACAATTATACCATTTGGTAAATTATTTTGCCCTTATTAGAATCCTTTTTGTTTTAAAAAGTTACGTAATGTTCATGTGCTGAAAAGATAAGCTTTGAAAATTCCACCAAAAACAGTCAATGTGTGGAGGGATTTACTTGTTGCTTGCTTCCTCTATAGATGAGAACAGTAAAAGTGCATCTATTAAAAGACTCTTACCTCTAATGTGTTTTTTAACCTAACAAAACTCTACCGATTGGTTGAGATGGCACAATCAGGTTGAGTTAAGTTCCTCATTAAGATATAGTGACTCAAAATGTGTTCTACCAAAAAGTTGAGCAGAATGTTAAAGGGTTAACCTATTTTCATGAAGAACATCAACAAAACCTGTGATTTAACCTGGGGTGCATATGTTTGCATATGACTATACATGCTTTTAAATCTTTGCACATTTGAAAGCACCAGCTGCCCTGCAATATGTGAACATTTCCGTATGAATGGTGCTTCAGAACTGTCTTTCTCCTGTAAAGTTATGAGGTTTATACAGCTGCGATAAGCCAGAAATTTTAACAAACCTACACAAAAGATATTGTCTCTGATTTCCACATTTTGAGACTTTAGTGACATCAAAACTTTAAGGAACAGAAATGGAGTTGCACTGCCATCTAAGCAGTGAACCACAGTTTGATCCACAATGATGCCACAGCCATCCGTAATCAATCTGCTCTCCCTCCAGATCACTCAGCACAAGGCGAGCCAACGTGGGTGCTGTTTGGCCCATGTAAGCGAATTGCCATTCAGCGTTCTGCTACTGAAAGTGTGTTCATCTGTCCAGCGATGTGGCATTAGCTTGCAATCGGAAAAGATGCGGCGCTGCATAATATGTCTCAGAGGAAGCAGGAGCCAGCCTGCCCCCTCCCGGCTTGATAGCACTGTGTGATAGGGAGAGTCCTAGCTAGCGGGTGGAACTGGACATGACTGAACTGGGCAGAAAAATCCAACAAAAAAAATCACATAGATAAAAGTGACCAAACGCTGTTAAACAAGTCATCACTATCTTCTTCGCCTCGATGCGGCTTTACACACTCTTGATCATTCTGAAAGGCAGCTTCATGAGGAGCCCCCTGGGATGCTTTACCCACATCACTGATGAAGATAAACAAATTCTGAGACCCAGTCGGCTGCAGAAACCTACTTGCTAAGCAGGGGAGCATTTCAGTGTTGTTAATGTATTCATACATCAGCGTACCTTTCAAGCTTTAGGAGTGCAAAAAGTATACATTAAATCAGGTCTGTCCGCTCAGTCATAGAGCTGACTGATACTCGTGTGTAGTAATACGCAAGGATTTAGACCCTCCAAGCATTTAGTCAAAATCCATGTTTTATTTGTTGTCTAAGAGAAAATAAGTGCGCATTTGAGTGCACAATTACTTTGGTGGATTTAACACACTGGGGAAACACTAAAACACGGAACGTGGGCTGTGCAGTAGTAGTTATGGCAAATTTTATATTTATTTTATTTTCCCAGCAGGTTAAACTCACTACAAATACAAATACAAATACAAACTGTGCACTAAAATGTAAAGGAAAATGCCATATTCAAGATTGTTTCTGTCATCATCAAAAGAACAGCTGCACAAGTAGTTGCACCCAGAAGGAATCAACCGACAGGAATGAAACTTGGTGGGCGGGTTTGACATTGTGAGACATGCAAATGACTCAAGTTTCATGCTCGGCTGTGCGTGTGACATAAGCAAGGACAGACCTTAACGCTATACCTGACTGAACCAACAGCCACAACTGCAGACATTCAGCGAGCAGCGATGTCCTCCATCAGTCATCCTGTTAGAGCCAGCACCATTGGCAGACGGCTGCACGACACAGGACTACAAGCACACAGACCGTTACAGCAACTTCCCTTAACACCACGTCAACATACCCAAAGACTGCAATGGTGTTGAGCCAAAACTACCCCACCCACTCACACTGACAGAAGTGATTTTGGAGCATTTCTATTGGTGCAATCATCATGATCAGTTGTCATATGATGCAAAAGAGAGATGACATGTTATAATTATGTAGAGAAATAAAGGGTAACACTTTGTTGTATAGTATTGCTTATAAGACTAAATGACATGTCATGACAGCTGACATAACACTACATTAAAAAAAAACACTTATTCTGCTGTTACACGGGGACAGGACGAGGAGACGGGATGCAAGTGCAAGTATGTAATAACAAAACAAACAAGATGAAACTAAAGGCACAGGTAGAAACAAGAAACAAAACACTATGATGACTAAAACCCAACAGACACGGAGACTCAAGAACCGGACAGGGAGACAAACGACCGGCAGGGAGACAAAACCACGGCAGGGGAACAAATGACCAGCAGGGAAACAAAACACCAAGCAAGAACAAAGGGCACAACATGGAGTATAAAACAAGGGCTAACGAGAAACACCTGGGAAGGGGCGGAGCTAGAAAACGAGGGACAGGTGAGGGGCTTGATAAGAGGGCGGAGACAGGAGGAGCAAGAAACCACCACAAACAGAAGCACATGGAACAGAACAACAAAGGGCACATGGACATGACAAGACAGAAACAGAAAACTGAAAACCGAGAAGACCATGGGCTAGACTAGACGGGACGTGACACTGGCATTATTCAAAGGTTACAATAACCTGTAGATAACAGTTATCTAAAGTAGCCTTTATGAAAGATGACAGCTATTGGAATAAGTATAAACATTTTGTAGGGTTATGTCAGTTGTCATGACAAGCTTATGTAGGTGTCATCTAACCTTATGAACATTATGTTATCAAATAAAAAGCATCAAAAATGGATTTATGACTTATGGTCAAGTAAACATGAATGTTTAGCTGTTTATGTTCATTAAACTACACAAATAATATGTAAATATAAAATGTCGTTATAACTGGCATTATGATGTCCCCTTATGCTGAAGTGTTACCCAGTATTTCATAGAGTATAGAGTAATTTTGGGCCGTTTCTATTGCTCCATTCATGCTAACGTCATGTGAAGGGCTGTGAGCGTTTTTAATTTGGTGTAGAAGCATCAAAACAAGCAATTGCATTTACAAGATTTTGATATGGCATAAGCCATGATATAGGCATGCATGACATGTCTGTGTCAGTGTGCATACATACGCCTTTAGGTGCTTTTGACATAAAATGTGTTGGCGTGTGGACATCTGTACATTCCCATCGGTTTTCTCGGTGAATCTCCGTTTTAGTTTGGTTTGTATGCGGCAAAACCGAAGTGTTGAGTCCATTGAGTGGTGAAACGTGTGAAGAGAGAGATCGTACAGGGTTTCACAGGAGAGAAAGGGAGAGAGTGCTTTTCAGGCAGCATCGTATAGAAATGTCAAGTGCAAAGGCCTGTGTTTCAAATTGGAAATGGTATCTGTAATTGCAGTGTGATATTCGCCGTGCCAAAACGCCGCTTTATTTATTTACATTGTGTTTTCTCTGCATGCAAGATGGAGATAAGGAAAAGAAATGATGCAGTGCATTTGGTCTATGTGAATGAGGGAATGTAAGGCTTTTACTGGGTGTCTGTGTGTATGTGTGAGACAGAGCATGGCTAGTTTGTACTATAAGCAGTATCAATAGTCGCTTAGGGCCCCTCGCGACACCAGGGGCCTCATGATTATTTATTTATTTATTTATTTTTCTTCATGATATTGGGAGAAAAAATGCACCACGGCTTTGCTTCCAGTCAGGAACACTGGCATAAAAGCCACTTAAAAACATGGTGTATTTGTTTTGTTACATTTATGATTGATTTATTCTTTCTCTCCTGCGTATCGTTACACAATATTCTGTTGTGCTCACCTAAAACTGTATTGAATTTGAAAAAAATATTAATCTTCAAAAGCACCAATTCAGCATATAAAGGTAGATAAAGGAAGATAAAGGTTACCAGGAACAATAAATGATGATACATTTAGACTGATATGGACAATATATATTGAGCTACACATACAGAAGTAGTGTCTCTCAGTATGGCGTCAGCCCGCCATGTTTGCTAACACAACATGCCAGACGTCTCAGCATGGAGTTGTAGAGGTTCCTAATGGTGTCCTGTGATAATCCATCCCATGCAGCTTGAATATTCTCACACAGTTCCTGCAGATTGTGTGGTAGGGGTGGAGGTGGAGTGACACCAGGCCTTCTGGATGTGTGACGTGTGACAACAAACTGTTCATCTTGGTGCTGACCACGGTGCCTCCACACACAGATTCGTTGGTCGTCCCATTGCAGTCTTTGGCGACGTTGACATGGTGTTAAGGGCAGTTGTCATAATAGTCTGTGTGCATGTAGTCCTGCATGGTGCAGCCGCCTGCCAACAGGATGACTCATGGAGGGCATCACTGCTCACAGAACGTCTGCAGTAGTGGCTGTGTTGTCACTCCGTGCATGTCTGACAATTTCAACAACAAATTCAGGAAACAACTTGGGAAGATATTGATGAATGAATGTCCAGGTAAAACACCAAATTTAATGTTTTTGCACTGGTTTTTGGCCAACTTTATTTGGAACTGGGTTTGTAGAAGCAGCCCTCGTATTCACACATGCACTTTCTCCTCATTAAAATCTACATGCGAACTGTGCCATATTACTTATTATGTATGAAGCACAATCACAGAGTCATCATATAATCCCTGTAATTTGATTAAACAGAGCGGCTCTCTTAATTAGCTGTAATGATAAGGTAATGGTGCAGTTCTGCAGGCTTAATTAGTCTGGAATATTCCGCTTGTTTGGCTCAGATAGAAAGCTCTGGGTGTGTATCTGGATTGATAAGACTACGTGTATGTGTGTGTGCCCGTGCGTGTGCATGTGTGTTGCAGGGTATGATGACATTGAGACGTCCCCTTATGAGGACATTGAACTGGAGCTGGTGAGGAATTCGGAAACATCAAAACTGGCCTCAATCGTGGCAGGTACTTTGATTCTTATACCACTTACACCTTATGGAACAGACGTTGAGACAAAGCGGCTTTACACAAATACAGAAATGTGTTCCTTTTTCTTAAGTGGCTCATATACTACTTTTCTCTTGTGTCTTGTGTTCTCTTATGGTCATATTTATGTGTTATTACATAGCCAAAAGAGCCTGGAGTCAGTTTTACATTTTTTTTTGGAGTCAGTTTTTACAATTTCCCACCTTTAAATTATACTAAACAAGCTTCTTTCATTACTGTGATCAGTGCTCAGAATGTCCCATGGCATCCAGGCGGGTCCCACATTGGCTGGCTACTCCAGCATTGGCTGTCTGTTAACTTATTAGCCATAGCTGCTCGCTATAATGGCAACAAATGATTTTGTTTGATGACTCTTCTTCTGTAAATGCTTGTGTCTAGTTTGAGAATGAGGTCTTCCACACATTAGCTGAGATCATACTCCGGTCCTCTTCTGTCTTGGGTTTGAAAAATTAAACTCTTGAGAAATTTGGGGGAGTCGTGGGCTGGAGGATAGGGAACCAGCCTTGTGACCTAAGGGTCGATTCCCTGAACCGACAGAAATGACTGAAGTGCCCTTGAGCAAGGCACTTACCCCTAAACTGCTCCCTGAGCTGCATGGATAACGCTGCCCACCGTTCCAGGCAAGTGTGCTCACTGTCCCCTAGTGTGTGTGTTCACTAGTGTTCACTTCACGGATGGGTTGAATGTGGAAGTTCCTCTGTGTGCGAACTCTCAGAGAGTAATTGGTCTCACCTAAATTAAATTTAGTGACCGATAGATTTTGAGACGTCGCTGGTTGTCCGAGGGGTTTATTAAGGGGCCCAAGATCCCCCGGGTCCCCCTGTGTTTCCCACCTTACCTGTGATACACTATATGTCCAGAAGTATCCAGACAGCTCTTCTAGTTAGTGAATTCAGCTACTTTAAGGTGGACCCATTACTAAAACATGTGTTCACTTGCACACACATATGTGTTAGTACAGTATAATCTCCATATAGACAAACACTAATTGCTCTGGAGCAGCTGCGCATGGGCTCAAGGTCAGAGCAGCATTAGGCTGTGGAGCAGTGGGGCTGCGTTTTTTGTAGTGATGGAGCTCCATCGAATACCTTTAGGATGAGCTGGTGTGATCTAAAACTGATTATTCACCATCATGACCTCACTAATGCTCCTATGGCTGGAAGCAATCAAGTCCTCATGGCAATGTTCCAACGCCTAGTGGAAAACCTTCCCAGAAGAGTAGAGACTGTTTCTGCAACAAAGTGAGGACAAGCTGTCTATTAATATCTGACTTCAGAAGAAACACTGGATGCCTAACGTCTATTGGACATATAGTACATATGTAAATGACCTCTGTTCTGGTTGGCTGACCTCATTCCCAAATTTCGACCCAATGTTTGTAGTGGATAGGTGGGCTAAACAGCTGCAGAATGGTCAGGATGGTCTTAGTATCTCTGCTTGCAGTGTGACTTTCTGATTTCCTTGTATAACATCCCAAAATCAAAAGCTGCGATGTGATGAATCTCATATTTCACATTTGGTGTTCTCTGTGCTTTGTGTCATCGGGCTGAAAAGATGTCTGATGCAGCGTCTGTCACCCTGCTGACTCTTTCGCCTTCTTTTTCACACCTCTCCTCACACCTTTCCTCCTTCAGTCTCATCTTTACCTCTAGACGGACAGAACCGGTGTCTGAAGGCGGCTCAGGACTGCGGCCTGTTCGAGAAGTGCGGGGCGCTGCGCTCCGAGTATGTTCTGGCGTGCACGAAGCGCGTGGCGGGCATGGAGCGGTGTAACCGTCAGAAGTGTCACCGGGCGCTGCGCAGGTTTCTGGAGCGCGTGCCGGAGGAATACAGTTTCAGCCTGCTCTTCTGCTCCTGCAATGACCCGCTGTGTGGAGAGAGACGGAGGAAGACCATCGTACCGTCCTGCTCCTATGAGGAGAGAGACATGCAGCCAAACTGCCTTCACCTGGAGACCTTCTGCCTACGAGACGACCTCTGCAGGTGTCACAACACTAAATGAAATGCATGCATACAGTGCTGCACAGAGGTCAGAGACCAGCCTTCATCTACAGCCAAAACGGCCATTAAGTACATGGTCTCTGACTTTTGTGCTTACCTTGTCTTATTTACACAGTACTTCAATGGTCAGGACCCCCACAGGACCACCAGAGAGCAGGTATTATGTGGGTGGTGGATCATTCTCAGGACTGCAGTGACAGTGCTGTGCTGGTGTGAGTGGATCAGACACAGCAGTGCTGCTGGAGTGTTTAAACACTTTGTCCACTCACTGTCCACTCTATTAGACACTCCTACTTTGCTGCTCCACCTTGTAGATGTGCAGTCAGAGACGATAGCTCATCTGCTGCTGCACAGTTTGAGTTGGTCATCCTCTGGTCCTTCATCAGTGGTCACAGGACGTTGTCCACAGGACGCTGCCCACAGAACACTGTTGGCTGGACAGTTTTGGTAGGTGGACTATTCTCAGTCCAGCAGTGACTCTGAAATGTCCAGCAGCACTGCTGTATCTGATCCACTCACACCAGCTCAACATACCCTAACACACCACCACCATGTCAGTGTCACTGCAGTGCTGGGAATGATCCACCACCCACATAATACCTGCTCTGTGGTGGTCCTGTAGGGGTCATGACCATTGAAAAACAGGGTGAAAGATAAAGCTTTCTAAATGCAAAACAAGTGTAAGCTTGTATAATTAATTAGAACTAGTTATAATGACATGCATAGCATTTCATAAAACAAGAGTATGCAGCTTTACATCTGATCATAATAACTATGTAAGCATGAATGCTATGTTATGTTAGCTATGACTTACAACAAGCTTTGCTAATATCTTTCTGAACATGCCAGAGCAACAGATATGACCTATATTACCAGTTAGACTATCTGTGAAGATTGTGAAGACCTCTTGTAATGCTCTGTGAGATATAATGTTTTAAATACTTACAAGACATTAAAAACTCACTGTACTTAAAGCCTGTAACGCCTGGTGTAAAATGTTATTAACGGTCTATTACAACACTAGATAGATAGATAGATAGATAGATAGATAGATAGATAGATACTTTATTGATCCCGAGGGAAATTTAGCAGCCAGTAGCAGTTACACAATACAGCACAGTTAAACATTAAAACAAATACAAAAAACAGGGTTGTGCAGTATGAAAAAACTTAAATGGGTAGCAGTATTATTAACTGTTAACTATAATCTATAAACTATACGTAGTACAGGTCACTATGGATAAATATATAAATATCTCACCTGCAAGGAGGCAAGACATATATACAAGAAAATAGAAAAAATAGCTGTAGACCTGTAGAAAGACGATAGTAATAAATAAATGTGCATGAATGTGCAGAGGGCGCAGTTATCAGCAGATAATGACTGAATTAACATAAATAAATAAACATGTGCATATATTGGTATTTAAGTAAAGTGGAGTGTCCATGGGTTTAGATGTACAGTATATACAGTAAAGTGTCCAGGAGTTAAGATGTACAGTATGTACAGTAAAGTGTAAAGTGCAAATAAATAAACCTATGATTAAATAGAGAATGATGCCTATGATGTTCTTATGAGCTGACATTATAAGCTGTTATGACCTGACTTAAGGTATATATTTAGGTATATTTATGGCAGGTGCTGTAAGGTGTTATGTATGCTATATAATGTTTGATGTATGCATGTATAGTGCATTATGAATACAGGATTCGTATGAAGGGTCACCACTTCTTTATCAAACCCTGTATATTGCTGTATAATCCGCACACAAAGTTGTTTGTTTATAACTCCACATAATGGGAAGCACAGTGCTCAGTGTTTAGAAGCAGGAGGCGAGTCAGGTCAGACGGAGTCTGCTGGTACTCGTTGGGTCCCAGCTCTGATTCCGCACACACGCACCTGTCAGACACTTTCTTTTCTTCTCTCTCATGTCTATTTTCCTCCGTCTCTGTCTTTGCTCTCTTCTCTCTTTCTATCTCTTCTCGCTTTCTCTTTTTTTCTCACTCTCCTTCTCCCTCTCTCTTTCTTTCTTTTTCTTACACTTCTCGCCTTTTCACTTTCTCTCACATTCTCCTACCTCTCTCTCTCACTCTTTTCTTCCTCTCTTTTTCTTACACTTTCCACTTTCTCCCTCTGTCTTTGCTTTCTCATTCTCTCTCCTCACTCTCTTGTTCTTTTCTTTCCCTTTCTCTTTCCCTTTCTTTCTTTGTCTCCCTTTCTCTCTCTCTCTCTCTCTCTCTCTCTCTCTCTCTGTCTCTAGGTCGAGACTGGCTGATTTCCAGCAGAACTGCCAGCCCTCCTCTCACTCGCCCTCGGGCTGTCTGCGTGAGAGTGGTGCTGTGTGCCTCAAGGCGTACGCTGGACTGATCGGTGAGAGAACACACACACACACACGGCAGGGCTGATGTGATGAGAAAGAAAAAAAACTGCATGATGGACCACCTGATGACTGCAGCCTGGGGTCCATGCCAATTCACACACCATGATCACAGGCTCCGCTGCGCTTCAAATACAGCAGTTTTTATTTTACCATACTTCAAAGCCTGTGACGTAAATATATTCCACCTGATGATATCGAGGTCACACTTGAAATGACGGGAATAACTGAGTAATGCTTGCACATAGTTGCTGTTGTAATGAAACTTGGTATCTCCGGAATGGTAACTTTATATGAGAGAGAACTAAATGTTTCTTAAATTGAGTGCCATTCATATTCCCTGGTCCTTTTCTGCTAGTTCATTCATCATCAAATGTTCCCATAATGTAAGCTGTAGCTGACATTTTCAAATGGACCACTTTCAAAAATGGCAACACATTGATTAGCAACGCATTACGTGTTAAAGTGGACCACCATCGATTTTTTTCCTATACTTCGCATAATTAAATAACTAAGATGTAAACAAAGTAAACAGTGGTTTAATGTGTAACTGCCCAAGGAACATTCAGAAACGGAGTCAGAAACTGAGTTGCTCATAGCGGTAGTGATGGGAACCAGACGTCTGGAGAATGTAATGCCTCTAAAAGCCACCACAGAGAAAGACATAATCTGGAATAGCTAGTTTAGGGTTGGAGAGATACAGCAGTACATGTGCTACCCAAAGAAAACATATTTATTTCAAACGCTGTATTAATGCAGTCTATGAGATGCTTCTGCATTAGCTGTGTTAGCTGTAGATGCTGCTTATGTTTATAGTAATGTGGATGTAATATACAGTGATCAGCCACCTCCTTGTATCTACACTCAATGGTATTTTATCAGCTCCACAAACCATATAGAAGAGTCTTGTAGCCCATCTGTTTCTCAGTACACTTTGTTAGCCTGTTCTTCAATAGTCAGGACCCCCACAGGATCACCACAAAGCAGGTATTACTAGGGTGGTGGACCATTCTCAGCACTGCAGTGACACTGATGTGGTGGTATGAGTGGATCAGAACACCTCAGTGTCACTGCAGTGCTGAGAATAGTCCACCAACCAAAACTATCCAGCCAACAGCGTCCTGTGGGCAGCATCCTGTGACCACTGATGAAGGACTTGAGGACGACCAACTCAAACTGTGCAGCAGCAGATGAGCTATCGTCTCTGGCTGTACATCTACAAGGTGGACCAGCAGGGTAGGAGTGTTTAATAGAGTGGACAGTGAGTGGACCCAGTGTTTAAACACTCCAGCAGCACTGCTGTGTCTGATCCACTCACACCAGCACAGCACCCACTAACAAACCACCACCACGTCAGTGTCACTGCAGTGCTGAGAATGATCCACCACCCACATAATACCTGCTCTGTGGTGGTCCTGACATTTGAAGAACAGTGAAAAAGGGCAAACAAACTATGTAGAGAACTATATGAGGGGCTATATGTGCTGTTGGTAACATGTTGTCATCAACTGGACATGTGTGTTATTTTAACACGCCTGTGTTAAGAGTGTATATATGAAGAGAAAACAAAAATGAGGCCTGTTGACATGAGAGTGACAATATGAGCTTTTCAGTGTATGTCATGTGTTCTGTAGTGTTGAAATGGACATGTTTTGTTTTTCTCAGACACACTGAGTCATATCTGATTACTCAGCGCTATTCCACTGGGGGTACGCAGGTCTGTAGTAATTCGGCAAAGGCCCCAAAAAGGTGTAGGTTAGGTCCCTGGTGCGACATCGACCTCAGCTAGCAGGGCAAGCAGGCACTTAAATGAAATTAGCCAGACAAAACGGAGCCAGAGATGTGTCATGTAAACCAGAGATGATGCGATTGCATGTGTTAACATAATTAGAGCTGAGGGCGGAGTGCATAGATCTAGCTTGGAGACTCTCCCAGATGGTGGCCAGGCTGATTAGCATGAAAGTCCTCCATCTAGGCTTTTTTAAGCTTTCATTTTTATTTTCTTTATTTCTCTTTTTTTAGTTTGTTTTTAAATCTCTCTTTAATAATTATTTTATTTCTCTTTCTATCTCTCTTTATCTCCCACTCTCTCTCTCTCTCTCTCTGCAGGTACGATCATGACGCCGAACTATGTGAGTAACAGCAGTACGGAGGTGTCTCAGTGGTGTAACTGTGAAGGCAGTGGTAACAAGTGGCAGGAGTGTCTGCGCATCCTTCACATGTTCAACAGCAATGCCTGCCTGCGTGAGTGCACCCACACTCAGCTCACACGTACCAGGAAAAAATGATATGCAAGGATTATTTATTGATCATTTATCCACTCGTGCTTTTCTTTAAGCTGTTTTCACCTTCATCTCTCTCTCTCTCTCTTTCTTACTCTCGCCCTCTCTTTCTTACTCTCGCCCTCTCTTTCTCTCTAATGTAAATACATGAAAGAACTTCTGACATCTACAGTTTCTATTTAAAAGCAGCTCCATATTTTTAATTCCATGTGCATGTTAACGAATAGCAGTTTTATACAGTTTATATAGATAGATATGTAATATACACTGCTCAAAAAAATAAAGGAACACTTTGAAAACACATCAGATCTCAATGGGAAAATAAAAATGCAGAATATCTTTCCTCATATGGGCTGGGTAATGTGTTAGGAACGAAAGGATGCCACATCGTTTGATGGAAATGAAAATGATCACCCTACAGAGGGTTGAATTCAAAGACGAAAAAAATGATGCAGCAGGCTAGTCAATTTAACCGAAATTCCATTGCAGCAACTCAAAACGGTACTCAGTAGTTTGTATGGCCCCCACATGCTTGTATGCCACGTCGGGGCATGCTCCTAATGAGACGACGGATGGTGTCCTGGGGGATCTCCTCCCAGATCTGGACCAGGGCATCACTGAGCTCCTGGACAGTGTGAAGTGCAACCTGGCGGCATCGGATGGGCCAAAACATAATGTCCCAGAGGTGTTCTATTGGATTTAGGTCAGGCGAGTGAGGGGGCTGGGTCAATGGTATCAATTCCTTCATCCTCCAAGAACTGCCTGCATACTCTCGCCACATGAGGTGGGGCTTTGTCGTGCACCAGGAGGAATACAGGACCCACTGCACCAGCGTAGGGTCTGACAGCTGGTCCAAGGATTTCATCCCGATACCTAATAGCAGTCAGGGCGCCGTTGTCTAGCCTGTAGAGGTCTGTGCGTCCTTCCAGGGATATGCCTCCCCAGACCATCACTGAACCACCACCAAACCAGTCATGCTGAATGATGCTGCAGGCGGCATAACGTTCTCCACAGCATCTCCAGACCGTGTCACGTCTGTCACACGTGCTCAGGTGAAACCTGCTCTCATCTGTGAAAAGCACATGGCGCCAGTAGGAGATCTGCCAATTCCGGTGTTCTATGGCAAATGCCGCTCGAGCTCTATGGTGCTGGCCAGTGAGCACAGGGCCCACTACAGGACGTTGGGCTCTCAGGCCACCCTCATGAAGCCTGTTTCTGATTGTTTGGTCAGACACATTCACAGCAGTGGCCTGCTGGAGTTCATTTTGTAGGGCTCTGGCAGTGCTCATTCTGTTACTCCTACGGCCTTGTCCATCTCTCCTAGAGTAGCTGCCTGTCTCCTGGAATCTCCACCATACTCTTAAGACTGTGCTGGGAGACACAGCAAACCTTCTGGCAATGGCACATATTGATGTGCCATCCTTCAGGAGTTGGACTACCTGTGCAACCTCTGTAGGGTCCAGGTACTGCACCATGGTACTAGTAGTGATGCTGACCCAAGCCAACTGCAAAACTAGTGAAGAGTCAGTCAGAAAAGATGAGGAGGGACAAAATGTCAATGACCTCCACCTTTTAAACCATTCCTGTTTTGGGGGGTGTCTCATTGTTGCTCCTCTAGTGCACCTATTGTTAATTTCATTAACACCGAAGCAGCTGAAACTGATTAACAACCCCCACTACTACTTAACTGACCAGATCAATATCCCAGAAGTTGAACTGAGTTGATGCTATACTCTGATTAAAAAGTGTTCCCTTTATTTTTTTGAGCAGTGTATATAATAGATATATTATAGTTAAACTAATATTGTTTTAGTAAGAGTACATAAAGAAGTCCCACCATTTCTTTCATAGAATAGTTTTAGTGAGCACACTTTCTATGAATCAGGCATCCCTAAAGAGCTATGAAGCATGTCTAATCCTTTACAATACAAAGTAGTTACTAGCACAAAGTGACTATATATATATATGTAAATAAATCTAATTACAAATGTGATCTAGATCTTCCATCATGAAATGCAAATGTTGAGAAACTGTATGTCACTGTCTATTACGTTAATAGATATCATCTGATATTAATAGTGACACATAATTTGGCATCATGAAGGCATCTGAGAACACATGTTAAGAGGCAGATTGAGGTATTGTGTAACGTGTTAAGTTTCTTAGGATGTTTGCTATATAAACCATATCTTTGTCAGAATAAGTAATGGAATTGTACAGATGTATACTCTACATTTTACATTACAGTTTTAATGTAAAAGTATATTTATCAATAAATGAACACCTGTTTTAAAAGTACAGATCAGCGAATCAGGTATTCTCCTGCTTTGACATTCTTATTTAAGGCAGTCCTGCTGTACCTGAATTCTATGAGGAGCACTAATATTGCTTCATAAAGTAGTTATGCACTTATATTATCACAGAATAATTAATAGAGCTGATCAATAATACCACTTACCTTACCTAAAGTCTGTAAAGACGGCCTATAAGTGTCCATTAGATGTTACGTGCACTTACAAAATCATTTTCATTTTAAAGATACCGAGGAGCATTACAGAGTTTGTAAGCTAGAGTGGAGGCCTCACTGTGGTGGATCTTTTACCACACATGTTATTAAGATTTAACATACTGGTCTTACCAATAACATTAAGAACCGTGAGATGTAGATGATATAGATAAAATATAGTGTGTATTACAACACATTATGTCACTTCTAGCTATGAAGCTTTATTATGTGGTATTATAACAGTTTGCGTATGTGATTAGGAACATTTACGTACAGTTGCAAAGGCTTATGTCCAGTAATAAAAAACATTATGAATGCTTTATAGGCCTCTACAAGTGCACTTACAATGCATTATGGATACCTGACTAATAGAAAGTGTTATCGTTTTAGTGTTATTAGTTTTAGTGCAATTTTCATGAGCTTCTACCTTTCACACCTTATCAATTATTCATTTCTCAGCATCAGAAAACAGGGCATAAAGATATATGTCACAGAAAACTTGTACATGAAAGGATGTGTAGCAGTCGGGAAGCACTTACTGAGAAAAGGGACACAAAAGAAGTACGTTCGCACCAGAACACCATTAAAGTGGACCTGTGGGAAGTGCATTGTTAAGCCTAAATTTTGAGTTTTTTGGATTATGAGAAGATGAAAATGGACCTTCTGTGACTGAATGTTAGTTGCAGTAAAGGTTAGATACGCTTAAAACTGATATATATATATATTTTTTTTTTCACTCCAAAATTTAATAACTTTTACTAGTAATGGCTGTTTTGACTGCAAATTAAATAAGTGAAAGGCTGTTTATTTGCACAGTACCATATATGGTATAGATAGAAAAGTTGTTCAAGATGTTCTGGCATAAGAGCTCCACGTTGAGAATGGTAACAGAAAATATGTTATTGCATCAGATGTGCCTGCTTATTACCGTACTTGAACATCAGCAGACATCATGAGAGTACGCAGGCGGGATTAGTGGGAAACGCGGTGGTGATGGATGAATTTACCGAGGCCGACTGCAGAGGAATCTAGCAATAAGACGAATCACACAAATGCCCAATGCGTTCAACATTTATGTTGAATAAGTTGTTTACGTGCCTGCAGACTGTTATCGGCAAACCCACCCTTTCGCCTTTACACGTGACTGGAAAGAGGGCTTATGTGGAATACCATTTTACAAGCTCCCAGAAAGCTTTGGCTTTTAAATGTGACTCATGGCCGTAACTTAAATATTAGAATTTCAGCTTGTTAAAAAAAAAGCTAGACTTAAAGAACGCCACAGCTGTTTCATTATGTGTGCTCCTCTCTGTGTCACAGGTAACGCTATTGACAACATGGGCAGCTCTAACCCACGGCCTGTGGAAGGCACGCCCCTGCCTCCTCCCCGCCCCTCCCCTCACTTCCAACATGACGAGCTCCACATAAGCCAACTGTCGGACTTCAACTCGGTGGGTACTAAGGGCAGTTTCATTTCTTGTTTGGTGCAGACCAATTCACCTTTAGTAATATGACTTATTTGTATTACATTGGTTGTGATTTACATGTGTTAAGTGCATGTTTTAATACAAATTAGGTCCAAGAAAACAAATTTCAAGTCAAGAAATCAAGAATCAAGAAATATATTGTCACTGCCCAAACGAAAACAAGTATCTCCAAAATGGCAACTTTACAGGAGAGGCCAAAAACCTCATTTATCTTTAATGTAAGTCAAAGGAGCCAGAGTTTTTTCCAAGTAGTTTTTGGCCATTTCTGTTGGTCCATTCATTATGAAATATTCACACAGTGTAAACAGCAGCTGCTGTGTTCAAATGATGCATAAAAGTAAAAAAGGACAAAATGGAGATACATGTAACGACGATATGTAAGTGATCTGGATTTTATACTCTCTAAAAACAACATCTGTTTTGTTTCACCACAGCTCTCAATGGCAAAAGTTGGTAAAAAATAAATTCTTGGTTGCAGCAGCAGAATTTTCACAGATTGTGGCCCCATTGAAAACAATGAAACGTCCGGTCTGAGGTTGTCCATCTACCTCAAACACGTGAACTCAGCATTAGTCCTACTTACCTAGAGTCAACAGCCAAGAGAATGAACGTTCAATTATTACTTACACCTAGAAAATCAACCAGTCGTGCCATTCCTCTGGGGATGTTCAACCTTTGCGTATAACTGGACCACCAAACTACTGTATATTGGAAGGCAGTGATGACCATCACTGCTCATGGCGATTCCTTATTGTGCAGTCTTGTTCCTTCTAAATTCTGCCACACCTGCTCCGTGGTAATGAACTTCTTCAGAAGTCCTTGTTTGGCTGGATCAGGTGGATTCGTGTTAGGTAAGGGAGGCAGCATGTTAATATGTGGTTGGAACTAAACTCTGCAGGATAGAAGGGCATTGTTAGGGTGACCACACGTCCGGTTTTAGGCCAGACAGTCCCAGTCCTCTGTCTGGCGCAATACCTGGACAGACGCCAGGGATGAACTATTTAAAATGTTCACTCGCAAACAATATTGTGTGTGCCATTGGCTCACATCCGTGTCAAAAGAC
>CM067474.1:60470841-60515540 GCA_034552555.1 Semaprochilodus insignis
CATGCCTTGCATTTCATTGGTATAACAAGGTCATGTGACACTGTGACTCGCCTACCGGCTAACCGCAGGTCAGCCCTCTAAATGCTAGTCAATTAGTAAGCTCCCGTCTGACTCACGAATGTCATCCATTCTACCCAATTAGGTGAGTAAAGTAATCATTTATGCGTTATATAAGTTAGGTCATGATTTTAATTCTGTTCTAGTATCGTGCCCCCCGCCCCCCCTTTATGATGTCCTCCTTTTGGGGGTGGGATGTCCTCCTTTTTGGGGTTGTGAAAGTGGCCACCCTAGGCATAGTACTTGTATCTTCAAATATCTATCTTTGATACACAAAGT
The DNA here is from genome assembly GCA_034552555.1 of Semaprochilodus insignis. Classification (NCBI taxonomy): domain Eukaryota; kingdom Metazoa; phylum Chordata; class Actinopteri; order Characiformes; family Prochilodontidae; genus Semaprochilodus; species Semaprochilodus insignis. Next base: position 60,471,178 of record CM067474.1, read on the forward strand.
GTATTTCTGACCTGCTTTCTCAGTACTACTGTGCATTTATTTGATATGTAAGAATGCATTCTAACAAAGCTGAATATAGCCCTTCATAGGATTTGTTTAGTCTGGCTCGCATACCAAACGTTTTCATACGTAAACGCACAACTAGAAATGTAAGTCATACATCAGTCAGGTTTTACTGTTAAAACTCCAGTCCGTAATAAGTGCCTATCAGTCTGAACTGTCTTCTAAATGTGTGGCCATGTGGGAAAAATGCATAATTACAATACACTCAACAATGATACACAGTGATAAACACGATTCTACACGTTTCCCTCGGCCCAGCGTGGAGATGTGCATGCCATAACTCCCCTGGCAGCAGGTTTAAACGAGTTTAAGAGGTCAGATTCTCAGAATGGATCACCGGTGAGGGTCTCAGTTCGATCAGCTTAATAGCAGAGCTTTAAAATGGTTCAAGGAACAAAAGTGGGAACTGGAAACGAATGCTATTTTGCTAGAAAGAAAAAAAAGCAATTGAACAGTAATTATCCTTAACGGCTCTGGAGCAGAAACAGTCATCTGGAAACTCTGTTACGGGTTTATGGCGTTATTTTTCATAATCATGGTAATCATAGCCAATAAATAAACAGTAGATCCCAACGTGCTCTGTGCTTTTCCATATTACGCGTCATGATATGAGAAATCATTTAGCCAGCTTAGCATGTCTATGCATGTTTAAACTAGGAATTTGACAAAGTGTAACATGCTTGTGGACTTAGATAGATCAGAATGACTTTTAGTATTGACTTCTAGTACTCTACTGTGGGCTGCTTTATAGCCGGTTGACAAAAAGTGTAACAGCTTTCCAAACTGCCCCGCAATGCACCTGATGCAACTAGACAGCTCATTGCCAGCCCATTATTGAGTTAAAGTGGGAGTGTTAAGGCAGGAAGAGTTCAAAATGTGCAGGGCACAGGACCAGCGTTGAGGGACTTTGTATTAGATGGTAAGCAAGCAGTCGACAGATAGGTGTGAAGACCTGAGTGACGTTGACACGGTCCAAATTGTCATGGCCAGGAGACTGAGCCAAAGCAACTTGGAAACAGCAAGGCTTTTTGTGTGCCCCCAGTCAGTAATAAAGTGGTCCGGGCAGGCAAAAGGGTGCTGGGTACCCAAGGCTCACTGATGCATGAGGGCAACAAAGGCTATCCTGTCTGGTTTGAACCAATAGAAATGCTACTGTGGAACAGAAATACTTAATGATGGTTACAGGAGAAATGTGTCACCGTACTGCATAGCTGCAAACTGGTTGGAGTGCACATGCTAACCTCTGTCCATCATCAGCAATGCCTACAATAGGCATGTGAGTGTCAGAACTGGACCTTGGCACAATGGTATAAGGTACCTCTGGCCCATTGAGTCCTGTTTTCTTTTACATTGTGTTATCAGCCCACTATGTGCATGGTGTGTACCTGTGGAAGTAGTGTTACCAGGATGCACTATAATAAGAATGCAAGCAGGTGAAGGCAGCATGATGCTCTTGGCAATGCTGTGTTGGGAAACCCTGGGTCCATGTGTTAATGCAGACATCAAGTTTACATGTGCCACCTACCTGAACATTTGTATTCCCCCAACAACCGGGATCAGTAGAAGGCTTAAAGGAAGCCAAACTCTTCATAAGTGATTTCATGTGATTTTGCCATCTTTCTATCTGAATGCATGAGAAACATGTGGTACACTTTTTGGGCAGTCCCTAAATACCTAAGTGTTGTCCAGTTTTAAAATTCCATTGTGTTTTATATGATCCTGCTAGTTTTTGCTGTTAGTTCAGTTTTAGAGCACGTCTATATCTCTTAGAGCGTTTCTGTTTACTATAGAAATTGTATCATTTGTATTAAAGAGAAAGAAATAGGTTTAAGAACTGAACTTTAAGATACAGTTAAACTGGTTTAAATTGGTGTTTAATCAAAGCATTCATGATTATTAATGATGCAATCAAAACATTGACGATAATAAGGTCTATAATAAAACTAGATTTAAGCTGCAATAATCAGTCAAGAACATTTTGTTGGCAGCATACAGAATTTGGTCTTTTGTCTTTAACAAAAAAGGCTCTGAGACCCCTGAGAAAGAGAAAGAAAAAGCTTTCAACTTTTGAACTTGCTCTTGTTTAAGCAGTCGTTGGTTAAACATTAAAATCTATGAATGCAAATCTTATTTTTAAAGTGGATTTCAGTGCAGCAGAGACACAAATTTTAGGATTTATTCTCAGAAATAAAACGGCAACATAAAAAACTGAATAATAGATTATCATTATTATTATTATTATTATTACATACCCAGTTCCAAAAAAGTTGGGACAGTGTAATTCATTCATTCATTTATTCATTCATCTCCTAAGCTACTTATCCTTCTGGGTCGTGGGGGGTGCTGGAGCCTATCCCAGTGCTCATTGTGGGGAAGGCAGGAAATACTCTGGACAGGCCGCTAGTCCATCACAGTTTGGGACAATATGTAAAATGCAAATAACAAAAGAAATAAATTCCAACAAATGGACTGTAAATTTAACTTGTAATTAAATGAAAGCAGTATGAGGGCTAGACCTTTTTTCTTACTTTATAACTTGATTGTTTTTTTTAAATAGACTCTTTCTAAAATTCCAGAAATGTTGGGACAGGAACAATTAAAGTCCAGAAATGTTGTTAAATGTTAAGAAAGCATTTTAAAAGAGGTGACGTGAACCTACTTGAGTACAAACTGAGGGTCCAGGAAAGGCCTAAACTCGCTAAAAGTGCAGCGATGAATAGCAATTTATTTTTACCCTCTGCAGTGCATCATCTCTTAAATAAAGATCTAGAGAATCTCTATGCGTAAAGGCCAAGGCCAAAAACCACAGCTGAAACCCATATGACCACATGGGTTCTGCAGCACTGAAAAATCATTGACAGTAAACACTGTTCTGTGCACAGCACTATACCCACTGTACTGTGCACAGCGGAAGTCATATATCAACAATGTCCAGAAACGCTGCTCACGTCTCCAGGCTTGAGCTTGCCTGAAATGGACTGATGCTCAGTGGAAGCGTGTGTTGTGGTCTGACATCTCAAACCTTCACATTGTTTATGGAAATATTGGATATTGTGTTTTCTGGGCCAACAAAGAAAAGAACCTTCCAGATTGTTACCAGCAGTTTAGAAGTCGGACTCTGTCATGGTAAGGGAAGGGGTGAGGGGGTTAATGGGCAACCCGCACATCTGTGAAAGCACCATTAATGCTGAAAGAGATATACACATTTTAGATGTTGTTTTTTTCATCAATAGGCTTGGACTTCCATGTTTATTATGATACGAGAGAGCCAAGGTTGTGTAATCAGAGAGTGCGGAGGCTAGACTGGGCTGCTTATCAGCTATTGAAACCGTGTGGCGGGTTATGCAGTGCAAAGTACAATGAAAGGTGGGACAGAAAAACTGGATCAGTTTGTGTCTCCAGTGGTGTCTTCAACATTCGTTAAGGGCTGATAAAAGGAGAGGTGATGTAACACAGTGGTAAATGTCCTCCTGCCCCGACTTGTTTGGAACATGTTGCAGGCATCATATTGGGAATGAGCATGTATCTAGGAAAAACTTGAAGTGGTAAAACATTAAATTATACTTTTGTACTGTTTTCAGATGACTGCAGATCAAACAGAGTTTACTAATCACTGCTTTCTGTTGTTTTACTGGCTTTTCACACACAGTCCCAATATTCAGACCTGGCTTTGTACTGTTCCCTGCCGTAAAACTGAACAAGCAAACCCCTTTACTTAAAACACTATGAAACTAAATTACTGCACATACTTAACATCTACAACACCAGCATTCAACAGAGCTGTACAGAGTACAGAGCTGACGGAAATTTCACACATTGTCAAACCCTTCAGCATACCGGCTGCACTATAGACTCACCTAACAGACCACATTGCGAGCCAGCTGCTCTGAACGATGCAATTTAACTTCAGAACAGCGCGCTGTGCTGAAAACACTGCTGATCGGGAGCGCGGCCGAGATGAAGTCACAGCTCATTGCCCGCCAGCCCTGCAGGATGATGAGCGATATGTGCATACTGAACTGGGTTTAACTGAGTGTACCGTGTAATGGAGGATGCCCCAAGAGTAGCTTCATTAGTTTACTGGATTGATTTAAATGAATACTGCACTAAATGCTAACATGGCTGATAATGGAAGCAAATGAGGACTAGTTAACATTATCTCAGGTGCATTAGCATGCCCTTAATTAACCGCATTTACCGTCTCTGACCTCGTATAGCTTGAATTTCACACAATTCAGAAATTTTGTTTACTAGAAGAGCACCAGGAGGATGATGTGGTTTTATGAGATGGACCAATATGAAATTCATTTCATCCAATTAGTAGGCTCCAAGTTACAGAGCGAAGGTCACACAGGGCAAGCTTTGACTTTATTTGTTAGTTATATAGATATAGATAATTAAATAGATATTCTATCGCTGCATTTTTAAAAGGCCCATATTGTGGACAAGTAGATTGTCCTCCCTGGTTTTGAATAAGAGTTTGCTGTAGTATGTAACATGTACAGTTCACTCCCCGGTCCATATGTTCTTCATATGGAAACTAAGTTTGAATTCACCCATTCACTCTGAAGTTACACAGAACATTTCAGTCTGAAATGCTTTTTGAATGAAGCACAAAACAGGGAAGAGAACATCATTTATATATGTCAGGTGCAGAAAGTTTGGAAAATGGTCATATCAAAGTTATGATGGTACATGAAAACATTCAAATTTCAAAAATGAAATTCCCCTCAGGGAAAAAAAAAATCAAATAGAAAAAAAGTACATTCCCGAAGTATGTATCAATTTGCGAGAGGCCGTGCTAAACAGAAATGAAAACAGAATGCAGTGATGTGTGAATTGTCTGAAGCCTATATTTAAAAGCAACAAAGCATAAAGGACGAAGACAACATATCAAATGTTGAAACTGAATATGAGCCCATTTTGAATGTGATGCTTTCAAAAAAGTTGGAACAGGAGCAAGAAAGTTGTGTAATGCTAAAAAACACCTGGTGGAACATCCCACACCACCAGGTAACAAGTTAGTAACAAGACTGGGTATATAAAGAGCATCCCAGAGAGGTGAGTCTTTCAGAAGTAACGTGGGGGAGGGGTCGCCACTCTGTGAAAGACTCAAGAAAAATGTTCAGTGTAAAACAGCAAAGAACTTGGAAATTATCATCATCTAGGCAACATAATTTAAAAGATTCAGAGAATCCAGAGAAATCTGGATTGCCTTGTATGCAAGGCAGAAGACCCAAAACCAATACTGAACGGCTGTGATCTTTGGGCCCTCAGATCAAACTGCATTAAAAACAGACATGATTTTGTAGTGTGATCACTGCGTGGGCTCAACAACAGTTCCCAAAACCATCATCTGTGGACACAGTTTGTTACTGCATTAACACATACAACTCTACCATGCAAAGAAGAAAACAGATATAAACAAGATCCAGAAACGCCACCGCTTTCTCTGGGCCAAGCTCATAAGGCGAAGGGGAAAAGTGTCCTGTGGGTCACCAAACCGATAAGGGGGGGAGGGGGATGCTGAATGTTGTAAATGGGGTTTTGAAACTGACTTCAGCAAGATAATGGAGCACATCCTGCACGTATTACAATAGCATGGCTCCATAGTAAAAGAGTCCAGGTGTTAAACTGACCTGCCTGCAGTCCAGACCGGTCACATTTGGTGGATTATGAAAAGAAAATTATGACAAAGGAGCCCCTGAACTGTTGAACAGCTGAAATCCTACATGAAGCAAGAAAGGGTAACAAATTACTTTTCGTATGTAGTTTTCATATGTTCCCCACGTCTGTGTGGGCTTTCACCGGGTGCTCCGGTGTCCTCCCACAGTCCAGAGAATTGGAGATGCTAAGGTGTCCCAAGGGTTTTTTTAATGTATTGCTAGCATCAAATTTCATATATTTCAAAGCATAATAATTGCATTTTTCAGTTTCAACCCATTAAACAGGGTTTAAATGGTGATTGCATATCATTGCGTTCTGTTTTTGGATACAGGGTTGTAGTATATAGGCCATTTAATGTTTATTATTTATGGTTAAATAGTAAAAAAAAAAAAATCCCGTAATTGAAGTAAGAACTGCTTGAATTCATGGACCGGCCTCTGTTCATTGCAGGGACGCATCCGCATTCAAAGAGCCTGTTCTGCCACCTCGAGTTCTGTTAAAAACAATTACTATACGCTCCATCCCTCAAGCTAATGACTCTTGTAAGAAATTAAATCAGTATTGATCCGGTGTGCTCTTTCCTGTGTTCCCAGATTATATTGTGGCTTGGAATAAGGGATTAGTTTGTTTTTAAATAATGGCCAAGTGCCAAAGTTTCATCGACGTGACGAAAGCTCTGCTGCGATGTTATTAGATTAAACTCCCGATCTGTGTCCGCTTCACTACATTCTTTTCTTATGTTTAACTTGTGCCTGTCCTCATATATTAAGCCACAGGCTGACTCATATGCCAGCACGCAGTGGCTAGAACATCTAGTCATGAGCATGTCACAACTCACGGACCTGCATTTTAATAGTATCTACAGCTATACCCTTATGGATGAAAGTGGGCAGATTTCACTGAATTTATTCATATTTGTAATGATATATACACTATAACACATTTGCCGTCGTATTTAAGGCAGACTTAAACCAAATGGATGTACTTCTGTATCTATCAGCCTTCGTCTTTAAGATGTACGGGTAGCCAAAGGTGTCTGTGGACAGCTTTCACAGCTTCAGGGAGCTTAAAGACAAGAGCTAAATGTACTCTGCCTGTCCACTTTCATAAACACACTTACCTTGTTCTTCCACTTGCTGAACACTTTATTAGAAACAATTACTGCATTCTTCCACTCACTGGCCATTTTATTAGAAACACCTACTTTGTGCTTACACTCACTGGCCACTTTATTAGAAACACCCACTTTGTGCTTACACTCACTGGCCACTTTATTAGAGACACGTACCTTGTATCTCCACACACTGGCCATTTTATTAGAAATGCCCACATTGTAGAAACACCTACCCTGTGCTTCCACTCACCGGCCACTTTATTAGAAACACCCACTTTGTGCTTACACTCACTGGCCACTTTATTAGAAACATGTACCTTGTACTTCCACTCACTGGCCACTTTATTAGAAACACGTACCTTGTACTTCCACTCACTGGCCACTTTATTAGAAACACATGTCATGTATCTCCATCACTGGAAACTTTATTGGAAACACATGTCATGTATCTGCACTCACTGGCCACTTTATTAGAAACACATGCCTTGTATCTCCACTCACTGGCCACTTTATTGGAAACGCCAACATTGTAGAAACACCTACTTTGTGCTTCCACTCACTGGCCACTTAATTAGAAACACATGTCATGTATCTCCACACACTGGCCTCTTTATTAGAAACACCCACTTTGTACTTGTCTTGTACTTTTTAGTTTATAAACAGAATATAATTCTACACATATTCCCAGTCCTGGTCCTGCAGATCTAGCACCCTGAAAAGATCCAACACACCTGGCTATAATATTCAGATTCTCCTCAAGTCCTTCATTACCTGCAGCGTGGTAGATCTCCGGTAGGAGGACGGAGCAAGCATGTAATATTGGAATGTAGACATGCTGGAAGTATACATGAGACAGTTTACCTCGAGGCTAGTACAACTGTACACCAGCACGTTGGAGCTACAGTGTAGGGGTTTCTGATAAAGTGGCCGGGCAGTACATATTTAATTGAATGTCTGTTTTATATGCTCTTTATCATTAATGTCACGCTCATTGCCCCAAATGTCAGCCACAGTGAAATGACTTGAAGGTGTTATATACAAGTTCTAAACACCACTTTTTCATTCATGCTGTGATTTTATGTGATTTGTTTCTCACTTGCAGCTCACTGAATTTTTGTCAAATGTGCAGGTTCTGAACTTGGAATTCATGCCATGTTTGTGTTCCGAAGTAAAAGAAGAGATATTTAGAATGATCTGAAAATGATACAGAGTTTTATCTTTGTGTGTACAGTCAGAGACCTTATAAAGGAGGAGACCAGTCACTGGTTAAAATATGAATGCGTAAGCTCATAATGTTCCACGTGGTGTTCGTTTACCCTTAAAGAAAAAGAGCAAATCAGCTTGCTAGTCATGCCATGAGCAGGGAAGGCTGTCGATATTGTGGTGCTAGCAGGGAAAACCCACCCCCACCGCTGTGGAGATCAGTAGTCAGAACAAGTCGAAAAATCATGTTTGTGTTATGAACCAAAAGATACAAACCATGTTTGAAGTTTTTGCCAGATTTTATCAGTGATTTCATATGTCGCCACTCATATGTTCCCCAAATGGCAACTTTACAGGAGAGGGCAAAAACCTCATTTAACTTTAATGTAAGTCAATGGAACCAGACATCTTTCCAAGCAGTTCTGGGTCATTTCTGTTGAAATTTTCATCATAAAATTTTCCCACAGTGTAAACAGCAGCTGCTGTGTTCAAATGATACATAAACGTAAAAATCAACAAAAATGGAGATACATGTTTTTCGTTGGACAACGGCAATAGGCTTTATGTTGACCTTCATTTTTGGTTATTTTGGTCTCTCCCCATTCAAAGAGAGCAGAGTCTGGTCTAGTATGGCTGGATATAGCTGCCTGGCAGTGTTGCAAAGATGGGCGCCAAGTGAACAGACTTCCAGGACTTTGGCACCTTCAGAATTCTACCATATTTCTCCTCATATCTTGAAATCAAATGGAAAAAATAAAAAGGCACTCTCAAACTTGCAGAGTACAGAGTATAAAGGGGGGAGTCCACCAAATGATTTCAAATTTCTGCATAATCATTCATTCATTCATTCATTCATTCATTCATTCATTCAGAGTGGCTTGCTGTGAAATGCTCCATTCTAAACTTAGAGTTGTTCACAGTGGTGATGATAGGAACCAGACATCTGAAGCATTTAATGCCTCTGAAATCTCCCTCATGAGTTATAACATGTAACGCTGCCTGATTCCCGAGGTGTCGTGTTACGATGTATGATGGAGAGGTACATGCAGGCCTCTGTATTTTTTAGTACTATAATCATTGCGTGTAACACTCAGACGTTCACTGGTAGTTTTGAACTGTATACATGAAATGATGTGTTTGTGCTCCCCTGGTTCCCATCACCACTGCTGTAAAGCAGTCCGTAAGTGTCTCTGCAATGAGCCCTTTCACATCAAACCACTCTGAATGACTTTAATTACATCTCACCCATGGAGAAATCAGTGGAGTTCCCCTTTAATGTACATGTAATGAGTTCTATAGTATGCTATGTGATTAAATGTGCAGTTGAGTGTTTGAATAGTACATCAGAAGTACCTTTGATACTAATACACTGGGACGTACCAGCTCCAAATCAGATCCAGCTAAGGTATGTGCAGTGCTGCTAGAGAACATCCGTGTGGCTCATGATGTTTCCAGTATGGTCAGCTATGGGAGTTTAACGTCCCTGCGCTGTGGGTATAGAAGGACATCAAATGATCCATATATATCCATAGGCATCCTGACACTCTGTTTATCAGGGTGCAGTTTCTGCTGCTTTGATCAGTGTGTGAGTGAGTGAGTAAGTGAGTGTGTGTGTGTGTGTGCATAAGCATGCGAGAGTGCGTGTGCACTCTGGACCGTGTGGGTCCGAGTCTCTGTGTGTATGTGTGTGTATGTGTGTGTACACAGAGCGCAGAAGCTTAGAGATAATCTGGGCCTCCAGACAAAAAGGATTCAATTCTGTTTCTGCTGTCACTTCTACCTCACTCTCCCGCTCTTTTTCAGCCAAATCTCTCTCTTCACCAAACGCCCCTCTGTCTTTCTTGATCTCTTGCGCTCAATCTATCTTTCTTTCTCATTCTTTGTGGCCTCTCTCTCTCTCTTCCCTCTGCTCTCTCTCTCTCTCTCTATCTCTATGAAAGGATTAGCCAAAGGTGTTTGCAGGAGGCAGTGCATCAATCAGACTTCATTAGTATTAATTTATTCATGCCCATCTGTGTCTCTCTCCCTCTCTCTCTCTCTCCCTCTCTCTCTCTTTCCTGTTATCGCTATTTCCTAATCCTTGTCTCTGTCACACACTCACCGTCTTGCTCGCTCGCTCGCTCGCTCAGTCTGCCTCTCTCTCTTCTGTGAATGTGAACTCTCTCTCCCTCTCCCCCTTTCTCTCTCACTTTCTCAATGTCTCTCTCCCACTCCTTCGCTTGCCGTGCTCTCTCTCTCTCTTTCTTTTTGCACAGGTTTTGCTCACTTCATGTCATCCCTGCCACCCCACGTACATTTTTCTCACCTCTGTTTCTCGCTCTCTCAACTTTTCTCCTGCAGATATTCAGTCGTTTAATTTATTTGTTCACACTGGTGGCACAGCCTTAATTTAATTTGAGGTGGAGGCTGGGTACAGTTTGAGGGGGCTGGCTTAGGAACTTCCAGGAAACTGACATATGCATTGGACAAACTACCAAAGTAGCAAAGGTGACAAATGCCAAGTAGCCGTCCTAATTGCACATGCTTTACCACAACCAGGGAGAGGAAAAGGATTAACCCAACACACAATTGTTGCCTGGATGCTAAAACAAATGAGAGCATGCTGCGGTGGGTAAAGGCTAACCACCGTTTCTTATACAGCACTACTGTAGACGTATCTGGGGTGGTTCTTCTTATTGTTTCTTTTGCATGGTCGAGCACACTGTAATGTTAAATGTGGACCCTCCTAAGTATTGAGTTCAAGTGCACAGCCGTGCAATCTCCTTAGACAAACACCCGGCTGTAGAACTGAGTTGCACTGAAGAGATTTTAAACATGACACTTGAAGGATGCCATGTTTGCCACTAGTTAAATTTCTGCCCTGCTAAATCTTCCCCAGTAAAGTTTTCAGGAGAAGGGATAATGGTCTGGGGCTGTTTTTCAGGGTTAGTTCTACTGAAGGCTAACATGCTAAGACATTTCGCCAATGTCCAATAAAAAACAAGTATCTCTAAATTGGCAACTTTACAGGAAAGGGCAAAAACCTGATTTTATTCCAATATAAGTCAATGGAACCAGACTTTTTTTCCAAGCAGTTTTGGGCCATTTCTTTTGGTCCATTCATCATGAAATTGTCACACAATATAAACGGCAGCCGTTGTGTTCATATAATGCATAAAAGTTAAAATAAAAAAAGGGGGGATGCATGGTATTCATATTGGACCGTGAGGATTTCAGAAATTGCTGCTCCAGCATGAGTGTGCCCCTGTCCACAAAGCAAACTCCATAAAGACATGATTTCATGAGCTTGCTCTGCATAGAGTTCTGACATCAACCCCAACTGAACACCTCTGGGATGAATCAGGATGCTGTTGCCAAGCTTTCTCATCTAACATCAATACCCCTCCTCAAAAATGCTTTTTTTTTGTTCACTAAATGTTCACAAATGCATACACATGCACTCCAAAATCTTATATTATACCTGCAAAGGGGGAGCAACTCTAAATTAATGCCCATGATTTTGGAACGGGATGCCCAACAAGCTCATACAGGTTAGGTGATCAGGTGTCCACATACTTTTGACCATGTTGTGTATGTCTTCACTACAATCAGGCTTTACTGCTTAACTTTACTGCTTATAGCCATGGCTGTAATCTAGGCTGGAAACTGGCAGCACAATTCCCATTATATTTAATTACTGTTGTATTATATTATTAGTTCTTACAGTATCTAGTAAAGAAGATGCCAACTCATCTTCTTTTACTTGTGCAATTACAATAAACATATTCTGTTCTATTCTATTCTATTCTATTCTAGTGTATTCTATTCTATTCTATTCTGTAATCTGCAGAAACACTTTGTTGCCTTTGTTTACAGTTTGGAAAAAGTTGGTTTAAAGCTGTTTTGTGCTGCCGTCCCTTGTGAAAAGCGCTTTACAAGTTAATTTAAATTGAAGTGAACTGGACCGATGGCGGCATGTAGATGTGTAAACGCTGCTGCAGTGATAGCGGCCTCTGATCATTTGTGAGCTTTGGTGGTTACATTTATTTGGCTGAGGTAAAAATAAAGGCATGAGGACGCAAGAACCCTGCATCCTGTTTAATACGAGCGCAAATCAAATTGTGCTTTGTAGCATTTTCATTAGCATGGAAACCCGTTTTTCCAGTCAGGAATCCAGTGGGACCTGGCTTCCAATAGCTTAGGTCCCCCCTGGCCCCCTCTGTAGCTATACCCCTGCTTTACACTCTGTCTTTCTTTCACTGTGTCAGGTGGAGGAGAGTGAGGAAGAAAAGCAGGAAGAGGAGGAGGAAGAGGAAGAAGAAGAGATGGAAACAGCAAACGAGTTCAACGTTATCCCTCCATTTCCGGACAAGGCCACCGTCACTAACCTGGGCGGCTCAGAGACGGACAAAGTTCAAAGCCGGGCCTGCGGCACCCCTGCCCCAATGCTAATGCCAATGCTGCTACTGCTGCTACTAACTACCCTCAGCTGTGGGTAGAAACCACACGTACCCATACAGACACACACACACATGCACACACTCATAAACACACATACAGCTCTCACACTTACATATACTCTCCTCAAATAATCACTCACACCCAGACTCTTATATAAATATATATATATAGAAGACTTTATACCGAGGGATGGAGAGAATGAATGAACGAAGAAAGAGTGGGATGAGATGAGAAGAAAAGAAAAGAAAGAGAAGAGGACAAGAAAAGCCCTCTCCCTCCTCGCCGTCCTTTCTTTCACTCTTAGTTGCTCCTCCTCACGAAGAGGGCCGTGTATAGTTGCTGCTCTGGAATCGCTCTGTGAATCTGATTCGTTTGATCGGCGGGGTCGCCCCTTCGCGACTCTCGACTCATGACTCATTGGACTGAATAGAATTGGACTGTAATTGAGTGAATCAGTGAATCAGTAGTATAATGTATCTATTGTGTCATTCATCTCTGCTTCAAGCGCATTTGCTGATGCTGGCTAAGCGTCAGTCAGTTGGGCAGGATTTGCTACATTGCTTTCCTCACATGACATATCTATGAGTGCGCAGCCGTTTCTGTTTTCTGGGGGGGTTTTTTTCCTCTTCTTCCCCCCTTTTTCTGACTTATTTTGCATTTCCTTGTTGCCGAAGCTTTTTCCCCCGTGTGTATGTGTGTGTGTGCGGGATGTTTGCACTTTGTCAACATCAGAGGAAAACTCATAGAGTATAGATTTCTGCGTCTTTCATCTCTCACACCTCTTTGTTTCAAGTCAGGTTTCCACACTCATACACACTCACATACGCGCGCACACAAACGCCCATGACCCTCCCCCGGTGCAGATGCAAGCGCTTTTCCTTTATTGCTCTATCTGCGATGTGCTTTAATTTTTAGAGTCAGCACAGGCTGTGGACTCTAACCAGGGGCATAAATAACGAAAGAAAAAAAAAAGAAAAAAAACCCACCACACCATCCACCCGAACAATATGAGTAATAAAGTCGAAATAAATAAATAACCACGTCTGTAGTAAAGAAATAAATAAATAAGTCAATGAAGAAGTGAGCGCACAGCAGGTGTTTGGGGGGGTATGGGAAGGGGGGTGGTGGGTCCAGTCTGGGTGTTTTTTGGAACCTGCGGGTGGGAGAGCGAGAGGGAAGTTATTTGCCAGCCGCCTGTCGCTCCGTGCTTCATGCCTTCGCTTTTCGCTTTCGCCGAGATAATGGCTTACAACGCAAACTGTTTATCTTGTTGCGCGTTCTGGCGAAAGGGAGGAAGATGGGGGGGGGGGGGGTACGAATTGCTTCTGATGAGGTGGAGAAATGGAACGAGGGAGGTGTAGAACGACAGGGAGAGAGAGCGAGAAGAGGCAGAGAAGAGAGCAAGGAGAGGCCCCTCCAGCACAAACATACAGTTGAACATCTCATGCTCTTTCAGTTTTCCTATGTCTTATAAATCTATTGCTGACACTAATGTTTTTTGCCTTCTCTCTTTCTCTCTCTCTCTCTCTCTCTAAACTCCCCTCTCTGCCACCCTCCTCCTCTTCTTCATTGCTTCTCTTGTATGTCTGAGGATGCGAAAGCATCTTTGCTTCCTTCCAGAGGGGGTTTAACGTAGGAGGGTTATTAAAGCCCCTCCAACTGCCCCCCCCCCCCACCACCTCCTCCTCCTTCTACCAGTCCTTCTATTCTAGAAGCTCAGAGGAATCTAATGCAAGGTAAAGAGGTCACACACTCTTCTCTCTGTGCTCCCGTCCGTCTTCTATTGAGAAGAAGCGCCTGGCATTACAGCGCATACACGTCTCAACAATGAGACGCCCAAATGGATCTATTATGCGGCCAGGAGAACAGCGCAGGCAGGGCTTTGATTGAAGCAGCCGTTCCGCGTGTTGCCCTGTCCCGTGGACGGCCCTTAATTAAGGACAGGCGCGTTTGGGGCAACGGAGATTGACACGTCCGTCTTAGAACGCTGGTCAGCCTCTATGATGACTGTTGTTATTTTTTAATTGTTTCTCGGGCCCCGCTTTGTCATCGGGACGAGTGAGGGGTGGTGAAAGAAGATGGTGTCGGGGGGCAAGAAGGTCCGTGGCTTACATGAATACTCTTTGGATAAATAAACAAATAAGCCATGCATTAAATAAAGACACATTGCAAGGCGTCTCTGATGAGAGAGAGAGAGAGAGAGAGAGAGAGACTAAACGTCTTCTCTTTCTTCTCTCAGCGAGTGTGTTTATTTGCGTGGATGGCATTACAACAGTGTCTGGACCCATCCCGAGCTTTATTTAATATTAGCCCCTTGTCCCTGAGCTCGGGCATCCATCTGCGGGTACTGGGCCTCTGAGGGTTCAGCACCAGTGAAGAGAGGGAGACAGATGCAGACTGGAGCAAGGGAACAGAGGAGAGATAAAAAAAAAACATTGAGGCAAAGGGAAGGAGAAGAGAGAGAGCGAGGAGCATGAGTTTGCATCAGAGAGAGGGAGAGAGAGAGAGAGAGAGAGGCAGAAGGCTTGGGAGAGGATTAGGAGTTCTGAGAGAGAGGAAGAGATTGCATGTGAAAGATTCGGGGGGGAGAAAAGTCGGCGAGGGAGAGAGAGAGATAGACTGTGCATCAGCAGCACTGAAATGAGCTTCAGTAGTGGAGCCTACAGCCTGCAAAATAAATCAGGACTGGCTGACTACATCACTAATGCTAGTATGAGCCCCGAGGTTTGCCCTCCTCTCCGACATACTTATTCACTCACTCACTCAGTCACACATGTACAAATACACTATACCTCTTTCAGGCACTGTCTACAGCGTTCGGATGTTGGTTTGCTCTCATCTCTTTTGTTTTGTCTCTCCTAGATATACTTTTCCATATCACCCTTAAGACCGAAGCTCCCTCTCTCTTTCTCTCTCTCTCTCTCTCTTTGTCTCTCTCTGTGTCCTCCAGCGGTAGTTAGTCCTGTGCCGTGTGCTCAGTGGGCTATGTGGCTCTCCGTTCCACCCCACACTCCACGCCCCCCTAAAATTACATTATCATAATTAACACCCGCTAATGTTTTCCTAATGAAGAACTCTCCAAAAGAAGCCAAAACTCAGAGGCCAAATTTAAGCCCCCTTTAGTCGAGTGCACTTAGATCACGTTCTTTATTTATTAAAGACAAAAGCTTTATTTTTTACTACTTGAGGCCTGGCGGCATTGGAGCGTCTATGTGGACTTTTGTGTAACATTGATCAGTGTAGCTCCGGTTCTTTTGCTTCGCTGTTTCTTTTATGTCTCTTTTCTTGTTTGTCTTTCTGTGTTTGCGTGTGCGTGTGTGTGTGTGTGTTGACACTGGACCTTACCGCTCATGCTCCATTGTTGACTGTGCACACATCTGCAGACGAAGGACAGCTGTACAGTGCAGTGCACGGCCATCTCACAATGCATCGTCAGTCGGCGTGCTCATTTTGTGATGTGACACCGAGGATGTTCTTATTCATGGGATGGACCAAAAAACGTACAGAATAAAAACAATATGAAGAAAATGCAGAAATAAAAAAAAAAAAAGAAAAACAATAGCACACGAAAAATGCTCATTTTCCTAGAGATGGTTTCCATGTTTGTGAGGGAGTGGGGAAAAGTCAGGCTGCCTTGACCCATGCATGTCTCTCCACACTGTGTTGGATGTGCCTCTAAACTCCTCTCCATTGGCCCTCCACATGGCCCAACTGTATCCATGCTCTACCCACATACCTATTGTCTTCCCATATCCCAGCTCTATCCATTCCCCACACACACCCCTACTCCACGCACTCTATATCCGTACCCATATTGTACCTATATCTCATCCCACATGCCTACTGTACCCACTCTCAGTCAGCTTTACACCCAACACCACATTTGTAAGCCACTCTGTAGTCATAACTCTACCATGCCCACTCTCGATTACCCTCACACACATTTGGAGCCCCATCAAGTCAAGTCCAACATCCTGCTCTTCCCACATTTCTACTGTAATCATCCTCACATTCCTACCGTATCTAATCTCAGTCAAGTCCAAACCCCTAGTGCATCCACTCTCAGTCAATTCCATTCTCCTACTGTGTCTGCTTTCTGCCTAATCCAAACTGTGCTCACTCGAAACCCACATCCCTGCTGTTCCCACTCTACACTCACATCCTAACTGTACAGACCCTAAACTCATAGCCACTCTAGATCATTATTTCTGTTGTACCCTCTCTAAATCTGCATCCCTACTATCCCCAGTGTAAATCAACACCTCTGCTATATCCACTCAAAAACCTATACCCAACTGTACCTACTCTAAACCAGCCTTCCTACTGTGCCACCGTTAAACCTGCACCCTGACTGTACCCACTCTAGACCATCAAATCAACTGTACCCACTCTAAACCATTAATCCTATTCTACCAACACTAAACCTGCGCTCCGACTGTACCCACTCTAAGCTCATATCCCAGCTGTACTTTCTCTAGACCATCATTTCAACTGTATTAGGCCATCATGTCAACTGTACCCACTTTAAACCATTCGTCCTATTATACCAACATTAAACCTGCATTCCAACTGCACCCACTCTGAACCTTCATCCCAACAGTGCCCACTCTAGACCATCCTTCCTACGGTGTCAACTTTAACCAACATCTCTCCTTTATCCATTCTAAATCCACACCTCTAATGGCTGCTCTTAAAACCCATATCACTGCTGTAATCCCAACTGTACCCACCCTATACAATCATTTCTACTGCACCTTCTTCACCGGTTCACGCCCCACTACACCCACTCTAAACCTGCTCAAAACCATTCTTCCTACTGTACCAACACTAAACTCACACCCCTATTGTATCCACTCTACCGCCACAACCACCCTGTTCTCACTGTCTGCTCTGCTCACCACACACCTCCACTTTTTCCACTCTAAACCCTTTCCATACCCTTTCTATGCTCCCTTTTTACCCACCGCACTCCTACAGTAACCGCTCTCTACCCACCTCTCACACCTCTACTGTACATACTCTGCACCCTACACCAGTTCCCAGTGAAAGTTACTCTTTCATATTGCTCTGAGACCAGGTGAGACCACTTTCTTTCCATAAAGCTCAAAGTCCAACCTCCAAACGAAATGCAAGCTAGCACTAGCAGCATTAACTGGCAACACTGGCTTTCATTTACTATTATGAGCCTCTGTTGTCGTGAGAGCTGTAACACTCTGACCTTTCGCAAATGCGAGAGCTGATCCCATAGACACGGCTCTTAATACAGGCAATATTGTTGACTGGAAATAGACACTAATGCGCAATTAGTTATTATCACTGTTTGAACAGACTGTTCCCTTAATGTTGAATATGGTTAGAATATGCTTGTTTCTGGCCGCATCTTAGCTCAAGGGTAGAGACTTATTTGTAGCTAGGATGCATTCCCTAAAGGGACAACAAGCACTTTTATGCATATGAGAACCCGCTAAATGCTGTAAATGTGGAAAGTACTGGTCCTAAATCAACCCTGAAAGAGTAACATCTGCTCGGGACATTGTCTGCCCACCTGGCCTTGGGACCCTTTGTATGGAGCTCCTACACTCCCCTCAGCCTCCACTCTCCTCTTGGTATTCAGGTTCTGGTCCGTGTTCTGTTTCCTATCAGGTGTATTTAAAAAAATAATACTAAGGGTGAAATCACTGTTGCTGTGTACCATAATAATGTTCCATCTGAAATAAAAGAAGAAACAATGAGTCTGACGTGACCCTCTGAGCGTCGTTTTTCTTTTTTTCCCCCAAGAAAGTGAACGCAAGAGCGTGAGTGTGCATGTGGCTATTAGACTCCCCATCAAATGAACAGCTGCACCCATAAGGAAGTGCCCGGATTGCAATGCCATTGGGAAGGAAGATAAAGGGGACCAGGAACAATAAATGGTGTAAGATGTAGACGGATATGGGCAATATTTATTGAGCTACATATACAGAATATATGTTCCTAATGGTGTCCTGTGATAATCCAGCCCATGCAGCTTGAATATTCTCACACAGTTCCTGCAGATTGTGCGGTAGGGGTGGAGGTGGAGTGACACCAGGCCTTCTGGACGTGTGACACGTGACAACAAACCATTCACTGGATTCGTTGGTCGTCTCCTCCAAGACAAAAGCAGGACTTGTCACTGAAGATGACCCGCTGCCATTCTGAGCAGCTCCGTGACAGTCTGGCATGACATCATTGCAGACTTTGGTAATGCTGATGTGGTATTAAGGGCACATCAACATGCAGCAGAGCTTTTCACTAAAATGAATCGGCTGTGGCAAAGCGAAGTTGCAAGTGGACACGTGCCGTGAGGGGTGAAGGTGGAATGACGCATGACAACAAACCGTTCTCTGGATCCTTTGGTCGTCTCCACCAAGACAAAAGCAGGATTCTGAAGATGACCCGCTGCCATCCTTAGTGCCTTAGACTCCATGACAGTCTGGCACGACACCATTGCAGTCTTTGGTGATGTTGACGTGGTGTTAAGGGCAGTTGTCGTAACAGTCTGCATGCATGTAGTCCTCCGTCGTGCAGCCGTCTGTCCATGGTGCTGGCACTAACAGGCTGACTTATGGAGGCCATCACTGCTCGCTGTGATCTTTGTCTGCAATGGTGGTTTTTGGGTCAGTCAGGTACAGTGATAAGGCCCGTCCTTGCTTACATCACATGCACGGCCGAGCCTGAAACTTCATCCGCATGTCTTACAATATCAGACCTACCCACCAAGTTTCATTCCTGTCGGTTGATTCCTTCTGGGTGCAGCTATTTGTGCAGCTATTCTTTTGATGCTGAGTGTATATTCTAAACATACGCTCCAGTTTTTGATACGTAAGCATACAGACCCGGAACAAGCTTAATGTCAAGGCTGTGAATGTAGAGTATCTGTTACACATAGTGTGTGCGTGCTTGTGTGGCATGAGTGCACTCTCTTTGTGCATTCCCCAGGGTGTGTCAGCGTTCTAATTGCATCGCACCCAATCAAAGCATCAGCTCTGATAAGGGCAGCAGTCATGCCAGTGGAGTCTCTCTCTTTGACATATGGGAGCCACACAGAGCCCATTTATTTATTAATCAGATTGCTCTCTGTCCCACCGTGTTCAATCACAACACTGCTGATGAGATTACAGGTCCTATCCTCTCTCGCTGAGCAAAGTTCCCCTCCACCCCCTTCCACCGCAGGACCATGCAGAGTCAGTGGAGGCGAACCGATGGCGCCCCTTCTTTCCCAGAGAGCCAGCAACCTCTTAGGATGCCAATACTTTCTTTTACGTGCCGGCCTAACATGTGGGTTTTGTGTTAATGTGCATTCCCTGCTGTGTGACAGCCTGAAAAATCCACCAGCGCTCACTGTCTGCCCTCTACTCTCCCTGCCTATTTATCTCTCCCTCTGTCTCCTTGTCCCCTCTCGTTTTGCTTTCTTAATTCCATTTCTTTCCCCCCATCTTCTGTGTTCTTCAATCTCTCCATAATTGTGAGCTGTCTCCCTTTTTACCAGGAGGCAGGCCTGCTGGCTTTATCGTTTAATAAAGAGGCCATATAAAACAGAAGTACATCCCCCGTCCTCATCCTATCTGTCTCTCCCTCTCTCTCTCTTTCTCTCTCTCCGTCTCCATCGTCTCTCAGGAGAGGTTTAGTTTTAAGATGCTCCTTCCTGCCTGTTCCCCGAAGGAACTACTCTCTGTTCTTGCTCACTTAGTGAAAGAGAGAGAGAGAAAGAGAGAGATGGGGCTGAAGGGAGCGTTAGTAGGAGAGCTGTTGTAAAGCTTTTAATCTGTTAATGGGGGTGGATAGTAAGTCTCGTTTAAGGATTTAAGAACAGACGATGTTCATATCCATATTAAACATTTATGCTGCTGATGTCAAAGAAGACAGTACTGCAGAGTAATCAAATTACCTCATCAACATAACCTTCAATTTGTTTGTCAGTACCTGATCAATTCGTGATTCATGCAGGGTTTCCTCAATGAAAATTACACTCATCGTCAAACGAGTAGTTGCACAAATAGCTGCACCCAGAAGGAATCAAACGACAGGAATGAAACTTGGTGGGTAGGTTGGACATTGCGAGACATGCAAATGATTCAAGTTTCACGCACGGCTGTGCATGTGTGCAAGCAAGGACGGGCCTTGTCACTGTACCTGATTGACCAACAGCCATGATTGTGGACATACAGTGAGCAGTGATGTCCTCCATGAGTCATCCTGTTAGTGCCAGCACCATTGGCAGATGGCTGCACAATGCAAGACTACATATGAGCACGACCACCTGTTGTGACGACTGCCCTTAATACCACATCAGCGTTGCCAAAGACTGCAATGGTGTCGTGGCAGACTGTCATGGAGTGACTCAAAATGGCAGCGGGTCATCTTCCGAGTCCCACTTTTGTCTTGGTGGAGACGAGCAACAAATTTGTGTGTGGAGGCACCGTGGTCAGCACCAAGATGAACAGTTTGCTGTCACACGTACATCTCCACACCTACCGCAAAATCCAATTCAAGCTGCATGGGATGGATTATCACAGCACACCATTAGGAACCCATATCGGTCTGAATTTGTCATCATTTATCGTTCCTGGTAGCATTTATCTTTTTTTTAACATTTACTGGAACAGCATTGCAATCCGACACTTCCTTCTGGGTGCAACTATTCTTTTGACAATGAGAGTATATGCACAAGGACAACCAATAACATACCCAATAGAAGCCGCATGACAAGCAAATCTACCAATTGCTGCTCGCATTACTCAATTCACCAATGATTTTTAAAAAAAATATTATTCCTTTTTTTCCTGACTAAAGGATTTAATCCGTCCCAGAGTGTAACTGAAGCAACAATTTTCTCAAAGCCCGATATTCATCACCTATGCATGTCATAATTAACTTGTCCTATTCTGAAAAATGCCCACTGGCACTTATAACAAATATAGCCCAAGATCTCATTATTTGCCTTGAATATGCAATTTTGTTCCGTTTTCCCTGCGACGCAACCTTCACGGCCCTCCCCGCGAATTGCAGCATTATATTTAGAATGTGCTGAATCCAGAACGGTCAGGCCGTAAATAGGCTGAGTCGTGGACTGACTGAACAAGGCTGATATGAGAAAATGACTTCAATTAGTTCCGCATCCTGCAGAATCCGTCGGGGTCAGGGGGTCAGAGACAGACCCGGGAAACCTCCTGGGAACCCATCCAATGGGCTGCCTCAGGTAAGTCTTGAGCAGGCTTACCTGTGGCTGATTGCTTGTCATAAGAACTTTCCATTCCATTTGGCCTGAACAGTGCAATTGACAGCGCCATATGCTTTTTTTTAGCAGCAGAGCTCACCCTCCGGTAAGTAGTTTATTTGTCAGATTGGGGTGTGGTGTGGCTGGTAGCAGGGGGCTAAGCAAGGGATGGAGGGATGGGGATGGGAAGACGCTTGGGTGTGGGCCACTCATAATGTTTTAAGTGAGTACAGCGGGGTTGGCATCACGCTAGCACTTTCCATGCCTCATAGATCTGAGTGCACTGATAGGGAAGGCTGTCACTGAGTGCTGCACTGCAGAGAGAGAGAGAGAGAGAGAGCAGGCGAAAGAGAGAGAGGAAGTGGAGGGGAAAGACGCTTTGTAATTACATCTCTTTATAATACCCTATCAATATAGTGGAAAAGAGCTGGGTCATGATGTACGCTGTTGTTGTGTTCATCAGAGTTATGCTGTCACTTGACAAGAAGCAATGAGTTTTGCAGCAGCAGTGGACCAGAGCTTTGCTGAGAAGCAGTTTACTCCAAATGACCACTAAAGAAATGTCAAATCCTGACAAATTAAAGACAGCAGGCGTGTTTGTGTTGAATGCAACCTTTGATTTTGTAACAACAGGGGTGTTTTCCTGAGTTTCAGAAGAGGGTCACCTGTGAACTGCCCAAGTGTTTTGCTAGGCCAAAGGGTGTCTACTTCCATACAGAAGGCTGGTGTCCAGCACATTGGGATGATTTGCCTGCTCAAATATACTTGATTAAACTCAACAGGTAGTTGCCTGGTGTAGTAGGTGCAGTAGGAAATTCACCAAGCTGTACTGGACTCTGGACAACTCCCTATGTGTTTTGTCAGTATCATGTAGTGGTGACCCAGGATTAGGGTGGCCAGATTTTTCAACTCCCAGTCCTCCGTCCGGCGCAGTGCCTGGACGGACGCCTGTTAGTCCTCTTTTCGGGAGGAACTATTTAAAATGTTCACTCGCGACAACATTATGTGTGCCATTGGCTGACGTCCATGTCAAAAGACATGGCTTGCATTTTATTGGTTTAACAAGGTCATGTGACTTCGTGACTTGCCTACCAGCTAACCTCAGGTCAGCCCTCTAAATGCTAGTCAATTAGTAAGCTCCCGTCTGACTCACGAATGTCATCCATTCCATCCAATTAGGTGAATAAAGCAATCATGTATGTGTTATATAGGTTAGGTCATGATTTTAATTCTGTTCTAGTATCGTGCCCCCCCCGCCCCCTTTATGATTTCCTCCTTTTGGGGGTGGGATGTCCTCCTTTTTGTGGTTATGAAAGTGGCCACCCGACACAGGATCTGGAAGGGGTGTAGTTGAGCTTGAGTTTTAATCAGGTCTGAAGGTTCGATCTGAATCTGAATATATCTAGAAAACATTCTGCCAGCCCGTATCGATCCACAGAGCAACATGTTTTAAATTCCAACCCATTTGTAGCCAGACAACTTTCTGTCCAAACCTGACCTCACATTTATTCACTCACATTTATTTTCTTTGTGGGTCTTTCTGGCAACAATATAAGTCAGTGTGCCAGATTGAAAATCATTAAAGGTAATACACTAGAAAGACGAATATAGTATGAGGGAAAACTAAAGTAAGGATAATTTCAGGATAAAACTGGTTAAAGGTATAAGATGTCAAATGAAAAACCTAAACGTAATATCTAAATCCAACAAATATGCATGAACATGAACAAACCACATGAATGCAGCTGCATTGGAACAATCCTGAGGATCTGGGATGTGATGCAGGTGGATTATCCCCCAGTATGGTTGGTTTGGAAAGACCCCCCAGGGCCTGCACAAGGATGTCACTGGATTGGAAAAATCAGAACTGGAGCTGGATGTGGACATGGACTGAAAAATTATCCAGGATATAGACTGGGATGCAAATGGGTAAGAAAGGTTCTAGAATGCTGTTTGCATGGAAAGATTCCCATGAACTAGACTGGAGTAGGAAGATTGTGGTTAGACAGAATAGAATCCCTAGAGTCTGGCAAATTTTCAGGATCTGGAAATATATGTGGTTGGATGAATCCTCGGGATCTGGACAAGGATGGGGTTGGACTGAAATGATTCCTAGGATTTGGACAGAAACACGGTTGGCATAGAAATATTATAAGGATCTGGACAGGGATAAGGTTGGACTGGCAAGATTCTCAGGATCTGGAGAGCTATGTGGTTGAACTGGCAAGAATCGGCCAGATTTGCACAAGGAAGATGCTATAATGAAACGTTCCCCAGGATATGGACAGGGATGTGGCTGGATTGGAAAGATTCTCAGGATTTGGATAAGCATGTGGCTGGATTGGAAAGGTTCTCCGGATCTGGGCAGTGACGTGGTTGGCCTGGCAAGATTACTCAGGATCTGAACAGGTATGCGGTCTTGTTGGACTAACCCCAGCTGAGCATCCACCCTACTGCAGAAAGCTGTGGCCTGTGCAGCAGCTATCATTCCAGCACATCATTACTTCATTAGGGCTGTGGGCAGCCAGACCACATCAGGCTCTTGAATCTCTCCGTCTGTCCCTGCATCCGTCTCTGCTGCTCTCCCACCATCTAATTACCAGCAAGCGACATGGCTGCCTGTCTTTCTCTCTCTCTCTCTCTCTCTCTCTCTCTCTTTTTTGTCCAGTCATCTGTCTCTATCTCTATTATCCTCTTTATTTGTGTGTGTGGTGGAACAGCTTATTTTCTCTCACTCGCTTGTGCATGTGTGTGCCTCTGACCCAGCGTAGGAGACTTTATTCTTTTCTCTTTCTCTCGCTGAGCCTGTGAATGTGAGCCATGTGCACTTTTAGTCCAGTGATATTTTCTTGGCCTCTCTGTCTGACTGCGTAAGTGCATTAGATAGAGGTATATTCCTCGGCCCAAGTCCACAAAATAGCAGTTTTCAGGCCGATAGCTCATATACAACATTGGGCTTGGTTGATTTGCTTTCTAACAAGAAGGGATAAACTTAGATACATTTTGCAGGAGCATTTTCTCTCCTTCTCTCTTTAGAATTGCAATGGCCCATTACAGCCTGGCACTGGCTCCGAGAGACTCTGGAGGTGTGGCTATATAGACAGCCACACACAAAGGCTCATGGTAGGCACGTGCCCAACAGCAAGACTGTTTATGATGTACAATGTTATAGTCTATTAATCTATAAGTTATGTTAGTACTGTATTTTATGGGTCATTTTGTGTTGGCGAGTGGGCTATCGTGAGGGCACTTGTTACTGTCAAGCCATTGGCTGGTGGTGACCTCCCCTTTCAGACCACTAGTTCAGTGGTCTGGATGTATGTGGCTTTTTACCCTGTGCGTCATTTTAGAGCATTTCTCGTGGTAGAATCATGGCCTCATATATGTCTTCCTCTTTGTAGATGCTACAGTATAATCTATAGCTGCTTTTGGAATGACTCCTTGAAGCCATGTCTGCCATTTCCTATTTGTATAGGCCTTGCAGGTGTTTGGATCAGGTTTTGGTGTCCAAATGTAGCAGTCAGAATGGGATCTCAAAGTCATGTATACAAGTTTCAATTTCATGTACAAGCAGGCTTCTTGTGTCACTAGCCACATTATTAGGTGTACCTACCTTGTACTGTATCTACCTACCAAGTATATAGGAGTATCTTGCAGTTCTGCAATTAGACTGCACTCTGATTTTAGGGATCATTTGTAAGCCCCACTTTACCACATAAATCAATGGTCGGGACCCAAGCCTGTCAGCACAACTGCCCTTACTCAATGACCCACACACAACAGGGTTCTCTCTTTGTAACAAGTATTAGCATACAATTGCTGATTTTCTAAAGCATTGCCATGTACCACGGCAGAATCAGAAACATAATAGCTAACCAAACGCAGCACTATCTAATGGGCTCACATCAGGCAATTTCGACTGAAATGTCTGTACGACTTGCTCAGCTAGAAAATTCATGTAATTAATGTGAATGCAGTTTGAAAAGGCTACTCTGCAGAATAAATAAAGAAATATAAAGTCTAAGTTGTAGGACAAATAACAAAAACACAAAACTGGAGTGTTTCCTTTGAGGGGTCTTCACCCTCTTACCCTTGTGTGCCTACCCGCACTGTGCAGGTATTATTATTTGGGTGTTGGATCATTCTCAGCACTGCAGTGACACTGACAGTAGAGGCATGTTAGTGTATGTGTTGGTGCTGGACAGAGTGAATCACACACAGTATCTGAGTATCACTTACACACCACCACCACCTCAGCGGCACTGCAGTGCTGAGAACGATCCACAACCCAGATAATACCTGCCCTGTGCTGGTCCTTTGGGGGACAACAGACAATCTATATGTAAGTAAATTACAAATAGCTTTCATATACCCAAGTATTAAACGTATTAAAAGTATTAAACGTGTTGTGATATGTTCTAACAATATAACATTTCTGCTCTGGTGTCTTTAGGAATAAGGCAAAATTGAATGTACCATCCAAACTCCTTGGATATCAGAATTAATAATTCATCGGCGGTCCCTCGGCCTGGTTACAGATGCTAAGCTATGATTTGGCATTTGGGGGAGGGATTTGGTGAACGATGTACCATCATCATCATTATATCATGTACTATATTTCATATATTGTGCAAAATGTAGTTTGGAGAAGGAGGCTCTGCTAAATAATTGGAAGAAGTAACATTACTCCCAGCTAGCACGGAAGGTTCCCACAACTTTAGCTAACGATACCTACCTGTGGTTGCTATGAGAGGAATGAGGGATAAATAAATGACACATAGAGGAGTGCGGGTCAGTTTGGCTGTGCATTAGAGTTTGGGGATCTGCCCTGAGTGAGTACATGCAGTATGGTGGCTGTAGGTTAAAGGAAACAGTAGGGTTTGGGTAGGAGGGATGAAAATGACTGGGATTTTATGGAGGGAAAGAGGGATGGAAAAAAAGACAATCGGACGAGTGCAGGTCAAACCAGCACTGATTTCCTGCTGGGGGGTCTGCCCTAAGATGGTGTATCAGAAATGGTGTGTTTCTGGGTCGAGCATTAGTACAGTTGATGGGCGTGCAGATTTAATGCAATCTGTTATCATAGAAGTGCAAAGTACACAAAATGAACCTAATAAATTGCACAATAAGCATAGACACAAGATGTTTGGTAGGAAGACCAGCCAGTCAGTGAGCTTGTTAAGAGCACTGCATCAGCACTCAGCCAGAACAAGGTAAATGCATGAGGAGGCTGCAGCAGAGAAACTGCCGAGACAAGTTCCAGAAGCTGGGCTGTGCTGTGGACCGAGTTCTCCTGTTCCTTGAGAAAGGCCATTTTTTCCTTTCCTGGGTACATTAACTGAGAATGTGTCACTGACAGTGAGTGTCCCAGCATAGGTTCCTGTAGTTCACCACTGTTACAGCTTGGTATTAGCATTTGTAGTCATGTACAATTAGCACTGAGTGCTTCTAGCTATGTAGCTTAGCACAGAGAGGATTAATGGTTGTATACTGGTTAGTTAAAGTCTGAATGCAGTTAATGGGGAGTGTGTTATTCTATGAGTGCATAATAATTGTGAACATATAGCTTTTATGTACAGACCTAATGTGGTGAAATATTTACTGTCTGCTTTCCAGACCACACATACCTATTAGCTGTGTTTGACTTGCCACTTCCATAACCCCAAAAGGAGGATATCATAAAGGACCTAACCTATATAACACATAAATGATTACTTTATTCACCTAATTGGGTGGAATGGACGACATTCGTATGTCAGATAAGAGCTTACTAATTGACTAGCATTTAGAGGGCTGACCAGTGGTTAGCCGGTAGGCAAGTCACGATGTCACACGACCTTGGTAAACCAATGAAATGCAGGGCATGTCTTTTGACACAGACGTGAGCCAATGGCACACGTAATATTGTTTGAGAGTGAACATTTTAAATAGTTCATCCTGAAAAGAGGACTAATAGGTGTTGAAAAACCAGACTGTGGCCACCCTAGCTGTATTCGAAATGGCATACTACATACTACTCACGTACTAAATCTGCCTAAAAGTAGTATGTGGTATGCAGTATGTGATCAAATTGTAAATCTGTAGTGCACTGAAGATACCCAGATGGTGTTCTACTCCAATCAGAGTCTCTAGTATACAGGGGGGAGCTAACTTCATGGTGTACTGCGTCCTATCATGCACCGCGGCCTCACNTACAGGGGGGAGCTAACTTCATGGTGTACTGCGTCCTATCATGCACCGCAGCCTCACCAGCTCAGCCTGCTTCAGCCAAAGAAAACGGCGGCAGGTAACACTGGGGAGCAAGAACGCCGCCAACTCTGAGTATAAATGTGAGTATAGTGATTGTAGAGGGGTATGTTTTCATATTTCCTATTTCAAGCTCTAAACAGTGGATAGATACAGTAACAACAGCTCTGAGGCAAATATGAGATAACTGGTCATGTGACCAGTATACTACACTGTAGCTCGAAACTTGTTACTGTACTGCATACTACACACAGGGGGCGTATACAGTACATACTACTGTAGTATGCGGTGTGCAGTATAGTAGTGTGCCATTTCGAATACTGCCTTGGAGTAAGGATTTGGGGAAAGTAACCTGCATCCTGTTTGGAGTATTACTTCCCTTGCTGCTAACGCTACCACACCTAACCACCACCGCGTACAGCCCTTCATTAAGGTCTATAACAGTGTTTGTACCTATTCAAGGGCCCAGCCAGTGTAGTTCTGACTGTCTAATGTGTGTTCGAGCTAGATAGAGATGGTAAATGTGTATGTGTGAGTGAGAAAGAGAGAGATAATTCAGACTGTACCCTCGAACAAACGGGTAGTTTCCTGTCTAATGGGGCCTATGTTTTTAATGAGCAGTGAGCTCTTCCTGTTTGCGCACCCTCATATTCGGTCCCCCTCATTACCCCTTTATCACTCCTCCTAATCCCTCTCTTTCACTTTTTCTTCCTTCCCTCCCGTCACGTCCCTTCCCTTACATCCTTTCTTCTCTGGTATCATTTTCACAAAGCTGCTCTCCTTCGAACGCTCCATTTTGTACTTTAATTACTCCTGTTTTACCACTCCTTTCACTTTCTCTCCTGCTCTCCCTCTCTTTCTTTATTTCTCTCCCTCTCCTTGCATTAGTATGGGGGTGGGCTGGTAACTGAAGTGTCTCTATACTCCAGTGCTCCTGTGCCGCACTAATAACAGAAGCTGCAGTAATTTATGGTCTGTTGTCTGTTTTAAAGGCATCAGCATGTTTAATACACCTGCCGTACTGTCACGCTAGCCTGGTCACTGCTCCCCCCCCTCCTCCCTTAGAGCCTCCATCACTCTCTCTCTTTCTCTCTCTCCTACTTTCTTTCTTTCTCTCTCTCTTTCTCCCTTTCTGAGGCTTACTCACGCTAATGCCTGGGGCGCTAAATTCATTTCTTGCTGTTTCGGTCTTCTTTTCACCCTATTTAATTTCTTTTCCCTTTGTTTCTCTTCATCCTCCAATCCTGTTCTCCTCCACCCTACCCCAACCCCCCCATCCTGTTCTCTCCTACTCCGCACACCTCCTCAGCCCTCTATCGCTCTCTCTATCTGCCGAAGCGTGTGCATATCAGCCTTTTTTATCTGTCTTTCTTTCCATCCATCACTTTGTTTGGGCGCTGCCTCCCTCTATCAGCTCCCGCTTCCTTTGGCATTAATTCGGTATGACATCAGATCTATCGCTCTGTCTTTCTCACGCTCTCCTTCCCTTCTTTCTCCTCGGGGAGGTCACCTCTTCGTCAAGGTTCCATCCATCTGTCGCACTCCCTCTCCATCTCTCACACTCCCTCTCTCTCCATCACGCCCAGTCCCATACATGCGATGGCTCTCTCAAGCTGTGTTTCAAATCGGGCACTTCAACACTGCAGGCTTGTAGTGAAGGACTGGGTTCACACCTGGAGATACAACAGAATGTGTGGTTAATGCATGGACGATCGGGCACTACTGAAAATGAAGTGCAACTTCACTTTACCGCAGCCGTTTCATTTCAGTGAAAAGCTCTGCTGCATATTGATGTCCTCTGAACACCACATCAGCATTACCAAAGTCTGCAATGGTGTCGTGTCATGGAGTGACTCACAATGGCAGCGGGTCATCTTCAGTGACGAGTCCTACTTTTGTCTTAGTGGAGACAACCAACGAATCTGTGTGTGGAGGCTCCGTGGTCAGCGCTAAGGTGAAGGGTGTCACTCCATCTTCACCCTTACCGCAAAATCTGCAGGAACTGTCTGAGAATGTTCAAGCTGCATGGGATGGATTATCGCAGGACACCATTAGAAACCTCTACAACGCCATGCCACGACATCTGGGATGTTAACAAACATGGCGGCCCGACGCCATACTGAGAGACACTACTTCTGTATGTTTAGCTCAATCAATATTACCCATATCAGTCTAAATGTATCATCATTTATTGTTTTTAGTGACCTTTATCTTCCTTCCCAATAGCACTGCTATCCGACACTATTCTTTTGATGATGAGGGTATATATATATATATATATATATATATATATATATATATATATATATTACACAATGTATGTTATATACTATCAAGTCTGTGTGCTTTCTAGCTAATGCAAGTTCAAAAGGCATAAAAGGAGAATGTATATATGGTTTATAATGAGTTCAAAATGTATAAAATGTCTAGAAATAAGTTATCTACTCTTTTATTATTCTTACAACATCCCAAAATGAAAAATACTAGATATTTTGGCTAGATTTAAAATGATCTCACTTGCCAAGATATTTAAAAAAGATAAAATTGCCGTGCTCAAATTAAGGCACAAGAAGAGTCTCAGGCTCCAGCAGGGAGTCCTTGAGATCGGCTGCTCTGTGCTGAAAGCAGCCCAAAGCCACATGCTTCCATCCCCCCAACAGGTGCCGAGTGCAACCCTATACTCGCCAGTACGGGGCTGCCGAGAGATGGGAACAGGCCGCTTAGCTGGCGGCAGAGGAAGGGAGGGGGGATTGTCCCATGGGGCTTAGAGTGAGGGAGAAAGACCAAACACTCCAATTTCTTTGAGCCAAATTTGTGACTTCTGAACAACAGGCTCAAACAACAGGCTGCTGAGTTTGTTGAATAGTTGGCGCAATGAAGGCCTGCTGTCCTGGCTCGGAATAGCAAATTTGGACATTCCCCTTGAGCTAGCTTTGTTCTTGTTGGGAGGTGGTATCGCATTCAGCCAGTTGCATCAAGAGGAGGATAAAAAAAAGACTCTAATAAAGTAGAATTGCTGAGATTGATTGCGCTTGTGCTGAGGCAAACGTTTGCCTTTAAGCGAGTGATTAAAAGTGAAATCTTAGTGAGCTGGAAGTTGATTGCGTGCTTGGAGTCATTCAGTATCTGTTATTTTCAGTTATGCTAACACATATGGTATCATCTTACACTTCAGACCAATTAGAGGGTGCAAATGCCACTGCCTCTCTCTGAAAGGCAGGGGTGATGACATATGAAATGATCAGTGCTGGGGAACCTATGCCAAAAACCCACTTAACTAAGCTACTGGAGACTTTCCACTGAAAGTAGTTAATTGGGCATCCCAGCATAAAACTAGCATTCCATATGTCGTCTGTCGTCCCTCCTAGAAACAATGAATTCCATGCTGGTCTAAGTCGTTTTATGCTGGCTGGATGCTGGATTAGCTAGTCACCCAGCAAAGTTAGGCTAGTTGATCAGCATACCAGCACAGGCTGGTTTTGGTGTTGATCAGCATAACAGCTTCTACTGCTGCTGACCATCATACCAGCATCCTGAACGTAACATATGCTGGCTTCGCTGGTGACCAGCTTTGCTGATCTATGCTGTTTTTCTAGCAGGGATGATGTTATACAATATTCAGTAGCTCAGTGTTATATCCCTCAGCCCCATCATCTTGACAGAAGTCATGATTTTGTATTGTTTTCATGTTTTGCATTTATCAATTGTCTCTCACTACAATACCCAGCATGTATTACATAAATATACAGTCATTGGGAATGACTGTGGTGTCAGCGAATCCTGACTGCAAGCCTAGCCAATGATTTACAGGCTAATAAATACAATCATGCTAATATTAGTGTACCTTTTGCCTTTGGTTATGGATTTTGCATAATTCAGGCATAATTCAGCAGAAAATGGACACCGGTGACACGTTTTTCACATTTTCAGTCCAAGAAAATGAGCCAAACTAATATATGATATCTAGACGGCCAGGTACACGTTTGGCAAGGTCTTTACAGGAAAATCTATTCACTCTGCCGCCATATTTGCACTGCCGCCAGGCAGTTATGCTGCGTACGGTATACTGACTGTACGAAGTGTAACCGTAAAAAATCACTTCAATTTTTTACATGCAATTGAGCTTTTAGGTTGGACCAACAAAACACTTTTTACAGTGTATGAAGACCCTGCATATATTTTTCTTTGCTGGGTTAAATAGCACATGGATCTAACAGGAGCGCATCAGTATTTAATTTGTTTCACATTCATTGCAAGTTTAGTGTTTTCACCTATGTAAAAGTCATGTCTTAATAATTGTATAATTTCAAAATGTGTTTCTCAAACCCTGGTCCTGGTCCACTATGCCCTGCACATAACAGCACTTTCCTGGCTCCCTGATTCAACTTATCAGCTCATTAACGAGCCCTTCCAGATTTGCAGGGGTTGTGTTAAAGCAGGGTATCCTCTGAAATAGCAGGGCAGCATGCCTCCAGGACTAGGGTTCCAGAGCTGCAAGTAAAATCATTGTTTCAAAAACATATTTGAAATCCCTGTTTGCACAGATCTCTACAACGAAGGGTGACTTTCCCAGCTAGCGCTACAATATTGCTGATTTCCTGCCTCGCAGCTTTCAAAACCATCAAGAAAAACTATTGGCTCTATTTCTTGATGGACAGAACTTTCTTAGTTAAAAGGATACCATGCTGAGCATTCATATGACCTTGCTAAGTTTAGCTTTTAGCTGATTGTCCTCCCCATCTGATGAGTCATTTCTGTCCAGTAATCCATCACATCCATGGCCGTGATGATCTGAGGACAGCTTTTATGATTATTCACTGGCCATGAGATATTTGGCTTCCTAGCCGTAACAAAGCTATCTAGCTTCCTTCTGGATTGGATAGCAGGAAAAAAACCTGGAACAATCAGCAGAGGCTAACTGTATGATTGCAAGTAGGCCTGTTTAAATGTTTCATTTTGTCCATGGAGCACCAGCTGCCATGGAGTGAAAAGCAGTTATGCTAGGCCCTCCACAGTTTACCACCGTTAAAGCTATCTTATAAACATTAATTCGTAATGAAATCACACTTAGATTGATGCTGATGATAGAAGCTGATCATCAATGAGCTAACAGATGCTCAACAAGGTTTGCTCTCCTAATTAGAAGTTGCCTTCTGCATTTTTTGTTTAGCACATTAACGTCAGTAACACAAGAGAGAGGAAACGGCCTTCTCACAGCCTTTTCATCAGTGCCTAGATAATCAAATAGAGATGAAGGCCCTGATGAAGCTCTTCGGATGGGCAGTGAAATGCAAGTCCAGTCGCATTGATGTATCTATACAGTTAGAGTATCTATGACCCAAATGACCTTTACCACAGATGAATACCAAATAATTATTATGGTGGGTATTGTAGCATTTAAAGATAAGTCAAGAGACTCCGGATATCACTGATAAAGATTAAAAATGGAATTAAATGTGATTATACAATCATGTGCTTGGAAAACCTCTCTCTTGCAAGGTGAACAGTAACAATAGATGTCATAAAAATATTAATACCAGTAATAACATTGGTCTAAGTGGTTTTGGAAATCCTTAAATTAGCGCAAGCTCCAGTAAAAGGAGAATACCGGTGAACCTACTAGTGCATAACAGCACCATGCATGTATGTCTTTGGCATACACATACAATATATATATTATTATTATATATTAACCTCAACAGACAAAAAATGAGTACCTAATACCGTGTAACGTACCTAATACCGTGTAATACCTCCATGAGCACGATTAACAGCTGTGATTTAATTTGGCATGGACTGGAAGTGTCTGGATGTAGGCCACATCAGTGTTCAGGCACTCTTACATCAAAGAATGGTGCAGTTGGGTCAGATTTCTTGGATGCCTTGGCCTGGTACAATTCTGAGGAGAGTTTCCTGTAGACTGGGTTTTAGCCACTGCTGGTAGACCCGTATGACCGTACGCTTCCATACACCTGCAGATTCAGCTACTTCCTTCACACGATGGTCTTTGGCACACCCAAATGCAGTCACTCCTTTTAGCCAATCATTAACATCTGCTTTGGAGCCATTTACCACACATGGAACGAGACATTCACTGCACTGTACCACCTCTTCTCAATCTGTGAATTCTGTCATTCACACCCCGCAGGTATTTATGGCCCCATCATCTTCATGCAGCACCATCTGCAATAACCTGAAGTTACTACCAACTTAGATAGAGAGCTTATATTAGGCCAGAAGCTTATCTCTGAATACATCTCGAGCATAAGGCAGCATATTCATAACCAGCTCATGTAGAGTTCTGAGAGTTTTTACAGGCATTAAACTCTACAGACGACCTGTTCCTGTCACCACCTCTGTGAACAATTATGACTCTTTATGCTTCTCTAGAATGGAGCATTTCACACTGAACCACTCTGAATGGCTTTGTTCACATCTTACCCATTTAATTATGAAGACATTTGAAGACAGAAACTGGAATTCCCTTTTGAAACATACATTTCTGGACATACCCAGCCTTCTGCAGCAGAATTTAGGGGAGCATGCAGATAGGAAATGGGGAGGGGGGGCGGTGTTGTGGGAGGAAGGGTGACTTTTGCTCCAGATGTAACATTTTCCAAACTGAAAACATATTTTGAGGAAAAAATAAAAATGCCGAACACGCGGCAGAGAATTGCACTCCAGCTGAAGGTAATAACTGAGCCTTGTCCCAAACTGGAGGCTGGGTTTCATCAGGGCTTCCCCCAGCACCGGGACACGACAGTAGTCAGTCTGTGTGGATGGAGAGACGAGGGAAGTGATTTAGCAGAGAGAGTGGGGGAACACGGCTTTCCTGTGGTACCTGCTCCAGAGGAGGCGGCAGGAGACACACAGCATTCAGAGGAGCTTTCAGAAGAAAAACGGAGTGTCAATCACACAGGCCCGAGTAAAACGTGTTACACACCCCTACTCTCACACGGCCTGATGGGCCACATCAGTCTCTCCCTCTCTCTTTCCGTCTTTCTCTCCATTTCTTATATATTGATATCTTCTCTTTCTTTGTTGGCGCATTTTTCTCACGCTAAGCGTTTCTTTCACTCTTTCTCTCACTTGCCTGCGCCTTCATCATATATGCTTGTAGCATAACTGTAGAAGATAGAAAGCACTGAGAAATTGGGCTAGAGTATTACAGGTTTGAGGAACAGGAAGGAGAAGGGGTGATGGCTGGCTGCTAAAAACATGTATCTCCAAATGGCAAGTTTACCTGAGAGGGCCAAAACCTCATTTAATTTGAATGTAAATCAAGGGAACCAGGCTTTTTTCCAAGCAGTTTAGGGCCATTTAAACATAGTGTAAACAGCAGCTGCTGCATTCAAATGATGCATAAAAGTAAAAATGGAGATGCATGTTTTTCTTTGGACACTGGTCTATATATATATACATATATATATATATATATATATATATATATATAGACCAGTGAAAACATCTGAGATGGTTAAGAGGATGTTATAAGATCAGGGAAACTTCTGGGCATTTTTGCTTATTCAAGTAAATTGTCTTATTCTGTTGGCAGCTGCTTTTCAGACATAGTGCTCGAATCTGCCAAACCTGCCAAAACAAAATCTGCAGATGGAAGACATTTTCACTACATAAAATTACCTAAAACAAATTACAGTGTCTACAAATAAGTGAAAAAAGCAGGAGTCAACACTGACTATTGCCCAGTGTCCCTTGCCAAGCATTTCACATTTTGGCCTCTAAAAATACAGAGACTGCATCCAACTTGGACAAATGCTTTTTAAACTAGACCACATGTGATGTTTTTACACATTTACAAACATACACCAATAATAACAGAACAACCAGTTGGAGGCTCCAGAGTGGTGCTACTCTCCCTCCCAAATAGAGTGTCTCTTAACTGATGTAATACTGTGGACTAGGCAGTTAGTGTTCTCCTCCAAGCATGTTGAGCTGCCCAATAAGATGTTGTAGTGCTTCACATGATTGGAGGAATCATGTGCTCCTACACCCTCAAAGATTGGTAGCATGACATAGTTGGGGGAGATCTAGCTAACAGGTGGAATTGCTAATGAGTGAACTTACATCCACTTAATAATCTGGTAATTGCAACAAATCCACTTTTGTCTGTAATTTATTCAGCATGTTTATATGCACTTTGTTGTCATAACGCAGAGTCGAGTGAAGTCTGATCTCAAGCATGATGTCAGTTTCCACATGTTGGCATAATGGCAGATATCACATATTCATTCTTTGCCAGCAGTAACTCATTCAGAGAATACAATATAGCCACAGCTTTCATGCACTGTCATGCAACACATGCACTGTCATAGTATACTGATCTTCAGCAGTCCGAAGTAACAAATCTGCAGGGTGGTGGGTCAGTGATTCAAATGCTAAACAAAATTTAATCTGGTTGACAGTGAAGAGAAAGGGTTCCCATCAAGTCATTCCCTGCCTTGACTTGTATAAGGAAAACAACTTTGAGTTTACATGGATTACTGATAGCATAAAGCAACAGTTTTCCAGGTTTTGGTACTGAAACATGCTTGTTAATTGTGAACACAATGTATATACAACAAACACGTTTCTACAATACTATATATTTTTACAAATCCTGACTAAATGACTTACCAACTTATCATCAACTTATCATTTCCTGCAGTTTGGTATAGGAAGGAGGATTATACCAAGTTATACCAAACTCCCAAAGTTTATTTATTTCATAACTCATTTTCTGGTCTTTTGTGTAATCCAACCAAGGCTATAACTAAGGACGGCACTGACATTTAATTAATCTGTATAATGTATATACACACGTATACGTCTGCTTTGTATAATAAAACTTTTTAAAAAGAAAAAAAATCTCAAATTCATCTTCATCAGCCTTGAATAAATCTCTCTTAAGAACATATTAAAAATTCATGTTATAAATTTTGCACTTTCTGTTCCCTAAAAAAAACAGATGGTTCAATGAATGGTTTCAGAGAACCCATTTGTAAATGAGATGCGTGGTTGTGTTTTAAACCCCTTCTAACCCTTACAGGGGGCATAGAATACATAGAATAGCATACCTTTATTCAGCATTTTAAATTGCTCTCTGATGTCAGGTATGTAATGCCCAGTTTTGAGAAACTGTTCTGAGTGAAACATTCAGAACAAACTAACAACTCTGCACGAAAGTTGTCCTGGGTCTTGTTAAAGAAGTTGGCTTCCTATGCACCCGCTTGTTTTATGAATTTGCCGTTCTACCTTAAACTGTGGCACAGTTACATTCTAGCACCTGTACAAGCCGTAGCATTTAAGGTGGAACGGAGCATCCCATTAGAGAGCTGGCGAGTAGGAAACCACCTTCAGCCTTGTTTGAAGATGAAAATAAATAAGGAACCCACTGACAGTTCCGTTCCTTAGAAAGGGAATGAAAGGTGCCGACATCCCCTTCACAGCCTGGAAAGGTAGACTTCACCACATCATCCACCATTTTTTTGCTGTTGCTCTGTTGTTGTGTTTTTTTACTGTCCTCTATTGTTAATGCAGTATTTGTATTAGAAGGAGGAACAACAGTGTTGAGATTCACCATATGTCAGTAGGTCATGTACCAAACTCTCCTTACTCAATTATGCCACTGTAAATACAGTTTTCCATTCCATGGCATCTTTAAAGAACCTCCACACAATGCAAATGTTGGGGTAGGAACATTACAGTATGTGAAGGTTCTTTAAATCTTTGAGAGGTTCTTCCCACGCAGAAACATGGTTCTTTATGGAACCAGAAGAGGTTCTTCTCCGGATCAAAGTACCCTTTTAGCTCTTTTTGACCAAAAGAACCCTGGCTGTTGAACTGGTTTTGTTCAGGCTTTGTAGAACCTTGGTGTTGTCCAGGGAACCTGTCTCTGTTAGCTTTTATTGGAACCAAGGAATTTCAACAGATACGTCATCAACATCAACAAAGAGTGTTGCACAGTGATTCTAAATACTCCGAACAAGATGGCGGAGCATATAGATTACCCATGAGTATCTGTGCTGTGCACCGATTAACTACTGTTAATTAGACAACGTAGAAGTGTTTCTTCAGCAGACCTCTGGGTGTCGCCACGCATGGATGTTGTCACGGTTTGTGCTGAAGAACCTACTGCTATTTTGTTCCAGCTTGGAATGAACGTTTCAGGTTCCGAACGTATTTATTTTTGGTGGAAATGTGCAGAATGGTTCAGAATTAGGTTGCACGAACTGGAACGGAACCTGTTTCACGTTGGTGGAAAAGGTCTATTTGTGGAGCCTCTGTTTAACAATGATATATTCAAAAAGACGAAGGTGCTCGGCTGGTTAGCCTTGCACCAATGCAACAGAGTTCTTCTTAAAGGTCTGTGCAAAGTTCATGAGTGTCTCTAAAACAGGTATGCCTTGTTCCATTGGTGGTCTCACAGTGTTGTTCTACAAGAGAAAAGAAGACATTCTGCTTCAGAGACCCTTTTTTACTCATTCGCTCAAATTACAACTGAGAAAAAGGAGATCATAACTTTCAAAAAATAAAGGAATACTGTTGATGAATTCCAGGGTAAAGCCTTTGACTCCCACCAGAGCCTTTCAAAATGAGTCATTTCCAAAGTGTTACAAGTGTCCTGCAGGGGGTTTACAGCAGTCTTTCTTGCTAATGGGTTTCAGAGGCTTTGGAAACGAAGGGCTGCTTTCTCTTCAGGTGGTCCTGTGCTACTCTTAGGCCCTATGCCCTGTGAGTTTGGCCTTTTAAAACTGTCTTTCCAGAAGGTTTTAGTGTAAAGTGCCCCTGTACTTTACCAGATGTGCATCTTTTTCCATTGCTGTAATCTCCTCTGTAATTCTGATGTCCTCTTTCTGACAGGGACATGGAAAGTGCGTGTGCCAAGGGTGCCAAAGCACCTGCGGATTTCAGCACAGTTATACAGCAACTGCTGAAACTGATTTTACAGATGTCAGAACTTTAAAATAATTGAAGGGCAGTAAGTATATATGTACTCTGTAAGACATTTCTGTAGTTTACCCAGCATTATTACTGTACTGTAAGCTCACAGGGCAAAGCATGAACCTGTGACTGAAATGTACCTACAAAAGCATGCAACACCTCCACGAGTACCAATAACAACTGTGATTCAATATGGCATAGTCAGATTGACAGATTTCCTGTAGACTGGGATTAGCCAACAGGGGCTATAAATACCTGTGGGTTGTGAGTGCCGGGATTCATAGATTCATGAGAACAGGTGGTACAGTGCAGTGAATGTCTCGTTCCATGTGTGGAAAATGGCTCCAAAGCAGATGATAATGATTGGCTAAAAGGAGTGGTTGCATTTGGGTGTGCCGAAGACCATAGTGTGAACGAAGTAGCTGAATCTGCAGGTGTATGGAAGCGTACGGTCATACGGGTCTACCAGCAGTGGCACAAATCCCAGTCTACAGGAGACTCTCCTCAGGAT
Organism: Semaprochilodus insignis; assembly: GCA_034552555.1. Lineage (NCBI taxonomy): Eukaryota > Metazoa > Chordata > Actinopteri > Characiformes > Prochilodontidae > Semaprochilodus > Semaprochilodus insignis. Next base: position 60,510,601 of record CM067474.1, read on the forward strand.
TGTGCCAGGGAAGGCATCCACCAAATCTGACCCAACTGCACAATTCTTTGACGCAAAGGTGGCTGAACACTGATGTGGCCTACATCCAGAAACTTGTCCAGTCCATGCCAAATCGAATTGCAGCTGTCATTTGTGCTTGTGGAGGTATTACATGTTATTAGGGATGTTTCAGTCACAGATCACTCATTTTTTGTCTGGGGAGCTTATATATTTTGCTCAGTATGTATATTTGATGACAAAATATCTTCTGGATAAATAATTAACTGATGTGTGAAGTTATAACTCCTGCTGTGTTCATAATTAGCCAGTGTTTCTAAAATAAGAAGTGAGAAGTGAATGGCATGTAACCAAAATGAAGCCTGAGCAGTGTGCTGGTGTAGTGTCTGAACCCATTTGGTGATATCTGTCTTACATGTGAGTTTATTACATATTCATATGCTGGAGACCGGATAATTGAGGATAAAGGTAGTATAACTAGGTAAAGAAAGAGACCAAGAGGGGCTCAGGTGCACTTTGGATGCCTCCATTTGGAAGCTGGTGCAATGTGTGAAGGCATGCGTACATTTTAAACAGAGATGCACTGGTACCACTTCTTCCAATAGACATACCTGATCCATAAATATAGGCTCATACTGAGCTCATATCATCCCGATAACAATACTAACTCTGTCCATCCTAACTAACCTATTTTTCAGATATTAATACAGTACAATTATATTTTAAAAATATTTTATTTTGGTCAAATATATATACTGTGTCACAAATAAAACCAACTCAGCTTGACTACTAGGTTATATATATTAATAATATATTAATAATTATATAATAATTAACAATATGGAAACCTTTTTTGTTTACTTATATATGTACTATATACAGTTAAAAAAATAGTAATAATGTTGTCCATGTCTAGAACCAGGTTTGAAATATGACACTCCAGGACATTAGTGTGTTTGGAATATGACACTGCAGGACATAAGCGCATTTGGAATATGACACTGCAGGACATTCGCTTATTTGGAATATGACACTGCAGGACATTAGCTCATTTGGAATATGACCCGGCAGGACATTAGCACATTTGGAATATGACCTTACAGGACATGAGCACATTTGGAATATGACACTGCAAGACAGTAGCATGTTTGGAATATAACACTGCAAGACATTAGCGAGTTTGGAATATGACATTGAAGGACGTTAGTGTATTTGGAATGTGACATTGCAGGCCATTAGCCTGTTTGGAATATGACACTGAGGATGTTAGCATATTTGGAATATGAATTTGCAGGACATTGGCATGTTTGGAATATGACACTACAGGACATTAACATGTTTGGAATATGACATTTCAGGAAATGAGTGTGTTTGGAATATGACATTGAGGACGTTATTATGTTTGGAATATGATTTTGCCGGACATTAGCATGTTTGGAATATGACTTGGCCGGACATTAGCGTCTTCGGAATCTGACTTGGCCAGACATTAGCGTGTTTGGAATATGACTTGGCCGGACATTAGCGTGTTTGGAATATGACTTGGCCGGACATTAGCGTATTTGGAATATGACTTGGCCGGACATTAGTGTGTTTGGAAAATGAATTGGCCGGACATTAGTGTGCTTGGAATACTGGAGAACATGCATTTAGAATATGAAATTGCAGGACTTCAGGGCAATTGTATCTAGCGAGTTATAATATCCACTTTTTGAGAGGCCTAATGAAACTGCTGAAACTTTTTCAGAGGCCTACTGAGACGTTACTGATCTGCTCAGCTTTCCATTAAAGAATGTGTATCTATGTGTTTTTATTGTTTTGTTTTATCTTGTTTTGCGAGCACCTCTAGAGCTGTGTTAAAATCCACCATGAGCTACTTCAGGAACGCAAGCTGAAGCTTTTGGAAAGTCTCTGGATAGATGTTAAACAGGCTGTGCATGTAAGACAGCTTAAGAAAATTGTAATACCTAAAGAGTTGTGCAAAGAGGAATGGTGAAGGAGACCTAGCTGTTTACAAGCAGGGGTTGTCTTTGAACTAGGCAAAGGTAGGCGGCTGCCTTTGGCCCCCGTAAACCAAAGTCCCAATGTCTTGGTGTCTGAAATATACACACACACGTTTTAAAAATAGCTGTTGTTTGTGATAGTGCTGAGTAATGAGATGCAATCTCATTTTATTGGCAGAGACGTGTATGTTTCAGATATAGATGCAAGCTATATAAGAGATCATTTTACTTCATAAAAATACTTAAGTAAAAAAGACGTATAGGAATGGTTGATAGAAAAGATACTATAATAAGTTAATAAGTTATCGTAAGAAATAATCTTCTCAGTCTTTTTAATATTTTCTTGTAACAATACCTGCCATTAGATCTGCCATTGGATTTATCGACTACCTTTTAAATTGCATTCAGGGGCCCCTTTCCTGTCTTTTGCCTAGAACCCCAGAATCACTACATTCCAGCCCTGTTTGCAAGTGTGCTTTCGTGAGACATGTGAATGATTCAAGTTTCACGCTCTGCCGTGCATGTGACATAAGCAAGAAAGGTCTTTTGTCTTGGTGGAGACGACCAACGAATCCATGTGTGGAGGCACCGTGGTCAGCGCCAAGATGAACAGCTGTCACGCATCACACGTCCAGAAGGCCTGGTGTCACTCCATCTCCACCCCTACTACACAGTCTGCAGGAACTGTGTGAGAATATTCAAGCTGCATGGGATGGATCACAGGACACCATTAGGAACCTCTACAACTCCATGCCGAGACGTCTGGCATGTTGGGTTAGCAAACATGGCGGCCCGACACCATACTGAGAGACACTACTTCTGTAGGTGTAGCTCAATAAATATTGATCATATCAGTCTAAATGTATCATCATTTATTGTTCCTGGTAATCTTTATCTTCCTTCCCAATAGCACTGCAGTCCAACACTTCCTTCTGGATGCAACTCTTCTTTTGATGTTGAGTGTACATCGACGACTTGCTCTTGACATTCACTTATTTTTGATATTTAAAAATCCCAATCAAAACACATTTCTGATGTGTTCGAGACACTCATTTTTCCCATAACCACCAGACACTCCCTCACAGCACACAAACACCACAACACGCTCACGTACTGCAACAATCAGCCGCACGGACTTAGTAGAACGCATGAGTAAGACCACACACACTTTGCGAGTCTATTTAAGTTCTCAGAGCAAAGTGCAAGGTTGGAGAGGGTTAAGGGGTCGATACCGAGACCAGCTGACATGCAGCAAATTGGTTTGTGTTTTTCATTCTGGTGAATAATTCATAGACGCCTTTCGCTCAAGGACGTCTCGCCGTTTTATCTCTCCTCCGCTCTCATCTGTACATCTAGCTTCTCCTCCTGCCAGGATTTCCTCTCTCCTGCTAGATCTTCTCCCTACTGCTCCATTTCAATCTCTTCTTTCTTTTCCTCAATCCCTTGCTACCTGCTCCCACACACACCAAAACTTCCTCAACCTCGACTCTCTTCTGTTTCTCTTCTGCTTTTCTCCTCGGAATTCCTCAGATGTCTCCACCTCCCTCCTCCCTCCCATCTTTTAACGTCTCACCATCCCAGCCAAACATCCCTTTACTTCTCCCTGAGGTTTCTCTCCAACTCGCTCTCTGTCTCTTTTCTTTTCTCCCTGTCCATCTAGAAATGCAAATCCAGCTCCACTGTGTCTTTCAAGGATACATAAACTCGCTTTATACAAACTGGCCACTTTATTAGAAACCCCTTTCTTTCTAGCTCCACCTTCTTTGTCTCACAACTGAACCGTAGCCCATCCGCTGATGCAGAGTTTGTGCTAGTGGTCAGTTTCTGACCACAGAGTCGTTCTTGGCTGCATATTTTTCGGTGGCGGACCACTCGAAACCTAGCCCTGCCGTGCTGGGATACAATGTCTGGACAACAGCTGCCATGTGGTCAGAAACTGACCAATCATGGGCTGATAAATTGTGCAGCAAAATTACAGGCTGCAGTCTGTAACTGTACGCCTGAGTGGTGGACCTTAAACGTGTGTGTGTGTCTAAAACAAAAAGGCCAGTGAGCGGGTTTCAACAACACGCTGAGAACGTCTGCACACATAGGGTGCCAAATATTCCTTCCCGTCTCCTCTGCTGCCTCCCTTTCTTTCTGTCTCATTCTGAGAGTGTTTTCTCTTTTCCGTCACCCCTCCACATCTCCACCTCTCCATTAGTTCTTTAGTGCTGTCGGAGCATGTAAGGTAAAGTACTTAGAGAGCTGAGACCTGAATAGACTGTAGTGACATTGTGACAATAATACATGATGATGATGATGATGATGATGAACACAGAGACACGAGAATAACAGTCACGCTGGCTTTCAGTCCAAGACTTCTGCCTTTCTACCTGTCTCTCTTTTACTCTCTCTCTCGCTCTCTCACTCTCTCTCAATCTCTCTCTTTCTCTCTCTCTCTGTCTACTCTCTCCTTGTATCTCTTCCTCTCTTTCTATTTCTCTTGATCTACTTTTTTTCTCTATTTCTGTCTCTCTACCTCTGTCTCATTCTCTTTCATGCTTTTCTCTCTCATTCTCTTTCATGCCCTTTGTAATGTCTCTTTCTCGTCTTCTCTGTCTGTCTCTTTTGTTCTTTCTCTCATTCTCTCTCTCTTGCACTCTTCTGTTTTATCTTTCTCCAGTATTCTCTCTCTCTCTGTCATTTTCTCCCAATCTCTCCCGCACTCTGTGCTTTTCTCGCTCTCTTTCTCTTTTGCTTTACTCTTTTACTTACTCTGTTTTCTATCTCTTTCTGAGTCTCTGTCCCTCGTTCTCATTCTCTTTCTCAATCTTTCTCACCTCTTTCTTTCTCTTTTATTTTTCTCTCTATATGTTTTGGTCTCTCTCTCTCTCTCTCTCTCTCTCTCTCTCTCTCTCATCATTCTCTCTCTATCTCTCCTACACTGTCCTTTTCTCT
>CM067474.1:60518050-60531325 GCA_034552555.1 Semaprochilodus insignis
AAGAAAGAAAGAAAGAAAGAAAAGAAAACAGAAAAAAAACTAAGAGACAAAGTAAAAAGAAGAGAGAGAGACTGGGAGAATGAAGGGGAAAAGAGAGAAAGAGAGAGAATGAAAGAGAAGATGGAGAGACAGGGAGTAGGAAAAACAGAAAGAAAGAAAGAAAGAAAGAAAGAAGGATACAAAGAAAAGAAACTAAGAGACAGAAAAAGAGAGCTAAAAAAGTATGACTGAGAGAGAGAGACGGAGAAAGACAGAATAGAGACGAAGACAAAGAGAGGACTAGAGACAGATAAGTATGGTAGTGAGAAAGACAGATAGAGAAACAAAGTGAGATACTGAGAAAGAGAGAGAGAGAGAGAGAGACAAAGAGAGAGTGAGACAGACAGAGAGTGAGAGAGAAAGAGACAGAGAGGACTAGAGACAGGTAAGAATGATAGTGAGATTGAAACACGGTTAGAAACCGATAAAGAGAGACATGGACGTTACTGTCACACTGTACAGTTTGACTGAACTTGGCTTGCTTCTGATACCAGCTTCTTGTAACTTGTTGTTCCGTCTCATTGTAGCTGGTCATCACTGTGACGCTGCATGGAACTGCCGTGACCTGAAGGAAACAGCTAGCATTGGCATATGTGTTAAGTCATAGAGTCTCTCTGACCAATCAATAGTCTGCAGCATTTTTACTTGGCCTTTAGGGATTGGCTCCGTTTGCCTGGAACCTTGACGGAGGTGATACCCAAAACAGTACAAGGTGCCAAGACAGCACTCACTCATCTTCTAAACTGATTCATCCTTCTGGGTTGCAGGAGCCTATCCCAGTGCTCATTGTGCAGAAGGCAAGAAACAGCCTGGACAGGTTACCAAAGCATCGCAGGGCAGACACACAAGACATATACATTCACACCTAGGAGGCAATTTAGCATCTCTAGTTCACATGGCTGCACGTCTTTAGACTGTGGGAGGAAGCTGGAGCGTCAAACCCTCACAGAGACAGGGAGAATGTGCAAACCCAACACAGAAAGGGTGCTCTGGCTCGGAATCGAACCCAGGCCCTTCTTGCTGTAAGCCACTGCGCCACCATGCCGCTCTACCAGGTACCAGGTTTAACTAAAGGGAAGCTAAAAAAGACAGGCACAGTCGAGTCGAGTTGAGCTCAAAGCATGAGGCGGAAAAGTGGCTTTTGATGCTGTGGAGACTTCGGACTGATCTTTAGGTTACTATGTACTGTATATACTATTACTACATATTACTGAGACTGGTCTCTATAAGGAAGACAACAGTGTTCTGTTTACAAGACAGGAGAAGAGACACATCCCCAGGCATATCCATTAATCTGTACAGTGGATATGGTTTTAAGCTTCCGGTTAGGGCTGAATTCCAGTTAGATTCCAGTTAATTCCAGAATTCCAGGCTGAAGGTGTGGCAACAGAAGGCAAATGAAACACCCCAGAAAAACAGGGTGTTCTCTCTGAAATGCTGAGTGATAAGACTTAATTGTCTGATGCTGCACTTCTTTTCATTTCATATTTCTCCTGCCGTTTTAATCAGCTATCCTCAATAGATCCAGTGGAAAAAGTCTGTGCTGACCACACTGAAGTCCAGGCCGCTCTGAAAGTGCACCACATGCTTCTCGTCCCTTTGCAAGCACTAAACCCAGCAGCTGTGTGCAGGAGCGGTGTTTGTGTTTCGGGCCCCTTGTCTTTTTGCCAAGAGCCGCATGCTGGAACCGAGCAGAATGATCTAGAACAAAAAGACAGCGACGGGTCCGAGCTTTTATTCCGACCCATTTGCTTTACGTCGGATTCGGACGTGGCTGAGTGAAGCTCAGTGGAGTGTGTGCGCCGTTCCTGGGCTCGTGAACAAAAGCCAGGCGCTGCATGAAGCTTTTGAGAAGGAGGCTCCCCGCATCCGCAGAGAGAGACACAAGCGGTACGATGCGCTGATCTGAGAACAGCCTCACCCTGCTGAGTCTGCTGTAATGGCTGAGGAGGGGTAAAGCTGCTGCTGCTCCATCAGTGCAGACAGCTTCATACAGGTGTGAGTCATTACCAGACCAAGCGAAGTTTCAGAGACAGAGACTGAGGCGAAGAGAGGACAGCAAGGAGCCGGCCAAAAATACCCCCCACGCATACTTACAGAAGTATGCACTGACAGATATTCCTACAGGCATATTTATTCCTAGGCAACTGGCATACATATTTACCAGACATACACATACAGTATTGTACTTCCATATTCAGACATGTATTCATTCATGAAAACACACAGGCATATAGACATATGTACAAGCATATTAACATTGCCTAAAGAAACACATTTAGATTTTTATTTTTAAGATAAGATAAGATAGTCCTTTATTAATCCCACAGTGGGGAAATTTACAATGTTTCAGCAGCACAGAGGAAAGAACAGAAGTGTCTGGAAATATGCAAATAATAAATAAGATCTATATATACAAAAAATACAGAAAATATAAACAAAAATACTAAAAATTTAAATTTAAATCTAGAAGACTAAGGCCAGAGGAAACATTTTATGTAAAATTCATGATGACTGGACAGAAAGGAATGATAAAATAATTTTTTTCATTAACTTATATTGAAAGTATAAAAAGGTTTTTATCTTCTCCTGTAAAGTTACTATTCTTGAGTCTGGACTAAGCAAAAATCAAATTTACATAATTCCCACCTTCGGCACATGTAGTCTATCAGCCAAGGTACATTTGGTGTCTGAAGCTTGAAATTACATTGTAAACTTACATAATACCATCTTCCAATCAACAGTTTAGAAAAATGTCAGTAATAATTCAAAATATAGTTTTCCTTTAATTTACTTTGATAATTCAAATGTTACAGTAAAGAAGTGTTTACACAGTTTATTAGCACATTGTGTTACTACATCAGATTTGGTCTAAAATGCTAGAAGGTTGTATCATGATGCTGGTGTAATGCTAGAATTTGTCAGAACCTACAAATCAAAAATACATTATGATTGCATACACTGAAACATAAAGCAACATCTGGGCCAACTGGACTAACTAATTAAATCATGACAGAAAAACATATTAGCCAAAATCTGTGTGTAAGAGCACTGGATTAAGACAAAAACTGTTTATAAAAGCACTGGATTAAGACAAAAACTGTTTATAAAAGCACTGGATTAAACCAAAAACAGTGTATAAGAGCACTAAATTAAGCCAAAGACTGTATATTACAGCACTAGATTAAGCAAAAGATTGTGTATTACAACACTGAATTTAGCCAAAATTGTAAACTAAATCACTGGATTTGACCAGGATTGTAAATAACACCACGGGATTAAGACAGAGATTGTAAATTACAGCTCAAGATTGGACATGCAGCTTGCTATGTTATATTGGTGCTGGGTCACCTTCAGAGGTCTTGAAGAGTTAAATGCTTAAACAAGTCAATGGCATGTTAGGTAGGTGGTCAAAATGACCATGCGTGGAGCCTGATGGGAGTCCTTGACTCGCAGTAAAAGAGAGACTTTACACTGTATATAAATAATAGTTATAAATAAAAACTGACAAGGTTAACCCTTTCAATGGCCAGGCCTTCATTCCTCACTCGTATAACTCTCTCCTCACTCCTAACTCACTTCCATTCCTCACTCAGCTGAACTGAATAATAAGCCTTGGGCTCAAATAAGCCTGGAAATTTAAAGGAGTGGTTCGGTGAAAAATCAAATTGACACAGTTTTCCCCTTATCCCAAATGTAATCGATCAGCCAAAACATGCTGTCCAGATTTTGTTGCTGTATTGCTATTTATTGCCATATATGCCCAAAGATTCAAATACTTGCTTCAGGAGACTTAATGAGCTATATATGCCACCTTTAAATTACCAGTTAAATCAGGCAGAATAGCAGTAATAGCAAATACAGACTGCATTTACAGACTTATGTTGAACTCTAATGAACGACATTATCACTGCATTACCCTCAGCTCTGCAGTACTGTTCAGCCTTCAAGCTATAAAGCATCACCAATGGAGAAGGCACTCCCAAGTAGAACCACCGGTTAGTAGGCCAGGCTTGCTTACTGTAAGACCTCTGATTCTCTAAACCTCTCACAGTTTCTGGTACACATGCTTTGGCCATTGATTCAGTGTTGATTCACCAGCACTCATGGTTGCACATTTGTGTTAACCTTAATGTCAGTACTGATGTTGATTTCGAGTTGAAACAACTTCCACCAACTTGTGATGGCAAATGTTAGTGGAATTTGTGCCTGACAACACGAGATTATAGTAATGCAACTGCTCTGTATACAGAAGACTGGCGCTTTGATCCTCACCCAGCCACTGCCGCCATGTAGTAATAAAGTGTTTGGGCATGTCTCCAAGCCCCGCATTTGCCTACCATTGTGAGTTTCTCTGGATTAGAGTGTGTCTGCTAAATGCCTGAAAATGTAAGCAATGTTCTCTGCATTTTGTAAACACTGAACTGAATTTAATACGCTTTCAGCATTGAATCAACACCGCACAATCGTAGGGTAATTAGATCAACAGCTCTTCAGCCATCAGTGAGTGCTGTTGAATCAACCGTAGTTTGCTATCTGTACAGTGCAGTATGTTGTGAGGTATGCTGTCAAAATGTTGCTTGACTTCATGATTCTAAAATACACCAGACAGAAGAACTACAGCATGACATTATTAAATCATACTTGCTGTAGATTGAGCTTGTTGTTCCCGCATATCCCACAGACGCTGGACCAGATTGAGATCTGGGGAATCTAGAGGCCAGGGCAATACAGGACCAGACATAGATGAGCCTTGGGTACCCAACAGACCAGTAGCTGGTTCATGGCCAGCCCCTCCATGGACCACTGTTGGTAGGTACTATGGTCACACAGATTAGTGGACTTATCAACATTACTGTTCAGTGATGATGCTTTAAGCTTGATGTCAACTAGCTGCTGATCATGTGATTGTGATGCTTCCAACATGGCCGCCTCAAAGACAACGCCTGGGTGCCTAGTGATTTCAGGGTCCATATCTCTGGTTTCTTGAAGGCTAGCAATGCAATCCAGGGCTCGTTGGAAAGGGCATGCTTGTCACGCTCTACTGATCTGTGGAGTTTGGCTTTACTCTAACATTTTACCTCCGATCTATACTGCTTCAAAGATCAGATACTGAACGTCATTATCTCTGGCTTCCTGTGTCTTTAGAATCATGTGTCATCGGAATTGTGTGTCTTCAGGGAGAAGGAGCATAGTGCCCTATAATCCTGTAAAGTTTGAAGTAAGTTGCTCTTATTTTTGTTGAGTTACCGCGCTCTAAATTTCTCTGGCTCTCCAGACCTCCGCCGCGGGCAAGCGTCTCAGCAAGGGTGCACCTATGTCGGACACAAAATTCAGGGTTCTGTATCTCTAGTTCCCTGAGGGCTAGCAATGCTTGTTGGAAAAAGGACATCATGCTCTACTGATCTGTGGAGTTTGGCTTCATCACAGATTTTTCACGTTTTCTTCTGATTTGACCTTCTTCATAATGTGGTCAGCAGTTATTCCATGTCATCTCAACTTTTGTCACATAACTGTTGACACATAACCTCTAGTAGGTACTCACCACAAGTACCCCATTTCAGAGATGCTCTGACCCAGTCATCTGGCCATTACAATTCAGTGTTTGACAAAGTTGCTCAGGTGTTCACGTTTGGCCATCTAATGTAGACCTTAACATGCTCCAGTGTTAAAGAGGTAATCAACATTTCATCAATGACATATATAAACTAAGATACACTCGTCATCAAAAGAATAGCTGCACCCAGAAGGAAGTGTGGGATTGCAGTGCTATTGGGAAGGAAGATAAAGATTACCAGGAACAATAAATGATGATACATTTAGACTGATATGAGTAATATTTTTTGAGCTACACATACAGAAGTAGTGTCTCTCGGCATGGCATTGGGCCGCCAGGTTTGCTAATGCAACATGCCAGACGTCTCAGCATGGAGTTGTGAAGGTTCCTAAAGGTGTCCTGTGATAATCCATCCCACGCAGCTTGAATATTCTCACACAGGTCCTGCAGATTTTGTGGTAGGGGTGGAGGTGGAGTGACACTAGGCCTTGACATGTGACACGTGACAACAAACTGTTCATCTTGGCGCTGGCCACAGTGCCTCCACACACAGATTTGATGGTTGTCTCCACCAAGACAAAAGCGGGTCTCCTCACTGAACGTGACCCGCTGCCATTGTGAGCCACTCCATGAGAGTCTGGCACGACACCATTGCAGTCTTTGGTGATGCTGACGTGGTGTTAAGGGTAGTCGTCATAAGTCACTGGGGGCATCACTGCTTGCTGTATGTCTGCAATGGTGGCTGTTGGGTCAGTCAGGTACAGTGATAAGGCCTGTCCTTGCTTATGTCACATGTGTGGCAGAGAAACTTGAATCAATTGCATGTCTCACAATGTCGAAACTACCCACCCAGTTTAATTCCGTACAGCTGATTCCTTCTTGGTGCAACTATTTGTGCAACTACACTTTTGATGTTCATTATATTTAAACAATATAGATGATTACCGAGAACCTTTTTGCTTTAAAATGACTGACAATCCATCATATATTTCAGTATTTGATGCTGTTAATAACGTTAAGTGACTTTCTTGGCAAAGCATTGGAGATATATCTCTTGGAATTGCCACCTTCTGAAATACATAAACAGAAAAGATTTACAGATTAAAAACATATAAATGCATGCATTTTTTTTATTTGTGCAGCTTCATATTCATCCTCACATTTATAATTTATTGATGATACCTATTATTAAAGGAATTCTGTAGTCTGTAAATATTCATATAGTACACCTTCTTTTGACAGCTTACCAGAAATACAGAGCCCTATAGAACAAGACTAAAAGAATGAGGGGGAGAAAAAAACACTGATAGAAACCAAGTCTCAAAGGGAATATCATCTACCTCTGGATTATAAGCGGAGTATAATGTTAAATGTACAAGTAAGATTACAGCAGGAGGCACTACCTATGAGAGAAAAGCCACTGGCTAATATTACCTCTGTCAAAGAACTTACATGAAAGATCAAAAGGGCTCTCGGACTGTTCCTCCAGAACCTACAGTCTTTTTTTAAGTGAGTGATTATGCACAGCCCTCTTCAACCCACACCGTAGCCATTCAATAGGATTCATATCAGGAAACTGTGGAGGCAATGACAAGCTGTGTTGATTCTGAAGCATCCTTTGAGCCATTGTCATGTTAAAGGATCCATCTTCAGCCAAGACGCAGGCTCCTGGCAGAGGTAACCCGGCTTTTGGCTAGAATATCTTGGTACTTCAGAGAATTCCTGATGTTATTGATCTTCACAAGGACTGTCTGCCAGCAAAACTGACCTAGAGCATCAAAGACAGCAGGCAGGTATGATGCTGTTTTCAGTATACATACACTCTTCTTACGCCGTGCCTGTGATGACTGTTTCCAGAAAGCTCAGCACTAGTCTCATCTGACCACCACACCTGCTCCTAGTCAAAGTGCTGAGAGCTCTAGACACCTCAGCGAGCTCCTCTGCAAACAGTTTGGCAGCCCTTTAAGAAACTTGTTGGCACTGGGCTGTCTTCTAATAGCGGATTTTGAAACTGGATGACCCTAAGATGCCACCAATCCTTTAATTATTTATATAACTGTAAATTTTGGATTCTGTTTTGCGATCACTGTTTTTTCCTTATCCTGCCTGTGGGCTTGATTCCTCTTTCTACCACCATACAGAAGTAGTGTCTCTCAGTATGCCGTTGGGCCGCCAAGCTTGCTAATGCAACATGCCAGACATCTCGGCATGGAGCTGTAGAGGTTCCTAATGATGACATGCGATAATCCATCCCATGCAGCTTGAATATTCTTACGCAGGTCCTGCAGATTTTGAGGTAGGGGTGGAGGTGGAGGATTTGTTGGTCGGCTCCACCGAGACAAAAGCCGGACTCGTCATTGAAGATGACCCGCTGCCATTCTGAGTCACTCCATGACAGTCTGACACGACACCATTGCAGTCTTTGGCGATGTTGACGTGGTGTTAAGGGCATTGGTCATAACGGTCTGCGTACATGGAGTCCTGCGTCGTGCAGCCACCTGCCATCGGTGCTGGCACTAACAGGATGACTCATGGAGGGCAGCACTGCTTGCTGAATGTCCACAATCATGGTGGTAGGGTCACTTAGATACAGCAATAAGGCACGTCCTTGCTAACGTCACATGCGTGGCTGAGCATGAAACTTGAATCATTCGCATGTCTCACAATGTCAAACCTACCCACCTACTCATCAACTTACATGATGAGTGTAAGTTTAGAGGTTCCTGTGTGCTCATTATTATTTAATTTGTGATCTTAAATAGTTTGCCAGCTGTTGTTTCTTTGGCCTTTCAAATGCTGATGGCTGACAAAAGGACTACACTGCATTAAGTAAGCATAGAATGTTTTCCACATATTTGCAATGAGACCATCTTGACAGGTGCCAATAGTATTTGTTAAGACAACTTTCCTCATCGAAAACTTTTCACTTTCATTAACAAGCATCAGGCATTCCTTTCATTGAGCCCGCATCATCACAGCTGACGTTATTTGCTTTGTTCATTTTGTTATGACCATTATTTTCTTCATTTTCATCACAAAGTGCCAATAACTCTGGAGTTTACTGTAGTACACGGAGGAAACTGAGGACACGGAGTAATGAATCAATGTCAGACTCTTTTCATTTGCTATGTGAAGCAGGCAGTGCCAAAGCTAACTTGATTAGCGATTAATCATTTTCCTTTATCGTAATCACATAACAATGAATGGAAGTGAATGCATAATTCAAGGCCTGACTTGTTAGCTTGCTTGCTTGTGCATTCATTCATTCATTCATTTATTCATTCATTTATTCATCATTTGTTTATTTATTTACTTATCCCATGGAGGCCTATAGTCTTCTTTTTCAAGAGATTGCGAGGAGTGCTACCATTCATTCAAGTATAAAGCACAAGTCCCAGAATCGGATCACTGCTGTTCGATATTAAGGCTTTAAAGGGTCCATATCATCGAACTTTACTCACAGGTCAGAAACTGTTGATGTCATTAATAAGCACTGTGAGGCCAACATTATGTAATGGCTTTATCTTGAAATAACAGCTTGATATAACAGCAAAATCACTTCTAAAAGGAAGAATGGTGACTTGGTCACTGCCTCTCCAGGCTCGCTATAGCACTCTGCTATAGCACTATGTAACTTTGGGAGAGAGGCCACAAGACTGTGTAATGCTTTACAGCACCCTGTTACACCCCAACAACTATGGGTCTTTAGCTAGCTAGCTCAGTATTCCCAGCATGGACATCACGCCAGGGGCTGCGAAAAGATGGAAGAAGACACTGTCATAGGAAGCAAGAAAGAGGAAAAAGGAAAGGGACCAAACAAGAGACCAGACAGGAGTAAATCTCAGACAGGCTTTTACTCACTGGTGAGAGCTAACAGATATACAAGAAATCGTCTAACAGGAAAGCTACGGAAGCCTGACTGCAAGGTGTTCATCCCTGCTAATGAAGTTTGTGTGTCATTCCTGTCTCATGGAGTTCAGTCCCGTTTCAGTGGATGGTATAGTGTAGTGTCTAACACCTCAACATAGCATCTAAATACCTTCTGTAAAATACAGAACACACGGAGAGACCTCTTTCAGTTATTATGCTTCTAAACTGTAGAACTCAATTCCAGCTTCTATTAGACAGTCGGGCTCAGTGCTCACATTTAAGAAACACCTAAAAACGTATCTGTTTAACTCAGCATTTAGTTAAAACTACATTAACATGATATTTATGTGTATGTGTGTGTGTGTATGTGTGTATGTGTGTGTATGTGTATATATATGTATATGTATGTGTGTATATGTGTATATGTATGTGTACATATACATATAGGTATATATACAAGTTATATACAGGGGTTGGACAATGAAACTGAAACACCTGGTTTTAGACCACAATCATTTATTAGTATGGTGTAGGGCCTCCTCCTCCTTTTGCAGCCAATACAGCGTCAGTTCGTCTTGGGAATGACATATACAAGTCCTGCACAGTGGTCAGAGGGATTTTAAGCCATTCTTCTTGCAGGATAGTGGCCAGGTCACTACGTGATGCTGGTGGAGGAAAACGTCCTTCTTGGTGGTATGCTGACATTACCCTGGATACCGTGGCTCTTGATACATCACAAAGACGTGCACCAACAATTTGTCCTCTTTTGAACTCTGGTATGTCACCCATAATGTTGTGTGCATTGCAATATTTGGAGCAAAACTGTAAAACTGTACTCTTACCTGCTAATGGAACCTTCACACTCTGCTCTTACTGGTGCAATGTGCAATTAATGAAGACTGGCCACCAGGCTGGTCCAATTTAGCCATGAAACCTCCCACACTAAAATGACAGGTGTTTCAGTTTCATTGTCCAACCCCTGTATATATGTGTGGGTGTGTGTGTATGTGTATGTTTATATATGTGTACATATATGTATATGTATGTATGTGTATATGTGTGTGTGTGTATGTAGTAGTAGTATATTCCTCCCCAGTACTGATGTCAACTGTAAAGCACTTTTAGCTGCCAACGGTATG
The DNA here is from genome assembly GCA_034552555.1 of Semaprochilodus insignis. Classification (NCBI taxonomy): domain Eukaryota; kingdom Metazoa; phylum Chordata; class Actinopteri; order Characiformes; family Prochilodontidae; genus Semaprochilodus; species Semaprochilodus insignis. The sequence goes on from CM067474.1 coordinate 60,528,656, forward strand.
AAAGGTGCTCTATAAATAAACATTTATTATTATGGTTGCGCATTGCAAAGCAATGCGCAACTATACTGTTATTCGATTTATATTATTCTTCTTCTTCTTATTTTTCTCCCGTTTCATCGCCGACTAACTCGTCCCGCAGCTTTCGAGATATCAACTCCGTTCCAACTCCAGTTTGTCCGGTATGATTCGGTGATATGGGCTTGTATAAAGCTTTTTGATCGGATGCACGGATTCCGGATAGGAAGGAATTTTTCCGGAATTTTTTCCCATAGAGAATGAATAGGATCGAAAAACGCGTGCCTATCTACCCTACTTCCGCTCGACCTAGAGACACCAAATCGGATCCGAGCAGGAATACAGTGTTGGATTGACCCGCACTCGTTCGTTTGTCTTTCTTTTCGCATCCCTTTTTCCTNATGTACTCACTAAGGGCAGGTCCCCAGAGGCTAATCCACAGCCATACTGACCCGCACTCGTTTACTCATCCCTCGTTCCTTACTGAGCAAGCTGCGCAACCATCCCGCGTTTCCTTCAGGAAATGCACTTTTCTAGTTATTATTATTATTATTATTATTATTACCTCTGTCTCCCATGCTCTAGACTGGGGTTTGATCCCCTATCTGGGCAAGCACCCTACACTATACCAAGGGCAACACTCCTAACACTACCTTCCCCTACCTGTGTAAGAAACAACCAGATTGTAAGTCACTCTGGATAATCTGCCAGATACCATAAATGTAAATTCATCTCATGCCAAAAAGTTGGTCTAGTCTTTGTCAGTCTCACCAATTAATCCTTGAAAGATTACGACCTCGCATCATAAAATCTCTATGGTATTATGGCAAATTCCGACTTCCTGGCAGAATCAGACTCCCCTTGAGTGCAACTAGTGAGTGGACAACTTTGCTAACACAGCAGAGCAACATCAAGCAAGCACAACAAGACAAGACAAGTAAGCCAGCTAATACGTTATTACTTACTGGTCCAACGGGAAGAAAGAAGGCCAGCTCGGCATCTGTCCTGCGTCGAGGCTTCCTATTTGCCAGCTTTTTAATCAAATGTTCCATTCCACCTTAAATGCTACTGCTTGTACAGCTGCCAGATTGTAACCGTGGCACCATTTCAGATGGACAATTTGGGAAACAAGCTGGTGTATAGGAAGCCAACCTCAGCTCCCAAGTTGTTAGTTTGCTGGGCACACGTTTCTCAGATTCTCAAACTCTTGTACAAGGAGTATGGAGTAGCAGCTTCACTCAGCATTTAACACCAGTGAAGAGACTGAAAAGAGACGCAGCTCCACCTTTATTAGCATTACAACCCCAATAGCAGCCTGTATGTAGCAGCCATGCTGTGTGACTGGATCAGTGTTTGCTGGTTGAAGCAGATCATCTTAAACTGAGAGTTTCATAGTGAGGAACAGCTTCAATCTACTGTGTGTTGATGTCCAGAGGGAAAGTGAGTAGCTAGTGTAGGTAACATTAGCTATTAGCAGCTCCAAGTAACTAGCCTAGCTAACTCAATAGTATGATGATCTTCTTATATACACTGAGGGTCATTTCAGTTTCCTGTCTGTGTCTATTTGGACATGACACTTCTGTGTGATCGTCTTGTGTTTCACTGGAAACCAGCCAATCACAGCAGAGCTCATCAGATTATTCATGAGGGGAAACAGCTTGTTTCATTCTATTACCAAATCATAGCGTGTAAATGGCTGTGTAAAACCGCATCTGGGTGTTTTTCACCCCAATCAAAGTCACATACCTTCTATATAGAACATTAGAGAGTAATTTAACAGACTGAATACACACCTCATATGGCACCTTTAATACTTCAGTGTCTTGTACTAGGTGAGAGTACTGTGCTCCGGTGAGCAGCTCTGTATGGTCACGTATGTATTGTGCTCTGTGATGTTGTAGCTGTGTGAGGAAGCAGACTGTGGAGTTATTGCTTATAGGTAAAGATCTTGTGTCTCAGAGGAGTCTGAGTCAGTGTGCGGAGGGGGGATGTGTGCACGCATCATTTGACCTGTGATGGTCCCGATCTTTTCCCCCTCTAATAGATTTCCCTCATAAACTTAATCTCACACTCACCACCTCCTCCACACACTCCCCGCCACACACACACACACTCCCCGCCACACACACACTCCCCCCAGCGAGAGAGAGAGAGAGAGAGAGAGAGAGAGAGATTCTCGTTTGGGTTTTGTGTATTTTATTTCTTATCACAAAAAGAGCATTGTGCATCTCTTTCTCTCTCTCTCTCTCTCTCTCTCTCTCTCTCTCTCTCTCCAATGTCTTCTTTCTCTTCCTTTCTTTCACTTCCTTGCCTTCTTTCAGTCCTGCCCTCTTTCACTCATTCTCTTTCCCTCTTTTTTCCTCTCCCTTTATTGCTCTCCTTTTCCTTTGCTTCCAGACTTTCTCTGTTTTGTTACACCCTCTTTCACTCCTCTCTCTCCCCCTCTCCCTTTATCTACTCCTCTACTTTCTTCTCTCCTTTTCCTTCATTTCCTTTGCTTTCTCTGTCTCTGTTTTCTCCTGCCCATGCCTCTTCTCTCTTTCTTTCTCTCCCTTCCTTTTCTTCTTCTTCATCTTTTGCTTCCTCACTTTTTTCGATTTTCTCCTACCTTCTCTCTCTTCTTCTCTCTCTCTCTCTCTCTCTCTTACTTGCTCT
>CM067474.1:60531396-60549150 GCA_034552555.1 Semaprochilodus insignis
CCTCCTCATCCTTTCTTTCTTTTGTTTTTTCTATATTTTGCTTTCACTCTTTCTTTTGTCTCTCTTTCTCTGTCCATTTCTCTCTTGTTCTTTTTTCTTCTTTTCTTGCTTTACTCTTTCTGTCTGTCCATTTTGATTGCTTTCTTACTGTCCCCTTTTCTCTGTTTACCCCAGCTCTCTTTCTTTTTCTCTTCTTCTTTCTTTTTCTTTGATCTATTTCTCTGTCCCTTCTTTTCCCCCTCTCACTCTTTTTCTCTCTCCCCCTTTATTTTTTATCTTTCTTCTCCCTTTCTATGCACTTTCCCCTTTACTCTCACTCTTTCTCTATTTTCCTTTGTTCTTTCTCCCCCTCTGCTTTTTTCTCTCTTCCTTTCCCTTTTTTCTCTCTCTCCTCCATTGTTCTCTTTCCCCTGTTATTTCTCTTCATTTTCCTTCACTCTCTTTTTATTTCACCCTTTTTCCTATTTCCCTCCTCTTCTCTTTTCTTCCTTTTACTCTCTCTTTTCTTTCTCACCCCCCGGTCTCTCTGTCTTTCTCTATTGTGGGCCATATGTCTCTGTATTGTCTCTCTGAGGATCACAATATTTAGACAGACTGTAATCAGATTCAACCACGGAAGACGCGTGTGTGTGTGTGTGTGTGTGTGTGTGCATGTGTGTGTGTGTGTGTGGGTGTGGGTGTCTGTGTGTGCGTGTGTGTGTGAGAGAGAGAGAGGGAGAGATAGAGAGAGAGAGAGAGAGAAATATGATAAGACAGAGGTTATTTCATTAGGCTGGGGGATAGATTGATACCACTCATCGGTCAGGCAGAGAGAGAGGGATGAGGCCACTTTATTTGTTCAGCACATTAATCTAAAACAACAATTCAGCTAAGAGCATCTCTATCTGTTCATCTCTCCATCCTTTCTTCACACTCTCTTTATCTCTACATACACTTCTCTCTCTAACTGTTCATCTCTCCATCCTTTCTTCACACTGTCTTTATCGCTACATACACTTCTCTCTCTATCTGTTCATCTCTCCATCTATCCTTCACACTCTCTTTATATATATTTCACTCTCTATCTGTTCATCTCTCCATCCTTCCTTCAAACTCCCTTTATTTCTATATACATTTCTCTCTATATCTGTTCATCTCTCCATCCTTCTGTCACACTCTCTTTATCTCTATATACATTTCTCTCTCTTTCTGTTCTTCTGTCTATCCTTTCTTCACACTCTCTTTATCTTTATATACATTTCTCTGTCCCCTCTCTTTTCTCCCTCTCTCTCTTTTTCTGTCACTCTCACTTCTCTCTTCTCCTCTCTCCCTGTCTCTGCCCCCTCTGTCTCTCCCTCTTTCTGTTTTTCTCTGTCTCTCTTTCTCTCACTCTTCCCCTCCCTCTCACTCAGAAGTCAGGAAGGTCTTTGTAAATGTGTCTATGACACAGGCCTCGTTTCTCCATCGCTCCCGAGGGAGTCACATGACTGATGCTGCTGATGACATCACCTGAGATCAGCATGGCCAAGTGTATGTGTATGAAACTGAGTTGAAATTTAGAGCTTGTAATTAGCTTTCTCCGCTCTGCTGCTCCGCAACCGTCAGCGCTACCTTCGCCTGTGTGTGTGTGTGTGTGAGAGAGAGAGAGAGAGAGAGAGAGAAAGAAAGAGACAAAGCCTCCACACACTCTTTTACCGTTTTACCTTATGAAATCTTCACAGTGGACATATTCTCCTCACGCCTTCACTGTCACCCACCAGAGCAAGACTACTGCAGAGAGAGCGAGAGAGAAGAGCGAGAGCTAGAAGACAGAGAGACAGAGTGAGAGAAATAGAGACACACACACACACACACAAAGAGAGATAGGGACAGAGAGACAGAGACAGAGAGAGAGGGGGACATCAGAGAGAGATAAAAAAGAGACAGAACGAGAGAAAGACAGAGAGAGATAGAGACAGAAAGAGAGGGAGAAATGCAGACAGAGAGAGAGAAAGAAACAGAGAGAGAAGACAGAGAGGAAGAGACAGAAACAGAAAGAGAAAGAAAAAGAGAGCAACACTGAAAGAGAGACACGGAGAGAAAGAGAGACATAGAGATGGAGAAAGAAAGAGAGAGAGAAAGACTGAGAGAGAGAGAGACAGAGAGATAAAGAAAGAGAGAGATATAGAAGAGAGACAGACAGGGGAGAAAGAGACTGACAGGCAAGAAGATAAAACGGGAAGAGAAACTCACAGAAAGGGAAAAGGAGAAGAGAAAGGAAGAGGGAGAGTGAGAGAGAAAAAGAAAAAAGAGAGAATGAGAGAGAGAAAGAGAGAAAAAGTGAAGGCAAAAAAGAGGAGAGATAGACAGGGTGACACTTTGAAAAGAGAGGAGAGAAATAAATAGAGGAAATGAGAAAAAAGAAAAGGGAAGAGAGAGGGAGAGGAAGAGCGATACTGAGGAGAGAGAGCAGTGAAAAGAGAGAAGGAGGAGAAGAGAGAGACAGAAAGGGGAGTGAGCGGGAGAGAGAGATGTTGTGTAGTCGATAGGGTTGAATGGAGAGAGGGGGGAAAATAAAGGCTGTAATAGTTTGCAGCATGTTTTCTTCTGCAGGGACATTTTTCAGCTGACGGCCCAGTGTGAATTGTGGTGCGCCTGTGTGCAGAGGTATGTGAGCCTGTGTTTATAATGGCCCTATCTTGAATTTGGCTGGTAGGATAAAGAGAAACGCGAGGGAAATGGGTGAATGTGAGTGATAAAAACAAGCTAACAGGCCATAAGAGATCTGTGGGGGGTTTCAGGGGAGTGGTGGTCCCCAGAGGGCAATGATAGAAAAATGCGGCCACATTTACGATAGCCTGTGCTATTCCCTACTGGCACACTGCCACAGTCATGGAAGATGCACACCGACATGTTTTTGAACTATATGGGGACGAGACATATGTCCTATAAGAATAAATGCATACATAAGTATATATATATATTTATATATACACACTTACGTATGCATTTATTCTTTTATATATATAAATATATATATATATATATTGAACACATTATTAACAACACCTCCTTGTATCTACACTCATTGTCAAATTGATCAGCTCCAACTACCATATATTATACATACATTAACCTCTCAGTTTAAGATGATCTGCTTCAGCCTGTGATAAACGTACATCGCCTGGCTGCTATTTACAGGCTGCTGTTGAGGTTGTGATGCTAGTAGGTGGAACTGCTCCCCTCTTCCCTTGTCTGTGCTGCATGAAGCCTTGATATTGTCCAAAGTTTGAGAAACAGTCCGGAGTGAAATGTGCAAATGCAAACTGACATCTTGGAATGAAAGTTTTCCAGGATCCTCTTGAAAATGTGTCTCCCTGCTGAGCAGCTTGTTTTGCAAATTTCCTGTTCCACCACAGCAACATTCTGGCACCTGTACAAGCTGTATCATTGGAATGGTGTGGAATGGAACATTAGATTATTTTTCGTCAGCCTCATTCAAAGATGAACATCATCCATGCCCACTGAGAGTTCGGTTCCTTGGGAAGGGTATTAAAAGTGCAGACATCCTCTTCACAGCCTGGAACAGTAGAGTTCCGGATGTATAGTCCACCACTGCTGTTGCTCCATTGTTATTATTTCTGCTGGGCTGGAATGTGCCCTGGCATATGTACATTTTGGGGGTGTCATTTTGGGTGGAGGCAGGACTGTTAAATAACAGTTTAGGATTTAGGAATCGGCCTGTTTTACCGTCCTCTGTTGTAAGTGCAGGATTTGTAATTGGAGGAGGAACAACAGTGTTTGAGGTTCACAGTACGTCAGCTGTATGTCCTGAACTCTCATTATCCAACAATGTCAATGTACATACAGTTTTTCATGCTATGGCACATTTAAACACAGTAGCTAAAAAGACAGGATTTTGATGGTCTCGAAAAAGTACAAATACAAGCAGAGCACACACACAGAGCTGAGATACAAGTGTTTGTCATCGTTACAGAGCTGTGGTAGAGTTAAACTGTAAAACACAGATGTAGTGTTGTTTTAATGAGTGGTGCTCAGTGATATCACTGTGCTAAACAAGGGCTGACAAAGAGTCTACAACACACACACACCCACACACACACGCACACTCTCTCTCTCTCTCTCTCTCTCTCTCTCTCTATCTGCATTTTATCATTTTGTCATTGCTCCCTCTCTCACACACACTCAGACCCCACCATAGACTCCTCTCTGAGCTGTCCTCTGTTCTTTGTTCTTCAATCAATATTAATAATAAGCAGAAAGGATGAAGGCTTAATCATAATCAATAAGGGCCATATGCAGCTCGGACAGATGAGACGAGGACAAATCATCTGGCCTGACAGCTGGGCTGAGAAATGCCACCGTAAATGTACACACACACACACAGAGCCTATGTCCCCCAGCTCCCCTTTTAAACTAATGAACATACAACCAACAGCTTCAACTACATAAACTCACAGCACAAAAGTCACTGTTTACACCTATAAATACACTTGAAGGAGCAATCTGTAGGATGGCGCAATCAAGACAGGACGGGCTGGGGTCAGGGCTTGGTGGTTAGCATGCTAACATCAGTAGAAATATCAGTGCGATACAAAGATGTCATTGATGTACCATCATGGCTGTTATTACTTTATATTTTGTTGATAATTTTAGTTCATTTTGGAATGTTGTCATTTTTATTGCACCCTTAGGAGATTGATTATGAGCTTAATTCACACCTCCTTATATACGCACATACATATGCACATCACTGAATATCCAAACTCCTTTATGCCAGTACTAATACTAATATTAATACTAATTACTGATTACAAAACAAATACTAATTGCAATATGTATATTAATACCAATACAAACAGAAACACAATACTAACCTTAATACCAGTACTAATTACAATACAAACACTTATTTCAATATGTATATTAATAACACTACTAACACTAATGGCATAACTAACTGTCACGCCCCTGGGTCTGGGACACCGCCAATCTCCCAGACTCCATTTCCATCTGATGACGTCACACTCACATGTCCCCAGACAACCAATCATTCACGTTCTAGCTCGCTCAAGTACTGATTTGTTTCACCTGACACTCTCCACACTCCCTGTTTATAAACCCCCCCGCCCCACACACACACACACACACACACACACACACACACACACACTTCGCGAAGTTTTGCCAAACCTGGTTGCATTCCCGAGCGTTTTCTCTCTTTCTCTTTGCTTATACTGGTTTTGACTGTCCTTTGGCTTGGACTCTCTCTCTTTGGATTTTCCCCTTTGTCTTGGTTACCTGTTTATTAGCCTCGCTGGTTTTCGACCCTGCTTCCGTCCTCCTGACTATTATCTTATTGTCTCCCTCTGATTCTGTCTGCTGGTTTGTTTGATTCCCTGGTTCTCAACCTCCGCTTGTCTCCTCTACTTATGACCTGGCATTACCCTTTTGCATTGCGTGCTCGTCCTTCGTTGTTGTGTATAGCTAGTGGTTTGTTCAATAAACCATCTCTGACTTTTAGCTCTGCTTGCGTTGCGCCAAGTTCTTTGCACCTGACACTAACATTGATACTAATATCGTTACCAATTTCTAACTAATTAAAATACTAACGTTAATACTGATTACAATACAAACACTAATTGTAATATGTATATTAATACTAATAACAGTAATGGCAATACCAGTATTAATACTAATACCTATACCAATTTCAAACTAATTACAATACTAACACTATTGCTAATTGTAATACAATACCTCACTGTATTGGCAATACTAATATTAATAGTAATATTCATATCAGCTTCAAACTAATAAGAATACTAGCTTTAATACTACCAGAGTGATACAAACAGGTATATATACAAGGAGGGTAATGACAAACAGGTGAGATGCATTAGTGTTCAGGAGATGAGTGTCTGGAAGGTGGTTTGTGATTGTCGGGTTGTGGACATGTGGTGATGTCGTCGTGCAGAGATGGATCATATGACGATATAGTTCAGAGTGTCAGAGGTAGGACTAGAACCCAGAAGCATGACACATTGGGAAGGTGCAGAAAATAGCATCATGATAAAGGTGAAGGAACGTTCTAAAGTTCTTCAGGACAACGTTATTAAACAACACACAAATGGACAAAGCTATAAAGTCACAGCAAAGACCATAAGCATCCCTGTCGGAACAGAAGATTTGATGATATGCAATTCAAAGTTGAGGACAAGATGAAAGCAGCAGGAATAACTGGCACACAGAGTAGAATAAGCAATGAACTGCACTGTGATCATCAACAAAACTCCTCCGCATCCTCACAGAGATGCACATCTAAAACAAGCATTTAGACATTTTGGAACGATGTACTCCGGTCAGAATAAGCAAAAATCAAACTATTTGCCAATATTTCCCTATCTGTCATGTTTGGAGAAAGAAGGGCGAGGTGTTTGATCCCAAGAAAACCGAACCCACAGTGAAACATGGTGGTGGGAGTATCCTGATATAGGGTTGCTTCACTGCAAATAGCACTGGGGCATTACACATCAGTAACGTTGGTGGGGGTGATGGAGACAGGGATGCATCTGCAAGCTGGAGAGTTTATTAGGAATAAACAGCATGGAAAAAACAACTAAATTAGAAAATCACTTAAACTAACTGAAAACCAAAACAAAGAACAAACAAAAACCTAAACACTGAACCTCCAGACATAACAACCAACAAACAATGCTGAACAAGGAACAGGACCAACACCAACATGATTGGAGCTGCTTTCGGAGGATCGACCAAGAAATGTTGGAGGTTTTAACAATGACACCAAACATTCAGCCAAGGTAACTCAGCTCAAGATTTACAGGTAAAGCTCCTGCCAGTCTCCTGACTGGAAACCTGTTGGAAAGTTATGAAGGGTTCTGAAACAGGGACCAACCAAAAGACCCCTGTTACCCTTGGGAACTGAAGACGATATGCCAAGAGGAATGGGCCAAAATTGAACCATGATGCTGCCAAAAGGTAATCACTTCTTACCCTAGACAATCCAAAGCTCTACTTGCCAACAATGGCTTTGCAACAAAGAGCTGATGTTATTAATGTCTGTATGTTTGGTTTATGCTTATGAATGCTGTTTTATTGATATTTTTGAGTACAAAGTCGAGACAAAACACTAGGTGGGTGACTGGATAAAGCACTGGAAGTATATGATATCATAAAACCAGTATCAGGTGTACAAGGTAAAGGAGTGCTACCACAACTCACATTGAAAATATGATGTTCTTCTGTAAGAATTCAAATCTGTAAAAAGTGGTACGCACATGTACTTACACCCTACAGTTCGGTGACTCCTTCACAAGTTTTACAAGAACCACACTGTAGTAGCAGATGCTGCAGATCACGCGGCATACAGGAATTCACCTCAAAGGTCCATGCACATCAGCAGCAGCATATATTGATGTATTAACTCAGGGAAAGAGCGAGGCTTCAGTTATCAATAATGCAGAAATGCGCAAATCGCATAGCGTTAATGGATTACTGTGCATTACCAGATAAACACAGCCCTAACATTAGCCATGACTCATAAACTCCTAATGGCAGCATTACGAGACTGCAGTGTCAGTGACATTAACATGATAGCAGATACATTGCTTCAGTGTAACTCACTGAGGAGTTTTCCTTAATTACTGCCTCGTTAGTTAATTGACTACACAAAGCCTTTTCTGTTGGAACTGACACCATGCACTGTACATCGACAGGCTCAACCGCTGCCGTATGTACCGAGATAATTAATGCCATTGTCTTCGTCTTGTTTGTTTGTTTGGGCCGCTTGACGGTAATTGTCTCTGTGATGATGTAGCGACCGTGTTACGTCGCTCCGAGGCCGCAGTCACAGCTCCAAAGCCGGAACACGCTCGCCTTGCTAGAATCCCACTCCGGGTTGCTGCATTGGCATGACAGGCTGAGCTACTGCCAAAGCAATAATGAGAACTGTCAGAGCCATACAAATGAACAGGTGACAAAGAGAGGGACGTGGATATGAACTATAGCTCCTGAATAAGAGTCAAAAAAACACTCTCGCTCTGGCATAACCACTCTCACACACACACATGCTTAAACTAATGTACACGGACCATTCACATATACACGCACATACATATGCATTCAAATGCATAGATCTGCTGGCATGTATAGGGTTATATGAAGTACACAAAGTTCAATATCTTATCAATGGCACCACTTTAGAATAAGACCACCCTTCTAAAGTGTTTATGAATGGCTTAAGATTAGTTTATTGATGGTTATTACTTAGTTTGGTCATAAGCAAACAAGGTGTTAATAAGCAGTTATAACACATTAATAAAAGGTTAAAAGTGAGCTCTTCAATATAATGAATATGAACTTGTATTGAAGCTGACAGGGTTGATGCAGAATGATGGAAAATGCAAAGTAAGAACCATAAACATCACAATCTGAGCTTTAACAGGATTCAAAATGTGGGTTCACTGTAGGGCTGCACAAGCTATCGTTTCAGCATCGTCATCGCAGTGTGTGCGTTTGCAATACTCACATTGCAGGATGTGCATTGTTAAGTAAGACCAGTTAAGTGAAACATGTCATGCTGCAACTTTTTTTTACTGCTTGATACAAAAAAAAGTTTCTCGGATACACAGAGAAGAGCAGTCACAGTGCTTACCTGCTGTTGTGTTTGGTGCACTGAAACTGATTATAGAGCAGTGAAGTTCCAGAAAACCTAACTCATAAAAAGTCATTTCTCAGCTTTTATTTTATTATTGTTATTATTTAATTATTTTCAGTCATTGCAATCATCTTTACAATGAATAATGTTTTTAAATAATGATGTTTAAGTCATCTGGTGAAAACTCCTGAATATTTATTTCATATCGCAACATATATCACAGTGGAAAATGCAGTCAGTTTTTACCAATATCATGTAGACCTAGTTCACTGTTAGAATAAAAACAGGTGAGCGTTGCCCTTCTTATTTATGTGTTATATCTGATTATTAATCATTTTAAAATGTTTACAATCTAAATAATAGCCATTTATAAACTCATTTTAAGCCATTCATTAACACTTAACAATAAGGGTGGTCTTATTCTAAAGTACGTTTCCAATACTAAAACATGGCAAACAAGCCAATATGTTAAATTTCAATACTATCGACCCTTCTACATCAATCAGGTCTACATCAAGCAAACCATAAAGGAAGGATAATTTTCTCCATAAACATCATCTGTGGTCCCGACAACATCTTTAGAACATCCTCTGAATGCTGCAGTTAAAAATTAGTTAGTTCAAATTTTATTAAATCTTATGTTCTTTGTTAGCCAGGAAAACCTAACTGTTCATGTTTTTGGTCAGTTATAATAACAGATTACTAACATGAAACACTCATAGCTACCCTTAGCTACGTAGATGCAATGGTGCTTAAAAGTTTGTAAACTCCTTAGAATGTCCTATATTTCTGCATAAATGCATAAATAAAAAAATGAGACAAAAATATTAGACTTGGTCATTTATTTATTGAGGAAAGTGATACATTATTTAATATCTGAAGGGTTCACAAACTTTCAAGCACCACTGACCATCATAAATCTGAAAAAAAAAAAATTTTTGTAAGATTGCAAACATAGACTGCTTTTGACTATTCTGCCCTTTGGTAAGCTGCAACTAGTTGAATCATTTAGTCTAGTAAACATTCTGCTTTATTGCATTATAATGTTATTCTGATATTAAGCAATGTGGTTCTATACTCAGAATCTAATTTGGGAAAGCTCTATTTGCACGCACACACACAGAATGAGAACATACTAAAACACACAACCACACACATATATCCACTGGACTCACACACCCACAAGCACACACACACACACACAATCTGGGAGAGCTAGAGCGACAGATGTGGCCACAGAATGGTGACATATGGTTGGCACACTACTGCAGGCATAAACACACATAGACACAGCAAATCACACTCTCTCCATCTCTGCCCAAATGATCGAAACACTCCTGGAACTCGTCTACTAATTACATCCACACCGTATACGCACTCTCTTCTCATCCTCACTCACTCACTCACTCACTCACTCACTCTCTCAGCTCAGGTAGAATTGTTTTCCAGGCTGCTGTGTTTTTCCGGTCGCGCTGTAGCAGTGAACTGGAGTGCGGAAATGGAAGGGGGAGCATGTTTCAAATACAAGTCACTCATTTTCCTCCAGCAAATCAAATAACCACACAGGCGTGACGGGCTGGAATTTACCGCTCTCGCTCAGGCCTTTTTTTGACTCCATTTCTCCTTTTTCTCCATTTTCGACTCCCCAGTAAATTTATACAGGATCTAGAAGGCCCTTAGAACTCGACACAGTTACAATCAGGACTATCAAGCAGGATCACGTTTAGACACGGGCAGCAGCCTAATGTTTCAATCAGATTTCCTCACCTGATTGAAGAGAAAAATCAACTAAATGCACTTTAGTTTTCCTCTTAGCCCGAATACACCCAATGAGGCAAGGCAACACTGTTGATTACCGCCAGGATTTCACAGTTTTCAATGGGGAATTTGATGTGAACTCCGCCATTCTACTGAAACTTGTCCACTTCAGAGTTGTTTGCAATGGCAGTGATAGGAATCAGTAGTTACTATATCTACACTCACAAATATGGCTTATCCAGCCTACATATGCCTTCATATGTATGTTTTTGTATGTGATGTGCATGAGTACATTTAAAGGAGCGATATGTAATATATTTTTAGTTAAAACATTCCAAAGTTAACTACATTATATATATATACATACATATATATCAACAGAATGTGAAGGAATAACAGTTGTGACGGTGTGTCAAAGCCATCTATTTTTCATGTTACACTGATTTTGTGTATTTTGTATTTTTGTATATAATTAATATATGTCCTTTATTTAGTATTTTTAGTTAGTATGTATATTTATGCTGCTCTACTGTATTAACCTGAGCCTCACCACAAGCTTTCAGTGCATGAATGTCCTGACATGTTGTACTAATGACAAATAAACTTGAAACTTGAAACCTGAATTTGAAGTTGGCATGTTAACCAGCTAGCCTTGGCCTGTCCTGTCTTGTAATACCACTGTGCACCTGTAGAGGTGATAATGAGTCACTGCAGTGCTGAGTTGAATCAGTCTAACATGAGAGGATGAAGAAGCAGTGCAGCTGCCCTGATGGCGTATTCTGACCTCTTATCAAACATGTTAAAGGTCTGTTCCCGGTTATATCATTTAAGGACAGGTAGCCAATGAAAGGAAGAGTAAACAGAGTGATGGCTGAAGCTCTTGGCAAGTGACCATCGCCATCCACTCTCAGCATAAAACCTCATTCAGCTCTTGGTGAGTAAAGGGATGAAGTTCAGTGTTGAACTTGCAATGTTTCTTCTAGACTGGTAAGAAGTGAAGAGGGAAAAGGAGGGACTGCTGTGCATTTCCTTCTTTCTTACAAAAGGTATAAACACCACAACTTTGGTGTGATATGTTGCCCCCTACTGTTTGGAGTGTAAATTTGATAGGTTGCGTCATCTGTAACATTGGGACACGACGAGGAGACAGGATGCAAGTGCAAATGTTTAATCACAAATTAACAGGAAAACAAAAACCAAAGACACTAGAAAAACTAAGAAACAAAACACTACAGAGGAACAGAGTCACAGAAACAACTAACAGACAAAACACCAAGCAAGAACAAAGGGAACCACAGGGAGTATAAAACAGCATGGACTAACGAGGAACACCTGGGAAGGGGGCGGAGCTACAAACTAGGGACAGGAGAGGGGCCTGACAAGGGGGCGGAGACAGGAGGAGCAATAACCAAAACAAACAGAAGCACATGGCACGGGACAACAAAAGAAACATAGAAGTGACAAGACAGAAACGGAAAACAAGGGAAAGCGTAGATAAACAGGTTACAGACTAGACAGGACGTGACATCATCTTACACATTGCTCCTTTAAATCTATATTTCTCTTTAACTTCCGTCCACCGAGGAAGGAAGGAAAATGCCTGTAGAAGACAAAAAGCATATGTTCTCATGTAAACACTCAGATTATGATTTTATAGTTATGTTATATTATATTACACCTGAATGTCTCAAGAACTCACGGCTGCTCTGGGCAGTATAGCATCTCATGCAGTGCTATATGCTAAACATAGATGGGCAATAGATCTATGGGCAAACCGCAGCTGCTCTGAGGTCAGCTGAGCACCAATCATGTCACTGCTGACTGAGTAGTCTTGCTATGGAAACTTTTCAGCATAATGGCTACACTGCATTATCAGGACAATGATTCACTCCCATGACTCTAGGGCAAAACCCTTCCGAAACGACTGAGATCTGAACCTCTGTATCCTCCTAACTAATTATAGCTGTGTATATGGATGGGATGACAAAGTTCTTCTTGATCTTGAGCTTTATCTGAACTGTATCCAGCTTCACTGAGAAATCCTGCTCGTAATACAGTGCCGTTTACTGACTGCATCTCTTAATTTCTCCTTACTGATTTTGTCAGCCCCTCCGGTCTTGTAATAAATGCTCCCTGCGCTAATATCCACCTTGTCAGCCTTATCATTACAGCCATATGCCAAAATTGCAGTGTCTGTATAAGTGTGGTCAAAAACCCAAATGGTTGGAGGAGTCAGACATGTCCGGGAAAAAGCTAACTGATTTTACCGTCTGTGCATAATCACTCTATTGGCATCCAGAGCACCAAACTGCGTACGCCTGAGGCGAAGCTTCTGGCTTCATTGTAACATTTGATCGATGGGCGCTTGCGCTGAATATCTCAGCATGGTACATCCATCACTGCCAGTGCTCCACTGTAGGCTCAGAAGATCGGCACCTGCAATGATTTGGTAATCTACAGTACACGCACATATGCTATAGCCATGGACTCGCCACCCCATACCTGGGTTTGTGCTCTCTTCCGTAGTGTGCTTGCCACTTTTGCTGCAAGTACAGGATTCACACTGGGAAATGCAAGAGGGTGTAAAGTACTGGTCCATTCCAGGGGGGGTGTGATTATTGGAAATACTGTATTAACCAGTTGCTCATCATTCCCTCAGTGCCCAAAACTGATTGACACAGACATTCAAATGCACTGATAATAGCCACATTATGAACTAGAGCAGTGTTTCTCAACCCAATTCCTGGGGCCCCGCAGACGGTCCACTCACAAGACATAAGGATAAAGGAAAAATGCGGAGCCCCTGCGTGGTCCTGGGGATGGAGTTGGGAAATGCTGTACTAAATCCTCCAAAAAATGCAATGTAAAAAATGCGACAGTAATCAAGGCCACCACTATGCAACCACATTATAATTTGTTATTGTCATTAAAGGAGCAATATGTAAAATGACATAATCGGTATGTAACATTTGTAGGTTTAAAGAATCCAAAACTGACTAAAATTATCCACAGAATATGGAGAAATAACAGTTTTGATGGTCGTTTGTATATTGTGTAGCGGATATATCTACTGAAGTTAGTACACTAACCAGCTAGCCCTGGCCCATCCATTTTGTACCTGTGCCTTTAGTCCCTGTATGAGGGGATGAAAAAGAAGCACACACTTTGCAAGAAAACAAGTGACAAAATAGCTAAAGAAGAGTTAACATTGATGCTGTCTTCCACTGCTGGAGAAGCTTTTGTTGAGTAAAGGAATGAATTTTGATGCTGAACCTGTAATAAGGTAAAGGAGGAGGAGAGACTTTGTGGAGTATGAATTTAACAGATTTTCTCATCTTACATACTGCTCCTTTAAGTGGAAATCTTTATTGATCAAATGAGACAATGCTACTCTACAAGAATGCAGGCACTAGATAGTGAACTACTTAGTGTAAGAACATTGACATTGAGACATGTATATGACCACTCAATCGTTTGGGGTCACTTGTCATAGCTACAGTATATGACAATAATAACTAGACACAAAAACTCAAACCAATATTTTATTCACAGTTTACAGTATTTTGGGGAGCAATATGAAGTTAAAAGATGGTAAGACTATGGAAGTGTAATGTTCTGTTTATTGGATTTTGTTGTGTTATATGTATTGTGCTGTATACTATGAATAGCTGTTTTAATTAGTGAGATTGGTTATGGCCTTTCAAATATAAGGAATTATGGATGTCAGATTCTTTTTAAGTTCATTCTGAATGCTGTACAGATTTATCACTTGTCATCAAATCACCCACAGCTGTTTGAAACATGTAAGAAATTAGTTTCACCATAGAATCATATCATACATGTATCTTCAAAGAAATTGGTTTCATATAAATGGAATAAGTGACCCCAAACATTTGAGTGGAGGTGTATATCGTCGCTGTCCAAAGAAAAACATGTATCTCCATTTTTGTCGATTTTCACTTTCATGCATCATTTGAACACAGCAGCTGCTGTTTACACTGTGTGAACGTTTCATGATGAATGGACCAACAGAAATGGGCCAAACCGTCTTGGAAAGATGTCTGGTTCCATTGACTTCCATTCAAATTAAATGAGGTTTTGGCCTTCTCCTGTACAGTTGGTATTTTGGAGATACTTGTTCTTCTTTGGACAGCGACGATATGTGCATAGTGTATTGTTACAATACACGGCATAGGTTCAAAAATAGATAGTGAAGTTCATAGTGGACGCCAATGTTTTCCCACCTGCTCATCAGGGCCCCCCAAGATGGCCCACATAATTGCTCCAACCAAACTCACACACAGTTAGGGATGAAGAAAAAATGTGGAATGTCTGGGGGGTCTGTGAGGATCAGGCTGGGAAACACTGGTGTACAGTGTAAGAACCTAGATAGTGAGTTACATAGTGTAAGAGTAGGTGAAACCTTGACAGTGAACTATATACATAGTACATTGCGACACTCTGTTTTGGCGTTTGGCATTGGCGTACAGTAACAGCTGAGCCGCACATTCCGGTATTAGTGACAGTAGGCGCTAACACTGCACTACTACCCCTCTAAACAGCCCCACAGCCCAGAACAACACAGGCCATAAGCACATATATACAGGTTTAAGGTTTTAGTCCCAACTATGTACATGTTTAAGTCTCACCTACTGTGGTCACGCCACTACGCCATGGTGCCTTGTGCTCAGCACTGCCTCGTTGCCATGCCTCCCATGCGCCCAAGGCCATATAAGCCAGTAGTGAGATAAGATAAGTGAAGATAACCTAATGATTATATTAGGAGAGGGCCCATCAGCGTCCACCTCAGCCAGATACGTGTATGAATGTCATACACTCCGGACAGTGAGTGACCATGATACGTTTCCACCATTATACGCCTATTTATATCTGTAATATAGTATTTTCTATTTTTCCTTAACTATTCATTATTATTAGTCTCCTATATTAATAGTTAAATGATCATTTTTCTTTTTATTGTTACACTGTTGTATATATATCTCATGTTTCCTTTATTACTCCTATTTTAATCCTCTATTTGATTTATTCTAGTTATTTGTTTATTTATTTGTTTTAACTTAGAGAACTGTTACAGTGCTTTGACAATACAAATGTAATTTTGTCATGTCAATAAAGCAAACTTGAACTTGAGATTCCACAATATACTATTTTACAAAAAAGGACCATCTTTATTTACACACCTCCAGCACTGAGCATGATACTGAGTTTTTCAGTGTGTCTACCGTTTGCTGTTAATTCAGCAGCCGTTCTTTTCAGGAGACTCACTTTCAGTTTTTCAAAGAAATCTTGGAGATATTTTCCAAGGTTATTCTTCAGTGGTGATAGTTTCGGCTTCTCATGATCCAAATAATCCCAAACACATTCAGTGATGTTGAGGTCTGGACTCTGGGATGGTCAGTCCGAGAACACCAGTAGCTTCTTTGCTTGATTTTCAGGTTTTCTTATTTTTGGTCTCCGTCCTTTTTTCTCTATGGCCTTCTTGACAGCTACACATCCTTTCAGACCCATAGTGCTTGTCTTTCCACAGGGGAAGGATGGACAGAAGCACCTGTGGATGTTTTCCAATCTGAAACAAGAGTAGAGCTTGATAGTGGAGCTTGATTTTCTCCTCTCTCAGAGATGAAAGACAGCACGCGTGGCTGTTTTGACTGGAAATGAAATAATGGTCTCAGAGTTTTGCACAGTACTGTATATAGCGATGTTCATAGTGTAATGGAATGGAATGATGTAGACAGTGGCGAACCGAGTGTGAAGTCTAAGAATGTAGTGTATAGTGCTGAAACGGAGACACAGGGATGGTCTCTGGGAAGATGTGTGTGTTCTGGTGTTGGATTGGCTGACTGTGTTGCCACTGGGTGTATTGATGAGGACTCTGCTGTCATGTGATCATATTCTGAACAGGTTTGATAAATGAAGCCATCTGTGCTGTACTAGCTGGAGTCTGTCTGAGTGTGTGAGTGTGTGTGTACATCTGTGTGTGTTTTCGGTAACGTTGCCATTGTTTGCTCGATATGTTGAGAGTGGCGCAGGAGCACACACACACAGATGGGTGCCGTCACACACATACTGACGTAAGGCTTAACACATTAACACACTTTTACACACACACACACACACACACCCATACTCAAATACACCCATACAAAATCTTAAATAATATGTTACACATGGATTTTATGTATTTATTTATTTATTTATTTATTTATTTATTTATGTGCTTACTTGCAATAATAATATACCACATATTATAACTTTGTAGAAGACAGAAAAATCCTACAGTGGATGTGTAGTAAATATTTCACTTCTATTGGTGTATAGAAAAGCTTGTGTTTTCAAATGCTGTATTATTAAAAAATGATAATATGTAATGATAATAAGTAATAACAAATATGTAAGTATATACAAATCATAATTGTAAAATTCATTTACATAGTAATATACATATTTCCAACTAGACATTGTTATGTAAATTAATTTTACAATGATAATTTTATAATATAATTATATGTAGTTATATATTTGTTATATTTTCATATATATATATATATATATATATATATATATATGACACTTTTCCCATACAGGGCCACAGCAGCAGTGTGTTTGTGTATGTGCCTGTGCAGGTCTAGCGTGCAGATGGTATTAAATTTTTAAGCGTTAGTTCTTTAATGCTCCGGCTGCATGTGGGCAAGCACGAATGAGGTGCGGTAATTTATGTTTGCCGGCATCAGCAAATACACTCCTCTGGAGATGGAGGGATGCTATGACAGAATGATAGAGCACAGATGAAAAGAGACCAAGTAAGAGTGTGTATGTATGTGTGTGAGTGAGTGACTGAGTGTTGGTGTGTGTGTGTGTGACAGAGAGCGAGTGAGAGAGTATTAACATAGCCTTGACAGCATGTTTCTGCATTTACCCTAATTTTTTTCCGCCCTTCGCTTTACACGTTGTAGCATGAAAAATAACGTTTTCATGGTAAAAGCGTTTCCAGTCTGGTCCATCAAGCAGATTGGAGCGCATTATCTCACCTGCAGCTCCGTGCATGGAAAGCTGAGTGGAGGGAGTCACGGAGAAACAAGTTTGGCTGAAAAATCTGCAGAGTTTGAAAGACTGTGGAGTTCCAGAGCCTGGAGAGAGAGAGGAGGGGAGGGGGTGGGCAGAGACAGACAGACAGACAGACAGATAGATGGAGAAAAAGAGGGAGAGAGAGTGAGAGGAAGATAAAAGGGGAGGTTTAAGAAGAAGGGAGGTTTTCAGAAGAACTGAAAGAAAGAGAGACGGAAAGCAAGAGAGGGAAATTGAGAGAGAGAGAGAGAGAG